>JANKKI010000200.1:0-600000 GCA_025175665.1 Cinchona pubescens
TTTATTTATACCTTTTCTCCACATGTATGATATATCTTCATTGAAGCGATGGATAGTAGAGTCGATGGCTATCCACTCTTAACATCATTAGTAGTTCACTTTGCTTATCAAATCCCAACATCTAAGGAAACTTGTGCTTACTTGCTTAAATTGGAAAATTTCTAAATTTCAGCCAAAGAAAAAAATTATGTATATACATTTCACAATTCAAAATTCATTTTTATGGTGCATGCACTCACTTGAAAACACAATAATACAATATCTTAATCGCCTCTTATAATTCTTTTAAATTTTCTAATAGTTCTGTCTCGTAGTAGTCAAAAGTGGAAAATTTTTAATCTGAGAGGAAAAAAATTATTACTTGTCTAGCAAATAACAAAAAAGGGAAAAATAATTTAATTATTACTACTTTAATACTGGGGGGAGAGCTTTGGTGTAAGATTTTTAATTTATCCCCCTTTTGCCCCTACAGCAAAATAATTCCCCATCTGTCTCAATAGATGTATACAATCTGTTAAAGGATAGGACTATTTCAGCAATTAAAAGCAAAATTTTGGACAAATAAAGGTGCCACATATTTTGCCTACAATAAATTCTGATGTAAAGCCACGTATCAGTTATTAACCTATGCTCATCTCCATCTCCTCAACTTCCTAACCCACGTTCTCTTTAATCAAGTATTCGTTCTGTATCAAAATACTAACGATGCTTGCTTAGCACAAAACTCATTATGAAAAAGAAAAAGGCGAGAAGATCTTGCATGTGAAGCTTTAACCATTCAGCATCAATATAAAAATACAAGGTAGACCATTTAATTTTGATTGCTAAACCTATCTGATTTAGTTAATAGTAAACTATTCATATATTATTATTTTGTATCAATTTAATTTGAGATTGAGAATATAATAGTTCTTATATCATATTATTTCTTTTTAGCATTACGTTAAAGTTTTAGCAACAACTATTGTTGCAATTATATAATTTCATCATACATGTGGAGGTTACAGTTTTAATTACTTTGGAATTTTACGTTTAGTGTTTGTGTTATTGTTTGTTTCTAGAATTTTAAGATATGAATTCACCCTCAACATTACAAATCTATAGATGATAGAACAAATAACTCTGATCTACATGTTAATCGCGTGTATCCATCAGTGATGTATATATATATATATATATGTTAATATTCAATTCAATGATCATTTAGTATTACATTTGTTTTTGTCATTCTTTTTTAACTACTACACGTACATCATAGACACACATTTATCATTGAAACACACTTGTGTATCAGACCCAAAAAAAAATAATAATAATAATTTGTCCGATGTGCACACACATTGAGTACCTCGATGACTAGTTATATATAAAGTCTAAAATCAACTACATTGGGTATAATGTCAAAATTAATATATTTTCTTAATTGTCCTTATAACTTTTCATAACTATCTAATAAATAACTTCTCGTAAAACTTTCATTTTTTTTTTATCTATTTTAAATTTTAAATTTTTATCATTTTTCTAAATTTGCACACACATATGTGTGTGCCATTTACACTAGTAGTAATAAACCATCAAATGAATTAAATAACAAAAATTTACTTATCTAGATCTTATCTTATCTTACTATATATAAAGGGAGAGCTCCCAATTGATTTCTTATACCTCCCTTGATGTGTATAAGAGACATTTTAAAGTTTTATCAAATTTGGTTAAATGTCTGGAATTCTCCAGCGCATACTCTGTCTCTTATATTCAAAGTCAAAATTTATTTGCAACTATATATAACAAACCAAAGAGGCAAAACTATCTATCAATTTTTATTTAAAGCGATATAGCCAATTTTATTATTATCTAAATAGCTAGTGTAAAGTAATTTTTTAAAAATAGTTTATAAATTATATATATATATATATATATATTTTGCTGCACATTCATATGTGTGCTTTTATCACTTTTATTATAAAAATTATGATAGATTTCAATTTTACAGTAAGAACCATACCACATGCTTTGAAAGCAATGCTTATCTTAATACACTGTAAAATTACCTAATATTTTCTCACGGTTAAAATGGGTGCAGTTTGATTTTGTTAAAATCTCCACTTTCCTACCTTATAGTTATTTGGGTAGAATTAAAATTCTTTAGATGATCATCCATCCTAATCCTCTTAGGCCTTCACGTCTACAAAACCAACCTTAACGAACTTTAGCTTTTCATTTTAATTTCCTCTTCCAGAGTTTCCAAAAAAAAATATATTGAAATGGCAAACATCTGGAAGGCATTAGTATTAACTACAACATTGTCATTCCTATCTATGCCGGGAATGATAGTCTGTGAGGGGCAAAAATCGAAGGTTACTAAACTGTCAATGATCTTGCAAGGCCGAGTTTATTGTGATACATGCCGTGCTGGTTTTGAGACTGATGCTACCTCTTATACACATCTAGATGTGTATAAGAGACAGTACACAATAATATCCCGGCATTGATAGGGTTGACAATGTTGTAGTTATGTCTCTTATACACATCTAGATGTGTATAAGAGATAGTGACATACATTGTGAAAAAGATGATTCAGAAATGAAAACAAGTTCCAAAAATGATTAATTTGATACTTTACAATAATCTCAAATAAGGGTTCCTTTTCATTTTCAGATTTTTTTTTCTCGGTGGGGATGGCTTGCAGTTGAATAAAATGGAGGCTTTATTCCTCTTTTTGTTTTTCTTTTTTGCCATTGGATTTGTATTGTGATGCTCTATAGTTATACCCCTCACTGGCGAAAATATACGCCAAATCTTGTTCTTAAAGATCTTGATGACAGATCCATATAAGAGATTATTAAGTACTGTAATTGATTTTGGGTTTCTAGTTCGAATTCTGATTAATGAAGTAAGCATATGCTCTCCATTTTAGAAGCCTACAAAATTCAATGATATGATTAGCTAATAAGATTATAGAATTTCTAGATAATTAAAATGTTGAGTCCACCTCATAAACTTTTATGCATTATTTCCCTTACTAAGATTTAAGTTATTATATCAATTGACAAGGTTATTTCTACATGTCTCTTATCGTATTCAGTAGTTTAATCTATATTTATACAAGATTTGGTATAAAAAATTACTAACAAGTAACGTTTTTATGAGTTTATCTTGATTATTAGTGTGTAAAGAGTCTTTACACAAATGAGTTAGATTAATTTTTTGAAATATGTTAAAAATATTTTAAACACTTCATCTATGTCAAATATATTGCACTATTGTAGCATATTGATGATATATATAGTATATTTTATAAATAATTATATTTGACTAATTAAAGAATATAAAGGTAAAAGAGTTTAGCATATCAATTTGAACAAGGTGGAACTTTAAAGCCAGATCTTTTGACCTTATCAATTATTGTAAATTATATTTGTATAATTATGAAATTAATTGTGTTGTCCTTTCCAATTCAGCCTATAATGATTGAAATCTTATGAAACTTTACTGCATTGCATAACACGAAAATATTGGATCTGATACACCTGTCTCTTATACACATCTAGATGTGTATTAAGAGACAGCCTCTAGGACTAAAATTGAAATTAGAATTTATATGACTAAGCATGATGGCTAACTTTAACTAATTAGGTTTTATTTATAAAATTAGGTGCTTTGCATTTATAAAAATTATACTCCAAAAGTAGCTAAATCTCTTACGAGAGTGTTTTAATGGATTGCAAATTTGTTTAGTAGATTTTGTATTGATGTGGGTTGAATTTTTTTTTTTTGATTCAAAATCTTATACCACATTTTTTAAATGTTTGAATTAAAAGTATATTAGAAAATAAAAACACTAACACGTTTGTTCTCAAATCATAATTTATATATTATTATTTTTATGAACATATCACTGGGACAAAGATAAAGAAATGAATAAATATATAAAATAACTCATTTTAGTAAATTAATTGTTGAAATAATAATTTTATAATGTGTTCAATATTAAAATAATGGAAAAATAAATAAATTTTTACATTCTTTATTATTCTTTATTTATATAGTATGAGTTTGACCTATATTAAATATGTAATATTATTCTAAGAATCCTTCACCAAGGGTTTTTTTAAAAGTAAACAGAAATTTCGAGCAAAATTGAGTTTTTTGGGTTGTTACATAAATATAATAAATATTATTAAACAATTCCTATAATGTCCCTATTTTTGATAATATGTGAAGATATCAATAGGGATAATTTGGTCCAAAAAATATCAAAACATTAAAATAACAATGAATTCTATATTTTTACATTGATCAAGGGGGCAATGTAAAATATTTTCGCCGGTGAGGGGTATAACTATAGAGCATCAAATTTTGACTTTTGAATAAATAACTATAAGAAAACTAAAGATTGATCAAATTATATGGTATTTTTTTAAAAAATTTCAAGTTGTTACCAATTAAAAAAAAAAACAAGTTGAGGAAGAAAACTTTCAAGCGCAAAACTGTTGAAAGAGAAAGGGTTGATTCTTAATCTTGAATAATTCTTCTCCTCCTAAAGGATTTGGACGATTCGTTTGCTGCAAAGCTTAAGTGTGAGTGAACCAAATTCATATAGCAATCTTGAAAATTTTGTTTTAAATCGTTGTAAGAAATATAATCAGCATTTGTGTTTGTATGTGATTTATTAAAAAAATGTCTCTTTTTCTTTCTTTTCCTAGTTTAGTTAGGTGGATAATTTTGTACGCAATTCATTGTGTAAAATTTAGAAAATTACGAAGTGTTTTGTTTTTGTACCAATTTATTAATGGTCAAGAATGTATTGAATTGTGGAAACGAAGTATTTTTTTTTTTTACATTAACATTCTGTATATGTTTTTGTTATACAGCTGTAGTAGGATCATCTTGAATTCAAGATGTACTACCATACCTTTTCTCCACATGTATGATATATCTTCATTGAAGAGCTATGGATGGTAGAGTCGATGGCTGCTATCCAAGCTAACATCATTAGTAGTTCACTTTGCTTATCCAAATCCCAACATCTAAGGATACTTGTGCTCACCTGTTTAAATTGGAAAATTTCTAAATTTCAGCCCAAGAAAAAAGTGTGTATATACATTTCACAATTTAAGGGAATTCATTATATGGTACATGCACTCACTGAAAGCACAATGAGCACAATAATACAGTATTTTAATGGAATTATATAATTATATAATTTTTTTACAATTTTATACCGTAATAAAAAGTTTAAAAAATTTTAATCTACGAGAGAAAAAAAATTATTACTCGTCCAACAAATAACAAAAAAAGGAAAAAATAATTTAATTATTACTACTTTAATAATGGGGAGGGATTTGGTGTGAGATTTTTAATTTATCCCCCTTTAGTCCCTACACCAAAATAATTCCCCACCTCACCCAATAGATGTATACTTCTGTTAAAGGATAGGACTTTTCAGCAATTAACAAGCAAAATTTTGGACAAATAAAGGTGCCTCATATTTTGCCTACAATAATTTATGATGTAAAGCCATGTATCAGTTATTAACCTACGCTCATCTCCATCTCCTCAACTTCCTAACCCACGTCTTCTTTTGCTGTCACAAAAGTTCTGTATCCAAAATACTCTAACGATGCTTGCTTAGCACAAAACTCATTATATATATATATATATATAAAGACGAGAAGATCTTGCATGTGAAGTTTTTAACCATTCAGCATCAATATAAAAGTACAAGGTAGACCATTTAATTTAATTTTGATTGCTAAACCTATCTGATTCAGTTAATAGTAAACTATTCATTTACTATTATTTTGTATCAATTTAATTTGAGATTGAGAATAATAATAGTTCTTATATCATATTATTTCTTTTTAGCATTTCGTTAAAGTTTTAGGAACAACTATGGTTGTTGCAATTATATAATTTCATCATACATGTGGAGGTTACAGTTTATAATTACTTTGGTCAATTTTAGTCCCTCAAGATTTGCATACCTCAATCACTAGTTGTATATAAAGTCTAAAATCGACTACTTTTGGTATAATATCCAAATTAATATATTTTCTTAATTATCCTTATAACTTCTCATAACCATCAAATGAATTAAATAACAAAAATTTAGTTATCTTATCTTATCTTGTTAGCTTATATAAAGGGAGAGTTCCCAATTGATTTGGTGGTACCTCCCTTGGTGTTTTTTTTTTTAATTTTAAAGTTTGAAAAGTTTTAAAAAAATACCACTACTCATCACCCTTTAGTTTTCTTATAGTTATTTATTCAAAAGTCAAAATTTATTTGCAACTATATATAACAAACCAGAGAGTTCTTGGAGTATCTGGTCTGTTATTTATAGTAAGTAATATGCAATTCTATTATTGCAGAAATAAATAGTTTATAAGTCTGTCATAGGGTGACAGATTAGTCAATGCAGTATAGTACCCATTTAGATGTCTCTTAAGAGACATGTTAGAGGCTGAATACTGGAAAGGACAACACAATTTTATTATAAAACTTATGATAGATTTCAATTATTTACAGTAAGAAAGACCACGTTATTATCGGACAAAAGGCTGTCTCTTATACACATCTAAGATGTACCTAAGAGACACACGGTTAAAATGGGTGCAGTTTGATTTTGTTTAAAATCTCCACTTTCCCACCATTGAGTTTCATTTGGGTAGAATTAAAATTCTTTAGATGATCATCCATCCTAATCCTCTTAGGCCCTTCACGTCTACAAAACCAACCTTAACGAACTTTAGCTTTTCATTTTAATTTCCTCCTCCAGAGTTTCCAAAAAAAAACATATTGAAATGGCAAACATCTGGAAGGCATTAGTATACACATCTCACAGACTATCATTCCCGGCATAGATAGGAATGACAATGTTGCAGTTAATAGGGCAAAATCGAAGGTTACTAAACTGCCAATGATCTTGCAAGGCCGAGTTTATTGTGATACATGCCGTGCTGGTTTTGAGACTGATGCTACCACTTATATGCCTGGTTGGTTCTTTTTCCTTTCCTATTTGGTAAAATATATATGGGATTGATTTGGTTCTTCTTCTTTTTTTGTTAGTATTGCATTTCAATGAGTACATTGATGATATTGTGATGCATACATTTCTTGGAAGCAGATGATTCGAATGAAACAAGGCATAAATGATAGAGATTTTCCAATTTAGTACATCTTGAATTCAAGATGATCCTACTACCTGTATCTTATACACATCTAGATGTGTATAAGAGACAGGAATTAGCAAAACGATGGTTTGATGCTATGCCATTGTAGGCAGTAAGGATGACACGAGATCGTTCACGCGCTGGATCTTTGTACCATATATTAGAAAGTACCCCTTATTCAATAATTGTCTTATCAAGATCAAAACAGAAAGGTGAAAAAAAATGTCTTATTACTACAATTTATTTTTCACCTTCATTCACAGTAACCATTACTCCAGGCATCATAGTAGTAGTCCCTTCTAGAGTATAAAGAAATATGTATATGCATGGTTACCAAAGAGGGAATAATTGTATTCAACTGGAACCTACAAAATTGTGATAAAAGAGGATCGTTTGGATAACATATGTGATGTGAAGCTAATCAGCAGCTCTCAACATGATTGTACATCGCCAGATCCAGCGCGTGAACGATCTCGTGTCATCCTTACTGCCTACAATGGCATAGCATCAAACCATCGTTTTGCTAATTCTTTGGGATTCTTCAAGGATGTGGCATTGAAGGGTTGTGACGAAATTCTCGAGAAATATTTGGAAAATGATGATTAGATTATCAAAATTCCACCTCGTGGTATCATGATGCTATGCCATTGTAGGCAGTAACGATGACACGAGATGCTATGCCATTGCTGGATCTTTTTTTGTACAGCCATCGTTGAGTGCTCCTGTTATGCATCATTAGGATTGTTGTGGCTGGGTGAAAGTTGAAGCTTTTTAGTACTTTGAATGTTTTTCGTGTTATTATAAATAATAGTAGTGGTATTTTAATCATTTCGGATTGTCTTTTTTTGGGCTGCATTTCAACTAAGTTAGCAATATGTCTAAATGGTTTACCTCAATTGCGTGATCAGGTTGCTTTTGGGTTTCTAGTTCGAATTCTGATTAATGAAGTAAGCATATTCTCCATTTTAGAAGCCTATTAAATTTCTCTGATGTACAATTAGCTAATGGGTACTTCTCCTGTCTAGATAATTAAAATGTTGTGTCCACCTCATAAACTTTTATGCATTATTTCCTTACTAAAATTTAAGTTATTATATCAATTGACAAGGTTATTTCTACATGTCTCTTATCGTATTCAGTAGTTTAATCTATATTTATACAAGATTTATTATAAAAATTACTAACGAGTAACGTTTTTACGAGTTTATCTTGATTATTAGTGTGTAAAGTCTTTACACAAATGAGTTAGATTAATTTTTTGAAATATGTTAAAAATATTTTAAACACTTCATCTATGAGATCAAATATATTGCACTATTGTAGCATATTGATGATATATATAGTATATTTTATAAATAATTAATATTTAACCTAATTAAAGAATATAAATCTACAATCCTTGGCTCTGCTACCATTTTCAATAAATCGTGAACTTTAGCCTTAATACAGACCCAAATCAATTATTGTAAATTATATTTGTATAATTATGAAATTAATTGTGTTGTCCTTTCCAATTCAACCTATAATGATTGAAATCTTATGAAACTTTCTTGCATTGCATAAACGAAAAATATTAGATGAATTCATCTTCTAAATATTGGTCTTCTTTTCAATTAAATGATGCATCATAGAGTGACTAAAACACAAATTAGAATTTATATGACAATTGATGACTAACTTTAACTAATTATCTTATATATTTATAAAATTAGGTGCTTTGCATTTATAAAAATGTATGTTTTAAGTAGCTAAATCTCTTACTGAGAGTGTCTTAAGAGATTGATAAATATCGCTGATAGATTTACCCGGTTATACATGGGTAGAATTTTTTTTTTTTTTTTGATTCAAAATCTTATACCACATTTTTAAATGTTTCAATTAAAAGTATATTGCGAAAATAAAAACACTAACACGTTTGTTCTCAAATCATAATTTATATATTATTATTTTTATGAACATATCTGTCTCTTATACACATAAAGAAATGAATAAATATATAAAATAACTCATTTTAGTAAATTAATTGTTGGTATAACAATTTTAAATGTGTTCAATATTAAAATAATTAAAAATTTATAAAATTTTTAATTATTTTAATATTCACATTGGTAGTAAGAGTTTTACCTATATTAAATATGTAATATTATTCTATTCATCCTTCTTTAGATGAAATTAAAGTACAGAAATTTCGAGCAGAATAATATTGGGTTGTTAATAAATATAATAAATATTATTAATTAATTCCTATAATGTCCCTATTTTTGATAAAATGTGAAGATATCAATAGGGATAATTTGGTCCAAAAAATATCTAAATTAAACTATTCGTACTTATATTATGCATATACATATTTCTTTATACTCTTTAAATACTATATAATGCTCTAATTTAGTATCTTAAACATTACTCTCTTACTAAATCTAGTCTCTATGCTTACAAAACTCATCATATCTAGAGTTACACATCTGGCAAAAAAGAAACAAAAAAGAGGTGGTACATTTGAATTATTAAGAAAATCGACCAATATTCAAAAAAAATGTCTTAATACTATAAAATAGAAAATAATATGTATCCTGAGACTAAAATAATTGAACATGTCGACCAACCTTTTGTTATGTGTGATGACTCTTTCTGTTATAATGAATCTTATGATACTATTAATTCTTAATTATTTCTTTTGTTGGGAGGAATTTTATAGGCACTTGATTTTGTGTTTCTTGAATATTAATGTTTGGTTAAACTCGTATTCTCATTTCTACATGTAATTATATAATAATAAATAAAATTATAGTAAATAAGCTGCTGATTAGCGTCTCCTTGATTCTGCATTCCATACCTGTCTCTTTACTACATCTTGTGTATTAATTGAACAGAAGTAATTATATTTTTACTTATATCTTTACTCTTATTAAACAAAAGTATACGTAATTTGATTTAATTTAAATAATACTATTGTTTTCTTCATAATGAACACAATATTTGTAGGTCTTCTAAAATGGATAATGATACATAGTTGGTCTATCACCAAACCTATAAGCGCTACATCTGGCGATCACGCAATTGAACCAAAGCTGCTAGACATATTGCTAAAGATGTGTCTCTTATAGACAGGCATAACTGTTAAGAGACTAGAATACACTTAACTTTTCCCTTCTTTTGACTATGCATAAACTATTTTGAATTCTTTCTTTCAAAACTTTTTAATAATAAGTTTTCTTGGTTCGGTTCTTAAAATTTTCAGTCATGATTTTATCTAATTTATTTTGTTGGCAGAAGTACCCGCTTAGCCGTGGAGTGAAAGGCGTTTAGGGAAAAAAGGCAACATAGCAAAATACATTAAATAATTTTCATTGACAGAGAAAATTTTAAAGGTAAAATATCTCCAAAACCGAGATTACGATTATTAAAAATAATTTTACAAAGAAAGAATTTGACTCTAGTTTATGTGTTTTGTGGTTAGTGGCGGACGGTCTTGGGCTAACCGCCTTGGATCTAAATTATGAACTTAGTTTTAATACGATTTGCAAACCAATACGGATTTTCAATACGGCGCTAAACCAATATGGGATTCCAACACGGTTTGGGTCTGTATTAAGGCTAAAGTTCACGATTTAGTGAAAATGGTATCAGAGCCAAGGATTTAAGATTTGATAACAATGAGCTGACATGTTTCCTTTCTTAATTATGGATAATCATCCATTAACATCTGCCTCATATGATAAAAATAAATTAAAGGAAGAGTATGATATTCCTCAAGATATTGATTTACTTAATAAATGGACCATTCCAAAAATTGCACCTTCTGTGATTTATAAATATGGATTATTTGATAATATCATATCTAAATATGTTGTTAAAACAACTGAAAATCAATTCCTTTAAATTCTATGAACATATTATTCAATTATTAGATCATAATGATATTGATTCTTATAGATCATTGGTAAATTTAATTTTATGCATATTGGTTTAGTGCAAATAAGCTGTCTCTTATACACATCTAGATGTGTATAAGAGACAGTATCATTAGTGAGCATATTATATTGTAATTCTTGATTGAGAAAAAATCCTTAATGGGAATTATACAATCTAGTCTGGCAAATAAGTCCAGTTTATATTAATGTGTACATTTAATTTACAATTATCTTTATCTGATGTTAATATACTTGATGCTATATTTAAAGGATAAATGTATAAAATTCATGGACAGACTAAACTCATATTGATCATTTACATATAAATGAAAATAATATAATTAGACCACAAATTCATAATAATGAATTAGATAAGGAAAATTCCTACTGAATCAATTAGATTTTAATTTATGACTACTATAAATAGATTTTAGTCGGTTCATACGCTGAGTTAATAAAACAAAATTTTTATCTCAAAAATGGGAAAAATTTAGACAATGGTTTTCAGAAGTATATACTTCACAAGACATGATAATATTTCAAAGAATTTTATGAATTTACTGCTTTACATAATAAAATAATTCCTTTTGTTCACGGTTTATAACTACTTATTTAAATAATTATATTAATCTTCTTGAAAGAACATATCAATTTAGAAGTGAGAGAAACAATCTACTGAGGAGTTATATCCTCCACAAAAATTATTACTTTACCAAATAATACTTCTCTTTCTTTTAATGCTTTTCAAAAATGTAGAAAATAATATGTTACAAGTACTTTCCAACATATTAATAATATGTATCAACAAAATAATTATACTAATATTTTTATTAAAGTTTTAGTGAACAAATTAGCTTAGTTGATATAAAAATCAAGACAAATAAATCTGTCTCTTATACACATCTAGATGTAAAGAAAGTGAAAATCAATCTTTAAGAAATTTATATCTGACTAAAGCTTCTTTGCAACCTCTACCTAATATTGAAGGTTTTAATTTTAAACCTCTTTCTGATCTTGAAAAACTTTTAGATGAAAAAAATTTTCTTCTTTAAAAATTAATACTTTTGATTTGAAAATGATTTACAATTAAATCCTAATAAGGAAAAGTAATTCAAGATGAAATTAATAAACTTTGTAATTCTTATAGTTTGGTGATAGACCAACTATGTATCATTATTATTATCCTAGACCAACTCCTCAGATATTTTATTTGAGGAACAACAACATATTAATAATAGTTATTACCGGAAAAGAAATTTATTAATGGAATTTAGATGGTTATCTTGAATGATGGATCGATGGTAATACATCGAATGCTTATGTATTCTCTGTAGCAAGCAAACAATAATAGTGCCAAGCGTGTTGTTTCAATGATAATTGCTTTGGTTTTTTTCTTGGCCAACTAAAAGGATGGTGGGATAATTATTTCACTCAAGTTCGGAATGCAATTTTAAGTGTTGTTAAACAACCAAATACATCTCATTTGAAGATGCTGTTTATACACTTATGGTTAATATTTTAGATCATTTTACAAGCGTTAGACTATTAATCATGAAAATATTAGTACTTTATTAAATGGTTTACGATGTAAAACTACTTCTTTTAGATGGTATAAAGATACTTTTATGTCCGGAGTTTTGAACTTCCAGAAGTAATAGTCCTTCTTGGAAAGCCAAATTTATTGATGGCTTACCGCTTTATTTTTGAAAGAATTAAAAAGCTCTTGAAAGATAATATTTCAATTCCTTATGATTATTATACTTTTGGCAAATTAGTTTGGTACTTGTGTACAGAAGGTATAGCTTTTTTTTTATAAATGTGGTAAAAAAGGTCATATAGCCGCAAATTGTAATGAAAAGAAAATATCTAGAATAAAGCAATTAGACTTGGATGATGAAATTAAAAATGAAATTTGCAAAATTATAAATGCAAATACAGATAATAGTCATAGCACTGATAGTGATAATATTATTTCTTCTTCTCGATGTGAATATGATTAAGATCAAATTCATGTATAATCATAGTTCTCTGAGATTCCGATAATATTATTTGTAATACTTCATCTCCTGTTGCAACCTGACAGGCCTTTATACAGACCTAGATGATAATCAAAATCAAGTATGATTGAGGAACAGTTCATTTCTGGATAGAAAAGAAACAAATAAATGTGCTCACTAATGATAATATCATTGAATTATTAAAACAAATACAGGATAATGATATTAGAAACAAAATTTTAGATTGGGTATCTACATCTACATCTTCTTCATTGAATAAATCAAATTCAGTTGTAATTACATCTGAATCATATACAATGTTAGAAATTAAAAATAGAATTGGTAAATTATATCAACCACAAGAAATAGGAATTACTTTAGCAAATTTGCATGACGAAGTAAAGAATTTAAAAACAGAAATTTGATTATTAAAACAAAATCATGTTCTTATAGATAATAGACTTTCTTTAGTTGAACAATCTTTTAATAAAGGAAAAGAAATAATTAAACCAGTTTTATCTTCTCTACCGGTTATTTCTTCCTCTAGTGATACTAATAAAATTGATAATTTTCTAAATATTATTATTATGCAAATTGTAACATCTCAAAGATGGTATATAAAAATTAAATTTTTAATTGATAATGATTTCTTAGCTGAATCAGTTGCCATGATAGATAGTGGTGCTGATCTTTGTTGTATCCAAGAAGGTTTAATACCTACTAAATATTATAGAAAAATTGTTCATACTTTACGTTATACAGTGATAAACTAGAAATTGATTATAAAATTCCTTACCTTATATTTATCAAGGTCTGTCTCTTATATTCATCTACATTTTTACTTGTTAAAAATTTGATGAATCCTCCTATTATACTTGGAACTCCTTTTATAAATGCTTTGTATCCTATTAAACAATTAGATACAAATGGTTTTATTGGTACTTATAAAAACCAATAAATTTATTGTCTCTTAACAAAATCAATTATAAGAGTTATAAATTCTCTTATTGAATCAAAATATTTACATTTATCTTCATTAAATTCAGAAATTTATAATATTTCTTTTGATGATATTTTGAAACACTTTCAAATTATTAATATATCAATTTTCTTATTACAAAACTTTATTAAGTTTTTGCAGACAAACTTCCAAGTCAAAAGATGATTGATCAAGCTAGTTCTTCACATCAATCGGATTCTTCGCAAGGAAGAGCATTGAAATTAAAATATTTAGAGAATATTCCTCCAATAAATTATATAAATATGGAATTCCCTATGCAAAATTTTTATTATCAAAATTATAAAAATTATAAAACTGATTTAATAAGAAGTAAAAATTATTTTAGATCTTGAATTATTTTAGCAAAAAATAGACTAGAAAAAATAAAAAAGAAAATAATAGCTTTTCAATATACAAAAGAACAAGATCCTTTATGGACATATGCTTTATTGCAACAAGAATTTAATATACAGCAAGTGTATAATAAAATTTTGTCAAACAATATATCATTTAAAAATAAAACAATTATATGAATTATCAATCTAATATGGGATGAGGATGAGGATGAGGATCATGAACAGAGGAAATTTCCGGTCTCCTTATAGGACGAGGTAGAGGTGGAAGATCCCTAGTAATATCTAGGGAGGAAGAAATTTATATAATTCGGATATATACGATTATCAGGATATGGATATGAATCTCCTGGAGCATCCTCATCCTCATCCTCATCCCATATTGATTTGGGTAATATCCCAAAAGATCATCCATTATATGGACAATTGCAAGAATAGTTGCTACAACAGCATAAAGGTAATACCTATGCTTCGGTTACTGAAGAAGAATCTGAATCAGATTCTAAGACTTATTATCAAAGACCAGAAAAAGAAATTATATTTCTTCTGGATGAAAAAGATTGCCAATGGCAAGATCAACCTTAGAAAATACTCTAAAGGTATTTGGTGATAAAGTCATGTGGTCTTTGATATATAAGACTCGGTCATGCTGATTGAGAAAATTCTCACTAATAGTGAGTCAGCTGAAATTCAGCATTTTCAGCCTAATATGGCTTCTACTATTGTTTATAACTTTTCAAAAATTAGTACAGAATTTATAAAGAAGATTATATTTTCTGAAGAATGGGGGATTTCAACCCTCACAGAAAAACAATGTTTTGTTGAAAAACAACCTCTTTCTTATACGTATTGGGATTATATCCAAAGTTTTCATAAAACCTTTTATTATGAAAATTATAAACACAATACGGGATTCCAACACGGTTTGGAGTGATAAGGCTAAAGTTCACGATGTTGGAATCCCGTAAAAAAAAAATCAAATCTTCAAGTAAATAAGGTTTTATGACAAACTTTGGATATAATCCCAATACGTATAAGAAAGAGGTTGTTTTTCAACAAAACATTGTTTTTCTGTGATTATTGTAAATGTGATAATCTGTCTAGATTATACACATCTAGATGACTCAGTATAAGAGACAGGTCTTTTTGGCGGGGCATCTTGGGCCATAAGTTTATAAGACCTCATAAATTGTGTAACATGTAAGAATCAGATTTAAGAGCCAAAACAAGGTATCGCATTCCAACACGGTTTGGGTCTGTTATTAAGGCTAAAGTTCACGATTTAGTGAAAATGGTATCAGTGCATTTTGGGATAGAAAAAAAAACATGTTGTTTTTCTTCCATATGAAGAAAATTTTAATGAACAAGATATTCCTACAAAAGTTAGACCATGTCAAATGAATTCTGAATTTTTAGAATTTTGTAAAAAAGAAATTGATATTTTATTGCATTTATAATTTTGCAAATTTCATTTTTAATTTCATCATCCCTGTCTCTTATACACATCTAGATGTGTACAATTCCAAAATTTTACCTTCATTATTTATAAATATGGATTATTTGATAATATCATATCTAAATATGTTGTTAAAACAATGAAAAATCAATTCTTTTAAATTCTGATGAACATATTATTCAATTATTAGATCGTAATGATATTGATTCTTATAGATCTGTTGGTAAATTTAATTTTATGCATATTGGTATAGTGCAAATTGCTTTAAAACCTTTAACTTGTATTAAGGCTAAAGTTCACTGTTCGTGAGAAATGGTATCAGAGCCAAGGACTTAAGATTTGATAACAATTGACATGTTTCTTTTCTATCCCAAAATGCACTGGGATGATCAGCACAAATAGTTTGTGAAAATTGTTCAGTAATACTATACTTCTTATAGTATCAATTCAATAGGAGTATTTGTATTTTTAATTTATCCCTATTCTTATTAAATAGAAGTATATATAGTTTTATTTATGTATCTATTATAATTTAATAACATATCATTATTGCGAGGCTAGTTTTGGAATAGAAAATGTCAAAAATATTAAGTTATTTCATACTTTTATATAAGAGACATATTTACATGGCTTCTCTCAAGTTAAATAGATTTCGACCTGAACTTAAAAAATAGTTAAATATAGTAAACCCTCTTAAGGTTTGGATTGTTTTGCATTAAATCAGCCACTCTACCTCTTTGACTAACGGTCAAAGGTAACCCCACATTTAGTTTTTTTTAAAAAAAAAAAACAAATTTACCCATTTGCATTAAAACCCCCCTAAGATTTAAGCGAGATTTTACTTTACCGCCTCATGTAAGTTTGTAACATTTAATACATTGGGATAAAACTAAAATTCAATAATGGTATTAATATTATTAAAAACATAAATATGCTCCAAATTAATTATTGAAATCAAATTTACTTATACGAATTTAATTTTCAATTTAATTTGAAATTAAAGTCGATTAATAATTTTAAAAGTCATTTTTAAATTTTGATCGAATTAACAAATCGATTAATAGATTTCACACCAGTGCAATCAAGTAATTTGTCCCTATTTCCTTGATTAATAATAATTAAACTCAACTACTTTTGCTGCTTTTCCATTGGCTTGTACTATGGATTTTCGAAATCATAGGATGTGAACGATTAGTGAAAATGAAGAAGTGCTTTTAGAAACATCAATATTTCAAATGGAAATGGTTGAAGAATGATTCTTTGCCTTAAATTTTGTTGCCTATCGGGTAGTTCTCCCAAATTATTTAATCCACTAAATGCTATGCAAATCTAACTAATTTTGCGGATCATGGTTACTGGAGTGTGGAGATACTCGATCAAAATGCAGGTTGGTTACATCCGGCCCAACTAACAGTCCGGATCGAAATACAAGTTCGACAGATCTAGCCCAAAAAAAAAGGAGTTGACGAGATTCACTTTTAGAATTTTTTTTTTTTTTTTCTTTTTAAGTAGTACGACTAAAATCTTTCCGTCGCACAAAAAAAAAAAAATATTGTGAAATGATCAAAATATCTTTTATTTACGTAAAAAGACAAAGTACAACATGACCCTTTTCCACGTAAAATGACCAGAGTATCCTTGCACCACTGTAGGGGTCGACATGATGCGTACTTAGATCATGTCACTCTCTTTTTATGTGTCAATAAAATTTTAATAATAACATTTGCCCAGGTCAAATCCGACTATTTAACAAGTTTCATCCAAATGACATATATGTCTAATTTAACACCATGAAATGTTTGACTGTGCATATATATATATATATATATATATATAACCCTACGCTTTCTTTTCTTTTAGGAATCATTCGTTTATATTTTAAATGTTTGTAAAGTACAATATCATGTGCTTTAAATGCTTGTACTATACAAGCTTTTAAATCTAAAAAAATGATTCCCTAAAAAGGAATGTAGAATTCCCCAAAAAATTTACATAATATTTTAGCAATATAATTTCCTTAATACTTCTATGCAAAAAGACCAACCTATCATCCATAAGCTATTGAATTTAGGAAGATATGAGTTTTACATCTTCCAACCCCTGTTTCTGTACAATCCTTTACCTTTAAATGTTGCAATAACCAAAATAACATGCATTAAATAAAATAAAATAAAAACTCATGTTCCAATCTTAAATCTGAAGCCAACAACAATTTCCCTTCTTGAGATATCTTAAGATCTTAATTCTACAAATTCTACTTAAAAGAACAAGTAACTCCGATAATTGGTTCTCGAATTTAGCTTCTTGAGAAGACAGCAAAATAACACGTAGAAAAAAAAAAAACTTTGATCTCATGTAGAAAAGATAATATAAATCTCTCTTCTTCAGATATCTTAACTTTTGATCTACTGAATTATTGAACCAAAATTTTCCTTTTGTTCCATCTTGAGAGAAGCCATGTGGATCCGGAAAACCAAATTTTTAATTGGTCCCTTGCATGGAATTTGATTCACTCCCAATGTTTTTTTTTATCTAGTATATTTCACCAGCTTTATTCCAAATAAATTTGAGATGAAGATACTAATTTAGTCCTAAACACATCTAGATGTGTTAAAGTTGAGAGTCAAAAACAGAATACAACAGAAAAGTTGGTAAAAATTAGTCATATGCCAAATATGTGATGCATTGAGGTAAAAAGTTAATGGACTAATTTGTCCCAACTTTTCTTTATCTTCTGTTTGTGACATATGTGTGTGCAAATTTAGAAAAATGATAAAAATTTAAAATTTAAATCAAGGGGCAATGTAAAACTGGCCTTTAGTCGAGGGTGTATCGTATTTTACGAAATTACGTATCACGTAATTTATGTATAAATGGGTCCGAAACCGACTTGACTTAGGTGTCTGTATTTTGCGAAAAAAAGCCCAAGTATACTCCTCAATAATTTCGGATTTGTCTTCCAAATTCCATTTATTTTATTCTTCAATTACAACAACTCAGGATAATTCTTGAAATATCTGGACTCCTGTCTCTTATACGGATCATCTACATCCATTTGAAATATAAAACCCATCCGAAGCAATTAAATCCCATTAATCACATTTATCTAAACTCTTGCTAGCCCACACAAACGCTACTTTTTAGTACGATTTTTATTAGAAAAATGTCGGTTTTTCCACTGCACTCGATATTATTCAATCCCCTTTTGTCCGATAATAATACGACCAATTTCTGCTCAATGGACTGGAAAGAAACACCTGAAGCCCACATCTTCAAGTTTGATCTTCCAGGCCTGACTAAAGAAGACGTCAAGCTCCAAATTCACGACGACCAATTACTTCACATAAGTGCAGCTGCCGACTCCAAGAAAGATTTGGACGACGATTTCGATCAAAAGGGTGAGTGTAAGTGGCACTGCAAAGAGCGAATTTCCGCTAGGAGGAATTTTCAGAGGGACTTTCGACTGCCTGAAAATGCTTTGATTGATCAAATTAGTGCTTCAATGTGCGACGGTGTTCTTGTTGTTACCGTGCCCAAAAATGACAAGTTGCGGAAGAAAACTTTCAAGCGCAAAACTGTTGAAATTTCGAGGGTTGATGGGAAAAATGAGGATGCTTCTCCTCCTAAAGGATTTGGACGATTCGTTTGCTGCAAAGCTTAAGTGGGAGTGAACCAGATTCATATAGCTTTCTTGAAATTTTTGTTATTTTTCGTTGTAAGTATAGAATCAGCATTTGCGTTTGTATGTGATTATTAAAAAATGTCTCTTTTTTCTTTCATTTCCTAGTTTGGTTAGGTGGATATTTTTGTACGCAATTAATTGTGTGAAATTTAGAAAATTACGAAGTGTTTTGATTTTGTACCAATTTACTAATGGTGAAGAATGTATTGAATTGTGGAAACGAAGTATTTATTTATACCTTTTCTCCACATGTATGATATATCTTCATTGAAGCGATGGATAGTAGAGTCGATGGCTGCTATCCACTCTTAACATCATTAGTAGTTCACTTTGCTTATCCAAATCCCAACATCTAAGGAAACTTGTGCTTAGGCTTGCTTAAATTGGAAAATTTCTAAATTTCAGCCGAAGAAAAAATTATGTATATACATTTCACAATTCAAGGGAATTCATTTTATGGTGCATGCACTCACTGAAAACACAATAATACAATATCTTAATGGAATCATATAATTATATAATTTTTTTACAATTTTATACCGTAGTCAAAAAGTGGAAAATTTTTAATCTACGAGAGGAAAAAAATTATTACTTGTCTAGCAAATAACAAAAAAGGGAAAAATAATTTAATTATTACTACTTTAATACTGGGGGGAGAGATTTGGTGTAAGATTTTTAATTTATCCCCCTTTTGCCCCTACAGCAAAATAATTCCCCATCTCACCCAATAGATGTATACATCTGTTAAAGGATAGGACTTTTCAGCAATTAAAAGCAAAATTTTGGACAAATAAAGGTGCCACATATTTTGCCTACAATAATTTCTGATGTAAAGCCACGTATCAGTTATTAACCTATGCTCATCTCCATCTCCTCAACTTCAATCTTGCATGTGATCAGTTTTTAAGATTCAGCATCAATATAGATTTACAAGGTAGACCATTTAATTTTGATTGCTAAACACATCTGATTTAGTTAATAGTAAACTATTCATATATTATTATTTTGTATCAATTTAATTTGAGATTGAGAATATAATAGTTCTTATATCATATTATTTCTTTTTCTTATTACGTTAAAGTTTTAGCAACAACTATTGTTGCAATTTATAATTTCATCATACATGTGGAGGTTACAGTTTTAATTACTTTGGAATTTTACGTTTAGTGTTTGTGTTATTGTTTGTTTCTAGAATTTTAAGATATGAATTCACCCTCATGATTACAAATCTATAGATGATAGAACAAATAACTCTGATCTACATGTTAATCGACGTGTATCCATCAGGGATGTGTATATATATATATATATGTTAATATTCAATTCAATGATCATTTAGTATTACATTTGTTTTTGTCATTCTTTTTTAACTACTACACGTACATAATAGACACACATTTATCATTGAAACACACTTGTGTATCAGACCCAAAAAACTAAATAATAATAATAAATTATCCGCATTATTAACACACATTGAGTATATCGATGACTAGTTATATATAAAGTCTAAAATCAACTACATTGGGTATAATGTCAAAATTAATATATTTTCTTAATTGTCCTTATAACTTTTCATAACTATCTAATAAATAACTTCTCGTAAAACTTTCATTTTTTTTTTATCTATTTTAAATTTTAAATTTTTATCATTTTTCTAAATTTGCACACACATATGTGTGTGCCATTTACTAGTACTACTATATCTTATACACATCCCTGATGGATACACGCGACAGGTCATGTAGATCAGAGTTATTTGTTCTATAGGTGCTTATAACAGACAAAATACAGTACACCTAAGTTTAATCAGTAGATAAAAAAAAAAATTTTAAAGTTTTAAAAGTTTTAAAAAAAATACCATACTCATCACCCTTTATCTTTTCTTATAGTTATTTATTCAAAAGTCAAAATTTATTTGCAACTATATATAACAAACCAAAGAGGCAAAAACTATCTATCAATTTTTATTTAAAAAACGATATAGCCAATTTTATTATTATCTAAATTATACAAATAATTTTTTAAAAATAGTTTAAGAATTATATATAGTCATATATATATATTTTTATGCACATATATGTGTATAAGATCACTTTTTTATTATATAAAGTATATTCACCTGTCTCTTACAGCACATTAAGACATCCATTGATCAAAGCATGTAAATTATATCTTGTACACTGTAAAATTACCTAAGATTTTCACACGGTTAAAATGGGTGCAGTTTGATTTTGTTAAAAATCTCCACTTTCCTACCATTGAGTTATTTGGGTAGAATTAAAATTTCTTTAGATGATCATCCATCCTAATCCTCTTAGGCCTTCACGTCTACAAAACCAACCTTAACGAACTTTAGCTTTTCATTTTAATTTCCTCCTCCAGAGTTTCCAAAAAAAAATATATTGAAATGGCAAACATCTGGAAGGCATTAGTATCTCATTCCTATCTATGCCGGGAATGATAGTCTGTGAGGGGCAAAAATCGAAGGTTACTAAACTGCCAATGATCTTGCAAGGCCGAGTTTATTGTGATACATGCCGTGCTGGTTTTGAGACTGATGCTACCACTTATATGCCTGGTTGGTTCTTTTTTCCTTTCCTATTTGGTAAAATATATATGGAATTGATTTGGTTCTTATTTTTTTTTTTTGTTAGTATTGCATTTCAATGAGTACATTGATGATATTGTGATGCATACATTTCTTGGAAGCAGATGATTCGAATGAAACAAGGCATAAATGATAGAGATGAAATAGGCATTTTCCCATATTTTATTTTCCTTTTTCATTTTTGCAGATTTTTTTTTTTTTCTCGGTGGGGATGGCTTGCAGTTGAATAAAATGGAGGCTTTATTCCTCTTTTTGTTTTTCTTTTTTGCCATTGGATTTGTATTGTGATGCTCTATAGTTATACCCCTCACCGGCGAAAATATACGCCAAATCTTGTTCTTAAAGATCTTGATGACAGTTCCATATTGAGATTATTAAGTATGTAATTGAACAATATCAAATCTAAATTCGAAATATGCTTAACAAAAAGCTGAATATGCTCTCCATTTTAGAAGCCTACAAAATACAATGATATGATTAG
Organism: Cinchona pubescens; assembly: GCA_025175665.1. NCBI lineage: Eukaryota > Viridiplantae > Streptophyta > Magnoliopsida > Gentianales > Rubiaceae > Cinchona > Cinchona pubescens. The sequence goes on from JANKKI010000200.1 coordinate 22,670, forward strand.
CTAATAAGATTATAGAATTTCTAGATAATTAAAATGTTGAGTCCACCTCATAAACTTTTATGCATTATTTCCTTACTAAGATTTAAGTTATTATATCAATTGACAAGGTTATTTCTACATGTCTCTTATCGTATTCAGTAGTTTAATCTATATTTATACAAGATTTAGTATAACAAATTACTAACAAGTAACGTTTTTCTGAGTTTATCTTGATTTCCTATCCTTTAACAGATGTATACATCTATGATATATATAGTATATTTTATAAATAATTAATATTTAACCTAATTAAAGAATATAAAGGTAGAAAGCGGTTTTACCATATCAATTTGAACAAGGTGGAACTTTAAAGCGATCTTTTGACCTTATCAATTATTGTAAATTATATTTGTATAATTATGAAATTAATTGTGTTGTCCTTTCCAATTCAACCTATAATGATTGAAATCTTATGAAACTTTACTGCATTGCATAACACGAAAATATGTATGAATTTTCTTCTAAATATTGGTCTTCTTTTCAATTAAATGATGCATCATAGAGGGACTAAAATTGAAATTAGAATTTATATGACTAAGCATGAATTCTAACTTTAACTAATTAGTCCCTATATATAAAATTAGTCTCTTACACATACACATTTATAAAAACTATACTCCAAAGCCATCATGCTTAGTCATATAGAGTGTTTTAATGGATTGCAAATTTGTTTAGTAGATTTTGTATTGATGTGGGTTGAATTTTTTTTTTTTTTTTTTGATTCAAAATCTTATACCACATTTTTTAAATGTTTCGAATTAAAAGTATATTGCAGAAAATAAAAACACTAACACGTTTGTTCTCAAATCATAATTTATATATTATTATTTTTATGAACATATCACTGGGACAAAGATAAAGAAATGAATAAATATATAAAATAACTCATTTTAGTAAATTAATTGTTGAAATAATAATTTTAAATGTGTTCAATATTAAAATAATGGAAAAATAAATAAATTTTTAATTCTTTATTATTCTTTATGGTAGTAAGAGTTTTACCTATATTAAATATGTAATATTATTCTATTCATCCTTGCTGCTAGATGAAATTAAAGTACAGAAATTTCGAGCAAAATTGAGTTTTTTGGGTTGTTACATAAATATAATAAATATTATTAAACAATTCCTATAATGTCCCTATTTTTGATAATATGTGAAGATATCAATAGGGATAATTTGGTCCAAAAAATATCAAAACATTAAAATAACAATGAATTCTATATTTTTACATTGATCAAGGGGGCAATGTAAAACTGGCCTTTAGTCGAGGGGTGTATACTGTATTTTACCCGAAATTACGTATCACGTAATTTATGTATAAATGGGTCCGGAACTGACTTGACTTAGGTGTACTGTATTTTGCAAAAAGAAGCACCCAAGTATGCTTGAGAATTAGGACATGTTACATGCTGTCTCTTATACACATCTAGATGTGTATAAGAGACAGGTATTAAGATAAGCATTGCTTTCAAATTCGCAATAACTCAGGAATTTCAAGAATTAGACCAACCTCGACAATCCTCCAGTAAACACTGACAGAAAACCCATCCGAAGCAATTAAATCCCATTAATCACATTTATCTAAACTCTAGCTGCCCTGACAAACACTACTTTTCTAGTACGATTTTTATTAGAAAAATGTCAGTTTTTCCACTGCACTCAATATTATTCAATCCCCTTTTGTCCGATAATAATACGACCAATTTCTGCCCAATGGACTGGAAAGAAACACCTGAAGCCCACATCTTCAAGTTTGATCTTCCAGGCTTTAGTCAGACGTCAAGCTCCAAATTCACGACGACATATTACTTCACATAAGTGCAGCTGCCGACTCCAAGAAAGATTTGGACGACGATTATCGATCAAAAGGGTGAGTGTAAGTGGCACTGCAAAGAGCGAATTTCCTCTAGGAGGAATTTTCAGAGTGACTTTCGATTACCTGAAAATGCTTTGATTGATCAAATTAGTGCTTCAATGTGCGACGGTGTTCTTGTTGTTACCGTGCCCAAAAATGACAAGTTGAGGAAGAAAACTTTCAAGCGCAAAACTGTTGAAATTTCGAGGGTTGATGGGAAAAATGAGGATTCTTCTCCTCCTAAAGGATTTGGACGATTCGACAAAAATTGAAAATCCTAGTTTAGTTAGGTGGATAATTTTGTACGCAATTCATTGTGTAAAATTTAGAAAATTACGAAGTGTTTTGTTTTTGTACCAATTTATTAATGGTCAAGAATGTATTGAATTGTGGAAACGAAGTATTTTTTTTTTTTTTTTGGAGGGTTTCTGTATATGTTTTTGTTATCAGCTGTAGTAGGATCATCTTGAATTCAAGATGTACTACCATACCTTTTCTCCACATGTATGATATATCTTCATTGAAGCTATGGATGGTAGAGTCGATGGCTGCTATCCAAGCTAACATCATTAGTAGTTCACTTTGCTTATCCAAATCCCAACATCTAAGGATACTTGTGCTCACCTGTTTAAATTGGAAAAAATTTCTAAATTTCAGCCCAAGAAAAAAGTGTGTATATACATTTCACAATTTAAGGGAATTCATTATATGGTACATGCACTCACTGAAAGCACAATGAGCACAATAATACAGTATTTTAATGGAATTATATAATTATATAATTTTTTTACAATTTTATACCGTAATAAAAAGTTTAAAAATTTTAATCTACGAGAGAAAAAAAATTATTACTCGTCCAACAAATAACAAAAAAAGGAAAAAATAATTTAATTATTACTACTTTAATAATGGGGAGGGATTTGGTGTGAGATTTTTAATTTATCCCCCTTTAGTCCCTACACCAAAATAATTCCCCACCTCACCCAATAGATGTATACTTCTGTTAAAGGATAGGACTTTTCAGCAATTAAAAGCAAAATTTTGGACAAATAAAGGTGCCTCATATTTTGCCTACAATAATTTATGATGTAAAGCCATGTATCAGTTATTAACCTACGCTCATCTCCATCTCCTCAACTTCCTAACAGATATCCACGTCTTCTTTTGCTGTCACAAAAGTTCTGTATCCAAAATACTCTAACGATGCTTGCTTAGCACAAAACTCATTATATATATATATATATATAAAGACGAGAAGATCTTGCATGTGAAGTTTTTAACCATTCAGCATCAATATAAAAGTACAAGGTAGACCATTTAATTTAATTTTGATTGCTAAACCTATCTGATTCAGTTAATAGTAAACTATTCATTTACTATTATTTTGTATCAATTTAATTTGAGATTGAGAATAATAATAGTTCTTATATCATATTATTTCTTTTTAGCATTTCGTTAAAGTTTTAGGAACAACTATGGTTGTTGCAATTATATAATTTCATCATACATGTGGAGGTTACAGTTTTAATTACTTTGGAATTTTACGTTTAGTGTTTGTGTTATTGTTTGTGATAGTTTCTAGAATTTTAAGATATGAATTCACAATCATGATTATTTTCTATAGATGATAGAACAAATAACTCTGATCTACATGTGTGTCTATGTATCCATCATTATATATGAGGGTGAATACTAATATATTATTTTATTTATGTATACATATGTTAATATTCAATTCGATGATCATTTAATATTACATTTGTTTTTGTCATTCTTTTTTAATCTATACTACACATACATCATAGACACACAGGTTCCATTGGAACACACTTGTGTATCAGATCCAAGAAAATAATAATAATAATTTGTCCGCATTATGCACACACATTGAATACCTCAATCACTAGTTGTATATAAAGTCTAAAATCGACTACTTTTGGTATAATATCCAAATTAATATATTTTCTTAATTATCCTTATAACTTCTCATAACCATCAAATGAATTAAATAACAAAAATTTAGTTATCTTATCTTATCTTGTTATATATAAAGGGAGAGTTCCCAATTGACCAAGGGTACCTCCTTGGTGTTTTTTTTTAATTTTATGGCTTTTCTGTCAGTGTTTACTTATATCCAAGAATCCGGACCCATTTAATTTTTATTATAAAACTTATGATAGATTTCAATTTTTACAGTAAGAACCAGACCACATGCTTTGAAAGCAATGCTTATCTGGATTACGCTGTAAAATTACCTAATATTTTCACACGGTTAAAATGGGTGCAGTTTGATTTTGTTTAAAATCTCCACTTTCCCACCATTGAGTTATTTGGGTAGAATTAAAATTCTTTAGATGATCATCCATCCTAATCCTCTTAGGCCCTTCACGTCTACAAAACCAACCTTAACGAACTTTAGCTTTTCATTTTAATTTCCTCCTCCAGAGTTTCCAAAAAAAAACATATTGAAATGGCAAACATCTGGAAGGCATTAGTATTAACTGCAACATTGTCATTCCTATCTATGCCGGGAATGATAGTCTGTGAGGGGCAAAAATCGAAGGTTACTAAACTGCCAATGATCTTGCAAGGCCGAGTTTATTGTGATACATGCCGTGCTGGTTTTGAGACTGATGCTACCACTTATATGCCTGGTTGGTTCTTTTTTCCTTTCCTATTTGGTAAAATATATATGGGATTGATTTGGTTCTTCTTTTTTTTTTGTTAGTATTGCATTTCAATGAGTACATTGATGATATTGTGATGCATACATTTCTTGGAAGCAGATGATTCGAATGAAACAAGGCATAAATGATAGAGATGAAATAGGCATTTTCCCATATTTTATTTTCCTTTTTTTTTTTTTCAGAAATGTTTTTTTTTTTTTTCTCGGTGGGGGATGGCTTGCAGTTGAATAAAATGGAGGTTTTATTCCTCTTTTTGTTTTTCTTTTCTTTTTTTTTTTTTCTTTTTTGCCATTGGATTTGTATTATGATGCTCTATAGTTATACCCCTCATATGAGCGACCTGCTATCCTTAGATAACTAGATGTGTATAAGAGACAGCTAATCAGCAGTTCTCAAGCTGCTGTACATCGCCAGATCCAGCGCGTGACACCACCTCGTGTCATCCTTACTGCCTACAATGGCATAGCATCAAACCATCGTTTTGCTAATTCTTTGGGATTCTTCAAGGATGTGGCATTGAAGGGTTGTGACGAAATTCTCGAGAAATATTTGGAAAATGATGATTAGATTATCAAAATTCCACCCCTCGTGGTATCATATTATATTGTTGGTTTTTATTTTGACTACTTGTCACAAAGTTTCAGGTGTTTTTTTTTTTTTTTTAAGGTATTTGAGTGGTTGTTATGCATCATTAGGATTGTTGTGGCTGGGTGAAAGTTGAAGCTTTTTAGTACTTTGAATGTTTTTCGTGTTATTATAAATAATAGTAGTGGTATTTTAATCATTTCGGATTGTCTTTTTTTGGGCTGCATTTCAACTAAGTTAGCAATATGTCTAAATTTTTGAGGTGGTTCAATTGCGTGATCAGGTTGCTTTTGGGTTTCTAGTTCGAATTCTGATTAATGAAGTAAGCATATGCTCTCTATTTTAGAAGCCTACAAATTTCAATGATATGATTAGCTAATAAGATTATAGAATTTCTAGATAATTAAAATGTTGAGTCCACCTCATAAACTTTTATGCATTATTTCCTTACTAAAATTTAAGTTATTATATCAATTGACAAGGTTATTTCTACATGTCTCTTATCGTATTCAGTAGTTTAATCTATATTTATACAAGATTTAGTATAAAAAATTACTAACAAGTAACGTTTTTCTGAGTTTATCTTGATTATTAGTGTGTAAAGAGTCTTTACACAAATGAGTTAGATTAATTTTTTGAAATATGTTAAAAATATTTTAAACACTTCATCTATGTCAAATATATTGCACTATTGTAGCATATTGATGATATATATAGTATATTTTATAAATAATTAATATTTAACCTAATTAAAGAATATAAAGGTAGGTCAAAAGACTGTCTCTTATACACATCTAGATGTGTATAAGAGACAGGGCTTGTCAGTTTGTCCTTTCCAATTCAGCCTATAATGATTGAAATCTTATGAAACTTTCTTGCATTGCATAACACGAGACCAATATGTATGAATTTTCTTCTAAATATTGGTCTTCTTTTCAATTAAATGATGCATCATAGAGTGACTAAAATTGAAATTAGAATTTATATGACTAAGCATGATGACTAACTTTAACTAATTAGGTTTTATTTATAAAATTAGGTGCTTTGCATTTATAAAAATTATACTCCAAAAGTAGCTAAATCTCTTACCTGAGAGTGTTTTAATGGATTGCAAATTTGTTTAGTAGATTTTGTATTGATGTGGGTTTATTTTTTTTTTTTTTGATTCAAAATCTTATACCACATTTTTAAATGTTTGAATTAAAAGTATATTGCGAAAATAACTAGATGTGTATAAGAGACAGCATTATAGGAATTGTTTAATAATATTTATTATATTTATGTAACAACCCAAAAAACTCAATTTTGCTCGAAATTTCTGTACTTTAACTCATTTTAGGAAAGTAATTGTTGATTTTAAACAAGATTAAATGTGTTCAATATTAAAATAATGGAAAATAAATAAAATTTTTAATTCTTTATTATTCTTTATGGTAGTAAGAGTTTTACCTATATTAAATATGTAATATTATTCTATTCATCCTTGCTGCTAGATGAAATTAAAGTACAGAAATTTCGAGCAAAATTGAGTTTTTTGGGTTGTTACATAAATATAATAAATATTATTAAACAATTCCTATAATGTCCCTATTTTTGATAAAATGTGAAGATATCAATAGGGATAATTTGGTCCAAAAAATATCAAAACATTAAAATAACAATGAATTCTATATTTTTAAATTAACAACTCTGTCTATAAAAAAATAGAATTTTAAAATGATTTTCACGTATGCTATTGGATATTCTTCAAATGCACGTTTGGTAGAGTATTGGTAAAGTTTAACTAAGAATTAAGTTTTTTATTAGTCTTTTGTTTTGGTGGGTCAAGTGTTCAATATTTTATATGTTGACTTTTTAATTTTGTTTAAATAAGTTAAAATTTAATTCAAATCTTTAATTTTTATAATACCCTTATTTGAGATTATTGTAAAGTATCAAATTAAGGGTATTTTGGAACCAAATATATATATATATAAACTATTCGTACTTATATTATGCATATACATATTTCTTTATACTCTTTAAATACTATATAATGCTTTAATTTAGTATCTTAAATATTACTCTCTTACTAAATCTAGTCTCTATGCTTACAAAACTCATCATACCACTTTAAATATCTTAACCATTTTTCAAATATGTCTGGATTTTATTTTATCAATTAAAATATTTTTATTTGCTCAATTTATTTGTCTTGACTTTTTATATCAACTAAGCTATTTTTATGTTAACAAATCATCAATATTTATGTAACTATCCCAATTGAATTGTTAAGAAAATCGACCAATATTCAAAAAAAATGTCTTAATACTATAAAATATTTTAATAGGTAAAAGAGACTAAAATAATTGAACATGTCGACCAACCTTTTGTTATGTGTGATGACTCTTTCTGTTATAATGAATCTTATGATACTATTAATTCTTAATTATTTCTTTTGTTGGGAGGAATTTTATAGGCACTTGATTTTGTGTTTCTTGAATATTAATGTTTGGTTAAACTCGTATTCTCATTTCTACATGTAATTATATAATAATAAATAAAATTATAGTAAATAAAATTTTTAGTGATTCTATAAAAGAAAATAATGTATATCAAGTTTCTTATTAGACTTCTTGTGGTATTAATTGAATAGAAGTAATTATTATTTTACTTATATCTTTACTCTTATTAAACAAAAGTATACGTAATTTGATTTAATTTCTAAATAATACTATTGTTTTAATTCTTAGTAATACTACTTAATATTTAATAACTATTTTTGTTGGAAGAAATTTTACTGGCATATAATTTTGAGTTTCTTAAATATTGTGTTCATTATGAACTCATATTTTCAAATTCTAAATTTAATTTCACAATGTTTAAATAAAATTTTAAGTGATTCTAGAAGGGAAAAGTTATGCGTATTAAGGTACCCGTTATACTTCTTATAGTATCAATTCAATAGGAGTATTTGTATTTTTAATTTATCCCTATTCTTATTAAATAGAAGTATATATAGTTTTATTTATGTATCTATTATAATTTAATAACATTTCATTATGAGGCGATTTAATGGAAGAATTATCCATAATTAATAAAAGAAACATGTTGGTTGTTATCTTATCTTAAGTGTTTGACTATGCATAAACTATTTTGAATTCTTTCTTTCAAAACTTTTTAATAATAAGTTTTCTTGGTTCGGTTCTTAAAAATTTTCAGTCTTTTTTGTAGATTTTACAAAGAAAGAATTTGACTCTAGTTTATGTGTTTTGTGGTTAGTGGCGGACGGTCTTGGGCTAACCGCCTTGGATCTAAATTATGAACTTAGTTTTAATACGATTTGCAAACCAATACGGATTTTCAATACGGCGCTAAACCAATATGGGATTCCAACACGGTTTGGGTCTGTATTAAGGCTAAAGTTCACGATTTAGTGAAAATGGTATCAGAGCCAAGGATTTAAGATTTGATAACAATTGACATGTTTCCTTTCTTAATTATGGATAATCATCCAGAATTTAAAGGAATATGATAAAAATCAGTTGTTTTAAAAAAAAAAATTTTGGAGCTGTCTCTTATGTATCTAAACCTTTTAAAGTTAAAGGTTTTATTCAATTTGCACTATCATAATGATATTGATTCTTATAGATCTGTTGGTATATTTAATTTTATGCATATTGGTTTAGTGCAAATTGCTTTAAAACCTTTAACTTTAAAAGGTTTACCTGAATCATTTATAGCTGCTTTACGAGATGCTCGTAATCTTGATTGAAAAAAATCCTTAATGGGAATAATCCAATCTAGTCTGGCAAATGGTCCATTTATATTAATGTTTATCCTAATTTACAATTATCTTTATCGATGTTAATATACTTGATGCTTTAACTTTAAATGTTAAAATTTATGGTTATAATTATGTACACGGATCGAACTTATATGTTTATGTTATAGAGTATTTTTAAATTACTTTCGACTTTGAATCCAAAGTGTAAATTAATTGATAATTATTCGATGAAACAATTTTAATTGAGACTAATTTTAATAAATCTCAGATAATAACTAGACAACCAATTAAATGAAATGAAATTCAATTTTCTGATCATTGGATTACAAATAATGGCATTTCTTCGTCATCTCATGCTTCAAATATTACACAGCATGATCCTCAGATTATATCTACCCCCGATGGACAAATTGTTCTTCGTTTTGATAAATCAAATATTTTATCTAGACATAGTAATCTTGGTTCTAATTTCATCTAGCTTATACACATCTAGATGTGTATAAGATATAGTACTAATGCCTTCCAGACTGTTTGCCATAAAGCTCCCGCTTTCGTTCAAAACTGCATCATTACATACATTAAATAGTAATACTCCATCCACATCTCATGTTGATCATTTACATATAAATGAAAATAATATAATTAGACCAATTCATAATAATGAATTAGATAAGGAATTTCTCTTGAATCGAATTAGATTTTAATTTATGACTACTATAATAGATTTTAGTCCCGGTTCATCTGCTAGACAGTTAATAAAACAAGAATTTTTATCTCAAAAATGGGAAAAATTTAGACAATGGTTTTTCGAAGTATATACTTCTCAAGACCTTGATAATATTTCAAAAGAATTTTATGAATTTACTTGCTTTACATAATAAAATAATTCCTTTTGTTCCATGGTTTATAACTACTTATTTAAATAATTATATTAATCTTCTTGAAAGAACATATCAATTTTCTGATGGAAAACAATCTGCGGAGTTATATCCTCCACAAAAATTATTTACTTTACCAAATAATACTTCTCTTTCTTTTAATGCTTTATAAAAATTAGTAGAAAATAATATGTTACCTGTTACTTTCCAACATATTAATAATATGTATCAACAAAATAATTATACTAATATTTTTATTAAAGTTTTAGGTGAACAAATTAGTTCTCTTCATAATAAGATGGATAGATTTATTTTCTTTAATTTATAAACTTCAAAATAAAGAAAGTGAAAATCAATCTTTAGAAATTTATAATACAGCTAAAGCTTCTTTGCAACCTTTACCTAATATTGAAGGTTTTAATTTTAAACCTCTTTCTGATCTTGAAAAACTTTTAGATGAAAAATTTTCTTCTTTAAAAATTAATACTCTTGATTTCGAAAATGATTTACAATTAAATCCTAATAAAGGAAAAGTAATTCAAGATGAAATTAATAAACTTTGTAATTCTTATAGGTTTGGTGATAGACCAACTATGTATCATTATTATTATCCTAGACCAACTCCTCAGGGATATTTTATTTGAGGAACAACAACATATTATTAATAATAGTTATTACGGAAAAGAAATTTATGAATGGAATTTAGATGGTTATCTTGATAGACGGATCGAATTTAACACATTGAATGCTTATGTATTCTCTTTGTAGCAAAAGCAAACAATAATAGTGACAAACGTGTTGTTTCAATGATAATTGCTGGTTTCTTGGCCAACTAAAAGGATGGTGGGATAATTATTTCACTCAAGCTTGAGAGATGCAATTTTAAGTGTTGTTAAAAGCAGAAGCCCAAGACCTGTCTCTTTCTGAAGATGCTGTTTATAAACCATTTAATATTTTAGATCATTTTACAGGACGTTAGACTATTAATCATGAAAATATTCGTACTTTATTAAATGGTTTACGATGTAAAACACTTACTTCTTTTAGATGGTATAAAGATACTTTTATGTCCAGAGTTTTTGAACTTCCAGAAAGTAATAGTCCTTACTGGAAAGCCAAATTTATTGATCTAGATTTCTTAGCTGAATCAGTTGCCATGATAGATAGTGGTGCTGATCTTTGTTGTATCCAAGAAGGTTTAATACCTACTAAATATTATAGAAAAACTGTTCATACTTTACGTTACATACGCTCGGTGATAAACTAGAAATTGATTATAAAATTCCTTACTATCATATTTGTCAAGATAATAAATTTGCATTCCTCAGACATTTTTACTTGTTAAATTTTTGATGAATCCTCCTATTATACTTGGAACTCCTTTTATAAATGCTTTGTATCCTATTAAACAATTAGATACAAATGGTTTTATTGGTACTTATAAAAACCAATAAATTTATTTTCAGTTTATAACTGATCCAATTACTAGAGATATAAATTCTCTTATTGAATCAAAATATTTACATTTATCTTCATTAAATTCATAAATTTATAATATTTCTTTTGATGATATTTTGAAACACTTTATCATTAATATATCAATTTTCTTATTACAAAACTTTATTAAGTTTTTTCATACAAACTTCCAAGTCAAAAGATGATTGATCAAGCTAGTTCTTCAGATCAATCGGATTCTTCGAAAGGAAGAGCATTGAAATTAAAATATTTAGAGAATATTCCTCCAATAAATTATATAAATATGGAATTCCCTATGCAAAATTTTTATTATCAAAATTATAAAAATTATAAAAACTTATGATTAATAAGAAGTAAAAATTATTTTAGATCTTGAATTATTTTAGCAAAAAATCTTTCTTTGTAAAATTATAAAAAAGAAAATAATAGCTTTTCAAGATACTTTATCTAAGATCATTGATAAACATATGCTTTATTGCAACAAGAATTTAATATAGAGCAAGTAAATAAAATTTTGTCAAACAATATATTATTTGTAAAAATAAAACAATTATATAAATTATCAATCTAATATATTATCTAGAGAATTCTTGCAGGATTCATGAACAGAGGAAATAAAGTACGAATATTTTCATGATTAATAGTCTAACGTCCTGTAAAATGATCTAAAATATTAACCCGCAGATTGTTTTCCATCAGAAAATTGATATGTTCTTTCAAGAAGATTAATATAATTATTTAAATAAGTAGTTATAAACCAGGGAACAAAAGGAATTATTTTATTATGTAAAGCAGTAAATTCAAGGTATTTGGTGATAAAGTCATGTCTACCAAAGTGTATGTGCCCGCAAGACAAGGTCTATAAGTCTTACATAGGCTCTATGAGTCATGAAATTCAGCATTTTCGCCTAATATGGCTTCTACTATTGTTATCACGTAAAGAAAATTGAGATTTTGAAGAAAATCTCCTATGTGTATAAGAGACAGATCCATAATTCACAGAAAAACAATGTTTTATTGAAAAATAACCTCTTTCTTATACTTATTGGGATTATATCCAAAGTTTTCATAAAACCTTTTATTATGAAAATTATAAACACAATACGGGATTCCAACACGGTTTGGGTCTGTATTAAGGCTAAAGTTCACGATTTAGTGAAAATGGTATCAGAGCCAAGGACTTAAGATCATTTGATAACAATTGACATGTTTCTTTTCTTAATTATGGATAATCATCCATTAACATCTGCCTCATATGATAAAAAGGCAACATAGCAAAAACCGAGATTACTGATTATTAAAAATAATTTTACAAAGAAAGAATTTGACTCTAGTTTATGTGTTTTGTGGTTAGTGGCGGACGGTCTTGGGCTAACCGCCTTGGATCTAAATTATGAACTTAGTTTTAATACGATTTGCAAACCAATACGGATTTCCAATATGGTGCTAAACCAATACGGGATTCCAACACGGTTTGGGTCTGTATTAAGGCTAAAGTTCACGATTTAGTGAAAATGGTATCAGTGCATTTTGGGATAGAAAAAAAAACATGTTGTTTTTCTTCCATATGAAGAAAATTTTAATGAACAAGATATTCCTACAAAAGTTAGACTATGTCAAATGAATCCGTATTAGATGTGTATAAGAGACAATTGATATTTTATTACAAAAGGCTTTAATCAAACCTGATGGGATTAAAAATACAAATAGTTTATGAAAATTACTCAGTCTCTTATAGTATCAATTCAATAGGAGTATTTGTATTTTTAATTTATCCCTATTCTTATTAAATAGAAGTATATATAGTTTTATTTATATATCTATTATAATTTAATAACATATCATTGTTGCGAGGCTAGTTTTGGAATAGAAAATGTCAAAAATATTAAGTTAATTCATACTTTTATATAATATATATATATATATATATATATATATAAATATAGATATAGATATAGATACATTAAATGCTCTTATACACAGTCCATCCCAAATTAACGAACAAAAACTCACTCACGAGTTGTTCTTTGCATCTGGATCAAACACCACTTTATAAAAGCTCTAGCGCCCCTGAAACGAAAATTTTAAGCAATTAATTTAAGGCCAAAAAAAAAAAAGACAAATTAATTAATAAGTTATTAAATAGATTTCGACCTGAACTTAAAAAATGGTTAAATATAGTAAACCCTCTTAAGGTTTGGATTGTTTTGCATTAAATCAGCCACTCTACCTCTTTGACTAAAATCAAAGGTAAAACCACATTTAGTTTTTGTTAAAAAAAAAAAACAAATTTACCCATTTGCATTAAAACCCCCTAAGATTTAAGCGATCTAGATGTTTACTTTACCGCCTCATGTAAGTTTGTAACATTTAATACATTGGGATAAAACTAAAATTCAATAATGGTATTAATATTGTTAAAAACATAAATATGCTCCAAATTAATTATCGAAATCAAATTTACTTAAACGAATTTAATTTGAAATTAAAGTCGATTAATAATTTTAAAAGTCATTTTTAAATTTTGATCGAATTAACAAATTGATTAATAGATTTCACACCAGTGCAATCAAGTAATTTGTCCCTATTTCCTTGATTAATAATAATTAAACTCAACTACTTTTGCTGCTTTTCATTGGCTTGTACTATGGATTTTCGAAATCATAGGATGTGAACGATTAGTGAAAATGAAGAAGTGCTTTTAGAAACATCAATATTTCAAATGGAAATGGTTGAAGAATGATTCTTTGCCTTAAATTTTGTTGCCTATCGGGTAGTTCTCCCAAATTATTTAATCCACTAAATGCTATGCAAATCTAACTAATTTTGCGGATATCCATGGTTATTGGAGTTGGTTACATCCGGCCCAACTAACAGTCCGGATCGAAATACAAGTTGGTCAGATCCAGCCCAAAAAAAAAGGAGTTGACGAGATTCACTACAAGAATTTTTTTTTTCTTTTTAAGTAGTACGACTAAAATCTTTCCGTCCAAAAAAAAAAAAAAATATTGTGAAATGATCAAAATATCTTTTATTTACGTAAAAAGACCAAGTACAATGGACCCTTTTCCACGTAAAATGACCAGAGTATCCTTGCACCACTGTAGGGGTACATGATGCGTACTTAGATCATGTCACTCTCTTTTTATGTGTCAATAAAATTCTAATAATAACATTTGCCCAGGTCAAATCCGACTATTTAACAAGTTTCATCCAAATGACATGTATGTCTAATTTAACACCATGAAATGTTTGACTGTGCATATATATATATATATATATATATATATATATATATATATGATGCTATATGAAATCCACTAAAAAGTCATTACAGCTATCCGTAAACACATAATTTCAATTTATTGAACCAAAAGAACATTTACGAAACGGTACAAGTTGAGTTAGTAGCGTTCACTACTAACCCACAACATAGATGTGTTTTTATTGGACTAACTATTAGACAAATTTAAAAGAATCCCAAGAGGCGAAATGCAAAAGAAAGAAAATAACACAATATAGTTCTCTAATTAAACTGTCAGTTGGCAAAAAAGATAACACTACTTCTTTTCTTCTATATTAGTTAAAAAGTTGGGAAAATTCTACGCTTTCTTTTCTTTTAGGGAATCATTCGTTTATATTTTAAATATTTGTAAAGTACAATATCATGTGCTTTAAATGCTTGTACTATATAAGCTTTTAAATCTAAAAAATGATTCCCTAAAAATGAATGTAGAATTCCCTAAAAGTTTACATAATATTTTAGCAATTTAATTTCCTTAATACTTGATTAATCATTTGAGGGTTTTTTTCCTCTTTTTTGTTTTTTTTTTTTTTTTTTTTGAAACCCTCAAATGATTGATTTACCCCAAAAAAAAAACAAAAAAAAAAAAAACTTTTGTGTTAGCTCGTCTATGGGATCACTTGCGCCATACTTATCGCACAACGATTCACGTAATTTATACATAAATTACGGGGTAAAATATAACAAATCCTCCTAAACTATACTTCAAAAGCGTATTGGCGCTTGAACTCTTAATCGTACCAACGATAAGCAATTGACATATTCAAACCCCGTTAAAGTTGCAACGCAAAAAGACCAATAAATTATCATCCATAAGCTATTGAATTTAGGAAGATATGACTTTTACATCTTCCAACCCCTGTTTCTGTAAATCCTTTACTTTTAAATGTTGCAATAACCAAAATAACATGCATTAAAAAAAAAAACTCATGTTCCAATCTTAAATCTGAAGCCAACAACAATTTCCTCTCTTGAGATATCTTAAGATCTTAATTCTACAAATTTCTACTTAAAAGAAAATATGAAAGTAGAGTAACTCCAATAACTGGTTCTTGAATTTAGCTTCTTGAGAAGACAGCAAAAATAACACGTAAAAAAAAAAACTTTAATCTCATGTAGAAAACATAATATAAATCTCTCTTTTTCAGATATCTTAACCTTTGATCAACTAAATTAAAAACCAAAATGGGAGTTGTTCCATCTTGAGAGAAGCCATGTGGATCTGGAAAATCAAATTTTTAATTGGTCTCTTGCATAGAATTTGATTCACTCCCAGTGTTTTTTTATCTAATTTCACCAGCTTTATTCCAAATAAATTTGAGAAGGAGATGGATACAAGTTTAGTTTTTACTAAAAATGATGTTGTTAAAGTTGAGAGTCACAAACAGAAGACAAAGAAAAGTTGGGACAAATTAGTCCATTAACTTTTTACCTCAATGCATCACATGCTTGGCATATGACACGTGTTTATTATTAGAAGTCTTTATAAATATTAGAGCAATTTGATACCAATTCAAATTTCGAGGAAAGATTTTAGTCTGTCTCTTATACACATCTAGATGTTATAAAGAATTTTAACATTCTTGGATATAAATAAACACTGACAGAAAACCCATCCAAAGCAATTAAATCTCATTAATCACATTTATCTAAACTCTAGCTGCCCTTACAAACACTACTTTTTAGTACGATTTTTATTAGAAAAATGTCAGTTTTTCCACTGCACTCAATATTATTCAATCCCCTTTTGTCCGATAATAATACGACCAATTTCTGCTCAATGGGCTGGAAAGAAACACCTGAAGCCCACATCTTCAAGTTTGATCTTCCAGGCCTGACTAAAGAAGACGTCAAGCTCCAAATTCACGACGACCAATTACTTCACATAAGTGCAGCTGCCGACTCCAAGAAAGATTTGGACGACGATTTCGATCAAAAGGGTGAGTGTAAGTGGCATTGCAAAGAGCGAATTTCCGCTAGGAGGAATTTTCAGAGGGACTTTCGATTGCCTGAAAATGCTTTGATTGATCAAATTAGTGCTTCAATGTGCGACGGTGTTCTTCTTGTTACCGTGCCAAAAAATGACAAGTTGAGGAAGAAAACTTTCAAGCGCAAAACTGTTGAAATTAAGAGGGTTGACGGGAAAAATGAGGATGCTTCTCCTCCTAAAGGATTTGGCTGATCTCTTATAGCATGCAATGCTTAAGTGGGAGTGAACCAAATTCATATAGCTTTAATGAAAATTTTGTTTTTTTTTCGTTGCAAGTATATAATCAGCATTTGCGTTTGTATGTGATTCTACACATCTAGATGTGTATACAGAGACAGGGATATAAATTAAGTAAATATAAATATAGTGACATACAAGATTTAACGTAGTTCGGTTTAATTACCAAATTTACGTCCACGGAAAGAAAATCCGTTCTTTATTATGAGAGAAAACACACATACAAGAATACAACTTGAATCCCAATCCCAATCTTTGTATAACCTCTCTCATTCCCAAGAACACTCTCACCAACCCACCTATTTATAGAGGAAATATTACTTGGTCACCAATCCAAATAATTTTATAAAATAACTTGACTTACAACTTAAACCCTATACAAATAGGAAATTACTTGACAACTACTCCAAGTAAGTAAACTATTAGGAAATTACTTACTCTCCACACAAAAGAAATTACTAAAAAAAAAATTAGCCAATTTTCTAACAAATCTCTACCTTGGCGAATATTTCTTTTAACCAACGCAAACTAACCAAAAAATATAACCATTTGCCTTCCACTACCAATTCACATGGTGACTAGCTACACACATCGAATCAATACAGTCCTGTTTCCAATTGATTCAATCGGCAAATGAACATATGTAACTAACCGAGTTCAACCTCCAGTCGACTCACAAGAGGGGCCTCAATTCTCCCTCATCTTCAGCAGGATTTTCCTTCTCACCACCATTTGCAACTTGGAAGCAATCATGGATCCCTTCGCTCCCAACCTATTGAGGTAACTAAATGGTACAAATCACAATATTTCTTCTCTTGTTCAACAGGATTGCTCAATCATGTGTTGTTCCAAAACTCCACTTTCAACGAAAAACTCGTAGCCTTAGAATCTAACTGGGTCAAGGAATTTAGATTCTTTCATATATTTAGGATATGCCACACCACCCAAAAATGAACAACTCCATTTAATATTTTGATTTTCACTACTCCAATACCCGTGACTTCAAATGTATACCCGTCACCCGAAGACAAAAACTTATCTTCTTTACTTGAAGTACATCAAAATATTCTAACCAGGTAAAAATATTTGAAACACAACCAGAATCTAAAATTCAACATGGAAGAAATATCCAAATAGAGATCGTGAGAATATCTCTACTTGATGCACGATGTCCAAAATCAATATTGGTCTCCACCATTTTCCTTGACTTTTGAATCACCTGCTTTAGATCCACTGTCAAGTATATCCTTTTTCGATTCTCTTCTCGAGCAATTAAAGCAATTTCTTATATTTCACCGTGGTTTGCTTTCTTTTGAAATATCAGTATGATTACTCATTCTCGACCACCGAAGTGTCTTTCCCATATACCAAAGACGTCGTCACATTTTCGAAGAAATCAGGGATCTCGTAAGAAGTAAAAGGGCCTAATCTTTCTCTTCGATTTCAACATAAACTTTTGGAGATAAACCAAAATTTCACTGTGTCCATAACAAAGAGTCAAATTGAATTTATGCACATCAATTCCAACTCTTCCCACTCATCATCCTTCATGCTTGTTGGCTTCCCATCCTTTCCCTTCAACACCTTTTTGCCAAACCCTGTTGAACAAGGATGTCCTTTACTCTTCTAACTGAAAGAGTAAATCTTGTACACCCATTAAATTGTTGAATTAGAAATTGCCACCAACCCACTTGATCTCAATAGTTTACCAGAATCCAACCACGCTCTGATACCAATTTGTTGGTATCAAATGCGGAATAAACACAACTAGTAAGAAATCAAAAACACAACAATTTAATGAAAAACAAGCCACAACATGAAATATTTGAGTGACACACAAGATTTAACGTGGTTCGGCTTAATTACCAAATCCACGTCCACGGAGAGAAAATTCGTTCTTTATTATGAGAGAAAACACACACATACAAGAATACAACTTGAATCCCAAACCCAACCCTTGTATAACTTCTCTCACCCCCAAGAACACTCTCAGCACAAGTATAGGATTACATGGCTCCTAACTTTTATTTTCCTCTCTTGTGTTATGTCTTTGTAATTAGCCAACCCACCTATTTATAGGAAACATTACTTGGTCACCACTCCAAGTAATTTTAGAAAATAACTTGACTTACAATCTAAACTCTAAACAAATAAGAAATTACTTGACAACTACTCCAAGTAAACTATTAGAAAACTACTTACTCCCCATACAAAAAAAATTACCTAAAAAAAAATTAGCCAATTTTCTAACAAATACCTTTTCTCCACATGTATGATATATCTTCATTGAAGCTATGGACAGTAGAGTCGATGGCTGCTATCCAAGCTAAGCATCATTAGTAGTTCACTTTCTGTATCCAAATCCCAACATCTAAGGATACTTGTGCTCACCTGTTTAAATTGGAAAATTTCTAAATTTCAGCCCAAGAAAAAAGTATGTATATACATTTCACAATTTAAGGGAATTCATTATATGGTACATGCACTCACTGAAAGCACAATGAGCACAATAATACAGTATTTTAATGGAATTATATAATTATATAATTTTTTTTACAATTTTATACCGTAATACAAAGTTAAAAAAATTTTAATCTACGAGAGGAAAAAAATTATTACTCGTCCAACAAATAACAAAAAAAGGAAAAAATAATTTAATTATTACTACTTTAATAATGGGGAGGGATTTGGTGTAAGATTTTTAATTTATCCCCCTTGAGTCCCTACAGCAAAATAATTCCCCACCTCACCCAATAGATGTATACTTCTGTTAAAGGATAGGACTTTTCAGCAATTAAAAGCAAAATTTTGGACAAATAAAGGTGCCACATATTTTGTCCTCCTACAATAATTTATGATGTAAAGCCATGTAGCAGTTATTAAGCTACGCTCATCTCCATCTCCTCAACTTCCTAACCCACGTCTTCTTTTGCTTTCACAGAAGTTCTGTATCCAAAATACTCTAACGATGCTTGCTTAGCACAAAACTCATTATATTAAAAAAAAAAAAAAAAAGACGAGAAGATCTTGCATGTGAAGTTTTTAACCATTCAGCATCAATATAAAAATACAAGGTAGACCATTTAATTTAATTTTGATTGCTAAACCTATCTGATTCAGTTAATAGTAAACTATTCATATACTATTATTTTGTATCAATTTAATTTGAGATTGAGAATAATAATAGTTCTTATATCATATTATTTCTTTTTAGCATTACGTTATAGTTTTAGCAATAACTATGGTTGTCGCAATTATATAATTTCATCATACATGTGGAGGTTACAGTTTTAATTACTTGGGAATTTTACGTTTAGTGTTTGTGTTATTGTTTGTTTCTACTTTGAATTTTAAGATATGAATTCACCCTCATGATTACACATCTACAGATGATAGAACAAATACACTCTGATCTACATGTTAATCGCGTGTATCCATCAGCGATATATATATATATATATATATATATAGATGTGTATAAGAGACAGGTAACACCTTGTTCTACTTGATATTTAAATTTAAATGCTGTACTTGATTCTTTGTGACTACTACACATACATCATAGACACACATTTATCAATAATGATAAACACACTTGTGTATCAGACCCAAAAAAAAAATTAATAATAATAATTTGTCCGCATTATGCACACACATTGAGTACCTCGATGACTAGTTATATATAAAGTCTAAAATCAACTACTTTTGGTATAATGTCAAAATTAATATATTTTCTTAATTGTCCTTATAACTTCTCATAACTATCTAATAAATAACTTCTCGTAAAACTTTCATTTTTTTTATCTATTTTAAATTTAAATTTTTTTATCATTTTTCTAAATTTGCACACATATGTAGAGTGTGCCATTTGCACTAGTAGTAATAAACCATCAAATGAATTCTATAACAAAATTTAGTTATCTTAGCTTATCTTATCTTACTATATATAAAGGGAGAGCTCCCAATTGATTTGGTGGTATAAGAGTGTTTTTTTTTTTTAAATTTTAAAGTTTGAAAAGTTTTAAAAAAAATACCACTACTCATTTAAATTTAGTTTTCTTATAGTTATTTATTTAAAAGTCAAAATTTATTTGCAACTATATATAACAAACCAAAGAGGCAAAAACTATCTATCAATTTTTATTTAAAAAACGATATAGGCAATTTTATTATTATCTAAATAGCTAATGTAAAGTAATTTTTTAAAAATAGTTTATAAATTATATATATATATATATATCTTATGCACATCAGATGTGTATAAGCCTGTCTCTTATTTTCTAAAACTTATGATAGATTTCAATTTTTACAGCAAGAACCATACCACATGCTTTGAAAGCAATGCTTATCTTAATACACTGTAAAATCTTTACCTAATATTTTCGCACGGTTAAAATGGGTGGAGTTTGATTTTGTTAAAAATCTCCACTTTCCCACCATTGAGTTATTTGGGTAGAATTAAAATTCTTTAGGTGATCATCCATCCTAATCCTCTTAGGCCCTTCACGTCTACAAAACCAACCTTAACGAACTTTAGCTTTTCATTTTAATTTCCTCCTCCAGAGTTTCCAAAAAAAAAATATTTAAATGGCAAACATCTGGAAGGCATTAGTATTAACTACAACATTGTCATTCCTATCTATGCCGGGAATGATAGTCTGTGAGGGGCAAAAATCGAAGGTTACTAAACTGCCAATGATCTTGCAAGGCCGAGTTTATTGTGATACATGCCGTGCTGGTTTTGAGACTGATGCTACCACTTATATGTCTGGTTGGTTCTTTTTTCCTTTCCTATTTTATAAGATATATATGGGATTGATTAGGTTTTTTTTTTTTGGTTAGTATTGCATTTCAATTAGTACATTGATGATATTCAATGTGATGCATACATTTCTTGGAAGCAGATGATTCGAATGAAACAAGGCATAAATGATAGAGATGAAATAGGCATTTTCCCATATTTTATTTTCCTTTTTTATTTTTCAGAAATGTTTTTTTTTTTAAAGTGGGGGATGGCTTTCAGTTGAATATAATGGAGGTTTTATTCCTCTTTTTGTTTTTCTTTTCTTTTTTTTTTTCTTTTTTGCCATTGGATTTGTATTATGATGCTCTATAGTTATACCCCTCACTGGGGAAAATATACGCCAAATCTTGTTCTTAAAGATCTTGATGACAGTTCCATATTGAGATTATTAAGCCTACATATCTAATTTATTAGACAACTTTATGAATTGCGTATTTATGAGTATTGATACCATATACATCATATTTTTTTAATTCATACTCATATTTGTACCATATATTAGAAAGTACCCCTTATTCAATAATTTCCTTATCAAGATCAAAACAGAAAGGTGAAAAAAAATGTCTTATTACTACAATTTTGTGTATAAGAGACAGGATTGTGATAACAAGAGGATCGTTTGGATAACATATGTGATGTGAAGCTAATCAGCAGCTCTCAACATGATTGTGCATCGCTAGATCCAGCGCGTGAACGATCTCGTGTCATCCTTACTGCCTACAATGGCATAGCATCAAACCATCGTTTTGCTAATTCTTTGAGATTCTTCAAGGATGTGGCATTGAAGGGTTGTGACGAAATTCTCGAGAAATACAACACAAATGATGATTAGATGATCAGAAATCCACCCCTCGTGGTATCATATTATATTGTTGGATTTTATTTTGACTACTTGTCAGAAAGTTTCAGGTGTTTTTTTTTTTTTTACACATTAGATGTGTATAAGAGACATCATTAGGAGTTTTGTAAGCATAGTTCAAGATTGAACAGAAATGTGTATTGAATGTTTTTCGTGTTATTATAAATAATAGTAGTGGTATTTTAATCATTTCCGATTGTCTTTTTTTGGGCTGCATTTCAACTAAGTTAGCAAGTAGTGCTATGTCTAAATTTTTGGTTCAATTGCGTGATCAGGTTGCTTTTGGGTTTCTAATTCGAATTCTGATTAATGGAGTAAGCATATGCTCTCCATTTTAGAAGCCTACAAATTTCAATGATATGATTAGCTAATAAGATTATAGAATTTCTAGATAATTAAAATGTTGAGTCCACCTCATAAACTTTTATGCATTATTTCCTTACTAAGATTTAAGTTATTATATCAATTGACAAGGTTATTTCTACATCTCTTATTGTATTCAGTAGTTTAATCTATATTTATAACAAGATTTAGTATAAAAAATTACTAACAAGTAACGTTTTTATGAGTTTATCTTGATTATTAATGTGTAAAGAGTCTTTACACAAATGAGTTAGATTAATTTTTTGAAATATGTTAAAAATATTTTAAATCTTTACACAAATGAGTTAGATTAATTTTTTGAAATATGTTAAAAATATTTTAAACACGTAGTTTTCATCTATGTCAAATATATTGCACTATTGTAGCATATTGATGATATATATAGTATATTTTATAAATAATTAATATTTAACCTAATTAAAGAATATAAAGGTAGAAAGCAGTTTTACCATATCAATTTGAACAAGGTGGAACTTTAAAGCCAGATCTTTTGACCTTATCAATTATTGTAAATTATATTTGTATAATTATGAAATTAATTGTGTTGTCCTTTCCAATTCAGCCTATAATGATTGAAATCTTATGAAACTTTACTGCATAATAAAACAATAAGAGATGTGGTAAAAACCAAATTTACCTAAATAAAACCTAATTAGTTAAAGTTCTACCTCATCAATTAGTCATCTAAATCAAAAATCTGATTATACACTCTAGATGTCTATTAAGACACATCTAGATGTGTATAAGAGACAGCATTTATACTAAATTAAACCGCCACTCTCTTACGAGAGTGTTTTAATGGATTGCAAATTTGTTTAGTAGATTTTGTATTGATGTGGGTTGAATTTTTTTTTTTTTGATTCAAAATCTTATACCACATTTTTAAATGTTTGAATTAAAAGTATATTGCGAAAAATAAAAACACTAACACGTTTGTTCTCAAATCATAATTTATATATTATTATTTTTATGAACATATCAACTCACTTTGTTAATCATCAGAATCTTAGGATC
Organism: Cinchona pubescens; assembly: GCA_025175665.1. Classification (NCBI taxonomy): domain Eukaryota; kingdom Viridiplantae; phylum Streptophyta; class Magnoliopsida; order Gentianales; family Rubiaceae; genus Cinchona; species Cinchona pubescens. Next base: position 46,551 of record JANKKI010000200.1, read on the forward strand.
ATGTATAAGAACAGTATAAATTCATTGTTGAAATAATAATTTTAAATGTGTTCAATATTAAAATAATGGAAAATAAATAAAATTTTTAATTCTTTATTATTCTTTATGGTAAGTAAGAGTTTTACCTATATTAAATATATAATATTATTCTATTCATCCTTGCTGCTAGATGAAATTAAAGTACAGAAATTTCGAGCAAAATTGAGTTTTTTGGGTTGTTACATAAATATAATAAATATTATTAAACAATTCCTATAATGTCCCTATTTTTGATAAAATGTGAAGATATCAATAGGGATAATTTGGTCCAAAAAATATCAAAACATTAAAATAACAATGAATTCTATATTTTTAAATTGACAACTCTGTCTATAAAAAAAATAGAATTTTAAAATGATTTTCACGTATGAAGGAATTTTGATACTCAAGCAGAGGTTTGTTTGAAACTTTCATATTTTTAAATGTTTAACGTTTGGTAGAGTATTGGTAAAGTTTAACTAAGAATTAAGTTTTTTGTTAGTCTTTTGTTTTGGTGGGTCAAGTGTTCAATATTTTATATGTGTTGACTTTTTAATTTTGTTTAAATAAGTTAAAATTTAATTCAAATCTTTAATTTTATGTGTATAATCCATCAATGTACCTGTCTCTTAAAGAGTCAAATTAAATATAGATATAACCAGACATATATATATAAACTATTCGTACTTATATTATGCATATACATATTTCTTTATACTCTTTAAATACTATATAATGCTTTAATTTAGTATCTTAAATATTACTCTCTTACTAAATCTAGTCTCTATGCTTACAAAACTCATCATACCACTTTAAATATCTTAACCATTTTTCAAATATGTCTGGATTTTATTTTATCAATTAAAATATTTTTATTTGCTCAATTTATTTGTCTTGATTTTTATATCCACTAAGCTATTTTTATGTTAACAAATCATCAATATTTATGTAACTATCCCAATTGAATTGTTAAGAAAATTGACCAATATTCAAAAAAAATGTCTTAATACTATAAAATATTTTAATAGGTAAGTCTAGTCCATTGTCGTTTTATTGCTATTAAATTTTGCTGATTTTTGTTATGTGTGATGACTCTTTCATTATAATGAATCTTCTATGATACTATTAATTCTTAATTATTTCTTTTGTTGGGAGGAATTTTATAGGCACTTGATTTTGTGTTTCTTGAATATTAATGTTTGGTTAAACTCGTATTCTCATTTCTACATGTAATTATATAATAATAAATAAAATTATAGTAAATAAAATTTTTAGTGATTCTATAAAAGAAAATAATGTATATCAAGTTTCTTATTAGACTTCTTGTGGTATTAATTGAATAGAAGTAATTATATTTTTACTTATATCTTTACTCTTATTAAACAAAAGTATACGTAATTTGATTTAATTCTAAATAATACTATTGTTTTAATTCTTAATAATACTACTTAATATTTAATAACTATTTTTGTTGGAAGAAATTTTACTGGCATATAATTTTGAGTTTCTTAAATATTGTGTCATTATGAACTCATATTTTCAAATTCTAAATTTAATTTCACAATGTTTAAATAAAATTTTAAGTGATTCTAGAAGGGAAAAGTTATAGATTTAAAGGTACCCGTTATACTTCTTATAGTATCAATTCAATAGGAGTATTTGTATTTTTAATTTATCCCTATTCTTATTAAATAGAAGTATATATAGTTTTATTTATGTATCTATTATAATTTAATAACATTTCATTATGAGGCAGATGTTAATGGATGATTATCCATAATTAAGAAAAGAAACATGTTGGTTGTTATCTTATCTTAAGTGTTTGACTATGCATAAACTATTTTGAATTCTTTCTTTCAAAACTTTTTAATAATAAGTTTTCTTGGTTCGGTTCTTAAAAATTTTCAGTCATGATTTTATCTAATTTATTTTGTTGGCCGGAGAAGTACCCGCTTAGCCGTGGAGTGAAAGGCGTTTAGGGGGAAAAGGCAACATAGCAAAATAAATTAAATAATTTTCATTGGCAGAAAATTTTAAAGGTAAAAATATCTCCAAAAACCGAGATTACTGATTATTAAAAATAATTTTACAAAGAAAGAATTTGACTCTAGTTTATGTCGTGTTTTGTGGTTAGTGGCGGACGGTCTTGGGCTAACCGCCTTGGATCTAAATTATGAACTTAGTTTTAATACGATTTGCAAACCAATACGGATTTTCAATACGGCGCTAAACCAATATGGGATTCCAACACGGTTTGGGTCTGTATTAAGGCTAAAGTTCACGATTTAGTGAAAATGGTATCAGAGCCAAGGATTTAAGATTTGATAACAATTGACATGTTTCTTTTCTTAATTATGGATAATCATCCATTAACATCTGCCTCATATGATAAAAATAAATTAAAGGAAGAGTATGATATTCCTCAAGATATTGATTTACTTAATAAATGGACCATTCCAAAAATTGCACCTTCTGTTATTTATAAATATGGATTATTTGATAATATCATATCTAAATATGTTGTTAAAACCACTGAAAAATCAATTCCTTTAAATTCTGATGAACATATTATTCAATTATCTAAAGCAGTAAATTCTATAAGGAGACTGGAATAAAATTAAATTTTGGTTTAGATGCAAATTGCTTTAAAACCTTTAACTTTAAAAGGTTTACCTGAATCATTTATAGCTGCTTTACGAGATGCTCGTAATCTTGATTGAAAAAAATCCTTAATGGGAATAATCCAATCTAGTCTGGCAAATGGTCCAGTTTATATTAATGTTTATCCTAATTTACAATTATCTTTGTCTGATGTTAATATACTTGATGCTTTAACTTTAAATGTTAAAATTCATGGTTATAATTATGTACCTGGATCTGAACTTATATGTTTATGTTATAGAGTATGTTTTAAATTACTTTCGACTTTGAATCCAAAGTATAAACATCTAGATGTGTATAAGAGACAGGTATTACATTGAGACTAATTTTAATAAATCTCGGATAATAACTAAACAACCAATTAAATGAAATGAAATTCAATTTTCTGATCATTGGATTACAAATAATGGCATTTCTTCGTCATCTCATGCTTCAAATATTACACAGCATGATCCTATTAGATCTAGTTAATAAAACAAGAATTTTTATCTCAAAAATGGGAAAAATTTAGACAGTGGTTTTTCGAAGTATATACTTCTCAAGACCTTGATAATATTTCAAAAGAATTTTATGAATTTACTGCTTTACATAATAAAATAATTCCAGTAATTTTGTTCCCTGGTTTATAACTACTTATTTAAATAATTATATTAATCTTCTTGAAAGAACATATCAATTTTCTGATGGAAAACAATCTGCGGAGTTATATCCTCCACAAAAATTATTTACTTTACCAAATAATACTTCTCTTTCTTTTAATGCTTTTCAAAAATTAGCGAAAATAATATGTTACTGTTACTTTCCTAGATATTAATAATATGTATCAACAAAATAATTATACTAATATTTTTATTAAAGTTTTAGGTGAACAAATTAGTTCTCTTCATAATAAGAAGGATAAATTATTATCAATTAAATTTTTAATTTTTAAAACAATAGTATTATTTAGAAATCAATCTTTAGAAATTTATAATACTGACTAAAGCTTCTTTGCAACCTCCACCTAATATTGAAGGTTTTAATTTTAAACCTCTTTCGATCTTGAAAAACTTTTAGATTAACAATTCAATTGCTGTCTCTAAAGACTGTCTCTTATACACATCTAGATGTGTATAAGCTTGATAAAATAATTATCATTCAACATGAAGTAGTTTATTAACTATGTAATTGTTATAGGTTTATTGAGTAGAATAACTGTGTCTTATACACATCTAAATAACTATCCCACCATCCTTTTAGTTGGCTGTCTCTTATACACATCAACATATTATTAATAATAGTTATTCTGGAAAAGAAATTTATGAATGGAATTTAGATGGTCTGAAAACTGATAGACAGATCAGTAATTTAACACATTGAATGCTTATGTATTCTACTGTAGCAAAAGCAAACAATAATAGTGACAAACGTGTTGTTTCAATGATAATTGCTGGTTTTACTGGCCAACTAAAAGGATGGTGGGATAATTATTTCACTCAAGCTTCGAGAGATGCAATTTTAAGTGTTGTTAAAACAGAACCAAATACATCTCAAGTTTGAACCATAATGTTTATACACTTATGGTTAATATTTTAGATCATTTTACAAGACGTTAGACTATTAATCATGAAAATATTCGTACTTTATTAAATGGTTTATATGTTCACTACGATGTAAAACACTTACTTCTTTTAGATGGTATAAAGATACTTTTATGTCCAGAGTTTTTGAACTTCCAGAAAGTAATAGTCCTTACTGGAAAGCCAAATTTATTGATGGCTTACCGCCTTTATTTGCTGAAAGAATTAAAAAAGCTCTTCGAAAAGATAATATTTCAATTCCTTATGATTATTATACTTTTGGCAAATTAGTTGGTACTTGTGTACAAGAAGGTATAGCTTTGTGTAATGAAATTAGATTAAATCAACAGTTAAAGAGACAGCAATTAGTTTAAAAAAAGGCAATTAGGTCAATTTTGTAGTCAATTTGGATTAGAAGATATTTCTTCTACTTCTCAGAAAAAATCATATCACTGTCTCTTATACACATCTAGATGTGTATAAGAGACAGCCATTAGTGAACTTTAGCCTCAACTGATACAAGCGAGAATCTCGTGTTGTAAATAGAATCTGTATTTCCAAAAAAGAGGTTAAATGTTATAAATGTGGTAAAAAAGGTCTGGACATATAGCCCCAAATTGTAATGAAAAGAAAATATCTAGAATAAAGCAATTAGACTTGGATGATGAAATTAAAAATGAAATTTGCAAAATTATAAATGCAAATACAGATAATAGTCATAGCACTGATAGTGATAATATTATTTCTTCTGATGATGAATATGATTCTGATCAAATTCATGTGCATAATCATAGTTCTACAGATTCTGATAATATTATTTGTAATACTTCATCTCCCTGTTGTAATACTTGTAATGCTAATACTCTTTTAGATGATAATCAAAATAAAGAATATTATAAGATTCTTTCTCAATTTCAAGAATTTCAAATAAATATGCTCACTAATGATAATATCATTGAATTATTAAAACAAATACAGGATAATGATATTAGAAACAAAATTTTAGATTGGGTATCTACATCTACATCTTCTTCATTGAATAAATCAAATTCAGTTGTAATTACATCTGAACCATATACAATGTTAGAAATTAAAAATAGAATTGGTAAATATTATATCAACCACAAGAAACAGGAATTACTTTAGCAAATTTGCATGACGAAGTAAAGAATTTAAAAATAGAAATTTGATTATTAAAACAAAATCATGTTCTTATAGATAATAGACTTTCTTTAGTTGAACAATCTTTTAATAAAGGAAAAGAAATAATTAAACCAGTTGAATCTTCTCTACCGGTTATTTCTTCCTCTAGTGATACTAATAAAATTGATAATTTTCTAAATATTATGCAAATTGTAACATCTCAAAGATAGTATATAAAAATTAAATTTTTAATTGATAATGATTTCTTAGCTGAATCAGTTGCCATGATAGATAGTGGTGCTAATCTTTGTTGTATCCAAGAAGGTTTAATACCTACTAAATATTATAGAAAAACTGTTCATACTTTACGTTCTGCTTCTGGTGATAAACTAGAAATTGATTATAAAATTCCTTCTGCTTATATTTGTCAAGATAATATTTGCATTCCTCAGACATTTTTACTTGTTAAAAATTTGATGAATCCTCCTATTATACTTGGAACTCCTTTTATAAATGCTTTGTATCCTATTAAACAATTAGATACAAATGGTTTTATTGGTACTTATAAAAATCAATAAATTTATTTTCAGTTTATAACTGATCCAATTACTGGAGATATAAATTCTCTTATTGAATCAAAATATTTACATTTATCTTCATTAAATTCAGAAATTTATAATATTTCTTTTGATGATATTTTGAAACACTTTATTATTAATATATCAATTTTCTTATTACAAAACTTTATTAAGTTTTTGCAGACAAACTTCCATGTCAAAAGATGATTGATCAAGCTAGTTCTTCACATCAATCGGATTCTTCGCAAGGAAGAGCATTGAAATTAAAATATTTAGAGAATATTCCTCCAATAAATTATATAAATATGGAATTCCCTATGGAAAATTTTTATTATCAAAATTATAAAAATTATAAAACTGATTTAATAAGAAGTAAAAATTATTTTAGATCTTGATGATTATTTTAGCAAAAAATAGACTAGAAAAAATAAAAAAGAAAATAATAGCTTTTCAATATACAAAAGAACAAGATCCTTTATGGACATATGCTTTATTGCAACAAGAATTTAATATAGAGCAAGCAGAAATAAAATTTTGTCAAACAATATATCATTTAAAAATAAAACAATTATATGAATTATCAATCTAATATCTTATCTAGAGAATTCTTGCAGGATTCATGAACAGAGGAAATTTCCAGTCTCCTTATAGGGGACGAGGTAGAGTGGAAGTTCAAAAACTCTGGACATAAAAGTATCTTTATACCATCTAAAAGAAGTAAGTGTTTTACAAGGAGACTGGAAATAATCCTCTCCTGGAGCATCCTCATCCTCATCTGAGATCCCATATTGATTTGGGTAATATCCCAAAAGATCATCCATTATATGGACAATTGCAAGAATACTTGCTACAACAGCATAAAGGTAATACCTATGCTTCGGTTACTGAAGAAGAATCTGAATCAGATTTACACTAAGATTTATTATCAAAGACCAGAAAAAGAAATTATATTTCTTCTGGATGAAAAAGATTGCCAATGGCAAGATCAACCTTAGAAAATACTCTAAAGGTATTTGACTGATAAAGTCATGAATCCGGGTGAATCATATAAGACTCGGTCATATTATGAGAAAATTCTCACTAATAGTGAGTCAGCTGAAATTCAGCATTTTCAGCCTAATATGGCTTCTACTATTGTTTATAACTTTTCAAAAATTATTATAAAGAAGATTATATCTTCTGAAGAATGGGGGATTTCTACCCTCACAGAAAAACAATGTTTTATTGAAAAATAACCTCTTTCTTATACTTATTGGGATTATATCCAAAGTTTTCATAAAACCTTTTATTATGAAAATTATAAACACAATACGGGATTCCAACACGGTTTGGAGTGCAGATGATTATCCATAATTAGTTCACGATTTAGTGAAAATGGTATCAGAGCCAAGGACTTAAGATTTGATAACAATTGACATGTTTCTTTTCTCTTAATTATGGATAATCATCCATTAACATCTGCCTCATATGATAAAAAGGCAACATAGCAAAAACCGAGATTACTGATTATTAAAAATAATTTTACAAAGAAAGAATTTGACTCTAGTTTATGTGTTTTGTGGTTAGTGGCGGACGGTCTTGGGCTAACCGCCTTGGATCTAAATTATGAACTTAGTTTTAATACGATTTGCAAACCAATACGGATTTCCAATATGGTGCTAAACCAATACGGGATTCCAACACGGTTTGGGTCTGTATTAAGGCTAAAGTTCCATATTTAGTGAAAATGGTATCGTATGCATTTTGCACCAGAAAAAAAAACATGTTGTTTTTCTTCCATATGAAGAAAATTTTAATGAACAAGATATTCCTACAAAAGTTAGACCATGTCAAATGAATTCTGAATTTTTAGAATTTTGTAAAAAAGAAATTGATATTTTATTACAAAAGGCTTTAATCAAACCTTCTAAATCACCTTGGTTCTCAAGATATTTGATTTACTTAATAAATGGACAATTCCAAAAATTTCACCTTCTTATACACATATAGATGTGTATAATAGACATATCTAAATATGCTGTTAAAACAACTGAAAAATCAATTCTTTTAAATTCTGATGAACATATTATTCAATTATTAGATCGTAGTGATATTGATTCTTATAGATCTGTTGGTAAATTTAATTTTATGCATATTGGTTTAGTGCAAATTGCTTTAAAACCTTTAACTTGTATTAAGGCTAAAGTTCACTATTAGTGAAAATGGTATCAGAGCCAAGGACTTAAGATTTGATAACAATTGACATGTTTCTTTTCTATCCCAAAATGCCTTTGGGATGATCGACAAATAGTTTGTGAAAATTGTTCAGTAATACTATACTTCTTATAGTATCAATTCAATAGGAGTATTTGTATTTTTAATTTATCCCTATTCTTATTAAATAGAAGTATATATAGTTTTATTTATGTATCTATTATAATTTAATAACATATCATATATTGCGAGGCTAGTTTTGGAATAGAAAATATCAAAAATATTAAGTTAATTCATACTTTTATATAATATATAGATATAGATACATTAATGCTCCCAGCATGACAGCCGTGAGCCATCCCAAATTAACGAACAAAAACTCGCTCACGAGTTGTTCTTTGCATCTGGATCAAACACCACTTTATAAAAGCTCTAGCGCCCCAGAAACGAAAATTTTAAGCAATTAATTTAATATAAGCTGTCTCTTATACAAATCTTAATAAGTTATTAAATAGATTTCGACCTGAACTTAAAAAATGGTTAAATATAGTAAACCCTCTTAATGTTTGGATTGTTTTGCATTAAATCAGTCACTCTACCTCTTTGACTAACGGTCAAAGTAACCCCACATTTAGTTTTTTTTTTTAAAAAAAAAACAAATTTACCCATTTGCACTAAAATCCCCTAAGATTTAAGCGAGATTTTACTTTACCGCCTCATGTAAGTTTGTAACATTTAATACATTGGGATAAAACTAAAATTCAATAATGGTATTAATATTGTTAAAAACATAAATATGCTCCAAATTAATTATCGAAATCAAATTTAGTTAAACGAATTTAATTTTCAATTTAATTTGAAATTAAAGTCGATTAATAATTTTAAAAGTAATTTTTAAATTTTGATCGAATTAACAAATCGATTAATAGATTTCACACCAGTGCAATCAAGTAATTTGTCCCTATTTCCTTGATTAATAATAATTAAACTCAACTACTTTTGCTGCTTTTCATTGGCTTGTACTATGGATTTTCGAAATCATAGGATGTGAACGATTAGTGAAAATGAAGAAGTGCTTTTAGAAACATCAATATTTCAAATGGAAATGGTTGAAGAGTGATTCTTTGCCTTAAATTTTGTTGCCTATCGAGTAGTTCTCCCAAATTATTTAATCCACTAAATGCTATGCAAATCTAACTAATTTTGCGGATCATGGTTATTGGAGTGTGGAGATACTCGATCAAAATAGCAGGTTGGTTACATCCGGCCCAACTAACAGTCCGGATCGAAATGCAAGTTGGTCAGATCCAGCCCAAAAAAAAAGAAGTTGACGAGATTCACTACAAGAATTTTTTTTTTCTTTTTAAGTAGTACGACTAAAATCTTTCCGTCGCACAAAAAAAAAAAAATATTGTGAAATGATCAAAATATCTTTTATTTACGTAAAAAGACCAAGTACAATGGACCCTTTTCCACGTAAAATGACCAGAGTATCCTTGCACCACTGTAGGGGTACATGATGCGTACTTAGATCATGTCACTCTCTTTTTATGTGTCAATAAAATTCTAATAATAACATTTGCCCAGGTCAAATCCGACTATTTAACAAGTTTCATCCAAATGACATGTATGTCTAATTTAACACCATGAAATGTTTGACTGTGCATATATATATATATATGATGCTATATGAAATCTACTAAAAAGTCATTACAGCTATCCGGTGGATATAACTAAAGAAAAGAAAAAAATTTAATTTCAATTTATTGAATCAAAAGAACATTTACGAAACGGTACAAGTTGAGTTAGTAGCGTTCACTACTAACCCACAACATAGATGTGTTTTTATTGGACTAACTATTAGACAAATTTAAAAGAATCCCAAGAGGCGAAATGCAAAAGAAAGAAAATAACACAATATAGTTCTCTAATTAAACTGTCAGTTGGCAAAAAAGATAACACTACTTCTTTTCTTCTATATTAGTTAAAAAGTTGGGAAAATTCTACGCTTTCTTTTCTTTTAGGGAATCATTCGTTTATATTTTAAATATTTGTAAAGTACAATATTATGTGCTTTAAATGCTTGTACTATACAAGTTTTTAAATCTAAAAAAATGATTCCCTAAAAATGAATGTAGAATTCCCTAAAAAGTTTACGTAATATTTTAGCAATTTAATTTCCTTAATACTTGATTAATCATTTGAGGGTTTTTTTCCTCTTTTTTGTTTTTTTTTTGGGGTAAATCAATCATTTGAGGGTTGCCCTAATGTAATGCCATGGCATCCGCTTTTTGTGTTAGCTCGTCTATGGGATCACTTGCGCCATATATCGCACAACGATGGGGAATAATTTATGCATAAATTACGGGGTAAAATATAATCCCATCCTCCTAAACTACAACTTCGGAAGCCATGGCATTACTTCTGTCTCTTATACACATCTAGATGTGTATAATTGACAGCTTAATAACTGTTAAAGTTGCTTTACAAAAAGAAATTATCATCCATAAGCTATTGAATTTAGGAAGATATGACTTTTACATCTTCCAACCCCTGTTTCTGTAAATCCTTTACTTTTAAATGTTCAATAACCAAAATAAGTTTGTCTCTGAAAAAAAAACTCATGTTCCAATCTTAAATCTGAAGCCAACAACAATTTCCAAGATGAGATATCTTAAGATCTTAATTCTACAAATTTCTACTTAAAAGAAAAACAGAGTAGAGTAACTCCAATAACTGGTTCTTGAATTTAGCTTCTTGAGAAGACAGCAAAAATAACAACGTAAAAAAAAAAACTTTAATCTCATGTAGAAAACATAATATAAATCTCTCTTTTTCATATATCTTAACCTTTGATCAACTGAATTATTGAATCAAAATTTTCCGTTGTTCCATCTTGAGAGAAGCCATGTGGATCTGGAAAATCAAATTTTTAATTGGTCTCTTGCATAGAATTTGATTCACTCCCAATGTTTTTTAATCTAATTTCACCAGCTTTATTCCAAATAAATTTGAGAAGGAGATGGATACAAGTTTAGTTTTTACTAAAAATGATGTTGTTAAAGTTGAGAGTTAAAGTTGAGAGTCACAAACAGAAGACAAAGAAAAGTTGGGACAAATTAGTCCATTAACTTTTTACCTCAATGCATCACATGCTTGGCATATGACACGTGTTTATTATTAGAAGTCTTTATAAATATTAGAGCAATTTGATACCAATTCAAATTTCGAGGGGGAGATTGACTCAATTAGAAGATCAAGGGGTAATGTAAAACTGACATTTACACAAAGTCGAGGGGTGTATACTGTATTTTACCCTAAATTACGTATGACGTAATTTATGTATAAATGGGTCCGTAAACTGACTTGACTTTGGTGTACCGTATTTTGCAAGAAAGAAGCACCCCAGTATGCGCTGGAGAATTCCAGACATGTAACCAAATAAGTCAACTCCTCAACAAATTTGAATGGATGCTTCCCGAGCATTCGGATTTGTACTTCCAAATTCCATTTATTTTATTCTTCAATTCGCAACAACTCCAGAAATTTCAAGAATTATAACATTCTTGGATATAAATAAACACTGACAGAAAACCCATCTCAATACAATTAGATCTCATTAATCACATTTATCTAAACTCTAGCTGCCCTTACAAACACTACTTTTTACTGTACGATTTTTATTAGAAAAATGTCAGTTTTTCCACTGCACTCAATATTATTCAATCCCCTTTTGTCCGATAATAATACGACCAATTTCTGCTCAATGGACTGGAAAGAAACACCTGAAGCCCACATCTTCAAGTTTGATCTTCCAGGCCTGACTAAAGACGTCAAGCTCCAAATTCAAAACTCTGGAGGATATTACTTCACATAAGTGCAGCTGCCGACTCCAAGAAAGATTTGGACGACGATTTCGATCAAAAGGGTGAGTGTAAGTGGCACTGCAAAGAGCGAATTTCCTCTAGGAGGAATTTTCAGAGGGACTTTCGATTGCCTGAAAATGCTTTGATTGATCAAATTAGTGCTTCAATGTGCGACGGTATTCTTGTTGTTACCGTGCCCAAAAATGACAAGTTGAGGAAGAAAACTTTCAAGCGCAAAACTGTTGAAATTTCGAGGGTTGATGGGAAAAATGAGGATTCTTCTCCTCCTAAAGGATTTGGACGATTCGTTTGCTGCAAAGCTTAAGTGGGAGTGAACCAGATTCATATAGCTTTCTTGAAATTTTTGTTATTTTTCGTTGTAAGTATATAATCAGCATTTGCGTTTGTATGTGATTTATTAAAAAAAATGTCTCTTTTTTCTGCACTTCTTTTCCTAGTTTAGTTAGGTGGATAATTTTGTACGCAATTCATTGTGTAAAATTTAGAAAATTACGAAGTGTTTTGTTTTTTGTACCAATTTATTAATGGTGAAGAATGTATTGAATTGTGGAAACGAAGTATTTTTTTTTTTTTTTGGAGGGTTTCTGTATATGTTTTTGTTATCAGCTGTAGTAGGATCATCTTGAATTCAAGATGTACTACCATACCTTTTCTCCACATGTATGATATATCTTCATTGAAGCTATGGATGGTAGAGTCGATGGCTGCTATCCAAGCTAACATCATTAGTAGTTCACTTTGCTTATCCAAATCCCAACATCTAAGGATACTTGTGCTCACCTGTTTAAATTGGAAAATTTCTAAATTTCAGCCCAAGAAAAAAGTAGGTATATACATTTCACAATTATTACAACTTTAATAATGGGGAGGGATTTGGTGTGAGATTTTTAATTTATCCCCCTTTAGTCCCTACAGCAAAATAATTCCCCATCCACCTCACCCAATAGATGTATACTTCTGTTAAAGGATAGGACTTTTCAGCAATTAAAACCAAAATTTTGGACAAATAAAGGTGCCACATATTTTGCCTACAATAATTTATGATGTAAAGCCATGTAGCAGTTATTTGTATTTTTAATTTATCCCTATTCTTATTAAATAGAAGTATATATAGTTTTATTTATGTATCTATTATAATTTAATAACATTTCATTATGATGCAGATGTTAATGGATGATTATCCATAATTAAGAAAAGAAACATGTTGGTTGTTATCTTATCTTAAGTGTTTGACTATGCATAAACTATTTTGAATTCTTTCTTTCAAAACTTTTTAATAATAAGTTTTCTTGGTTCGGTTCTTAAAAATTTTCAGTCATGATTTTATTAGCCCATTACTATTGCAACTACTTTACCGGTGTCGCTAATTTCTATTTTTTTTTTTTTTTAAGTTTACTACCATTGAGGCGCCTGTGGAAGGAATTGGAGACCGTTTATTCAGTAATCAAGATATTATCATCAATGAGACGAATATGGATAGAGAATTGCATGAGAATGTTACTAGCAATCCAAGTATGCGTGAATCCATAATTGATAATTATAAAAGATTATGGATCATAAATGGCCTATATACCATCTGAATCACCATGGAAGGATCCACAAGCAAGTTAGAACACCAATTTCTGAATTTCATGACCGCAAGGTGATAAAATCATGCCAATAAAAATATATACAAAGTCTGTGGGAAGAACTTTGCAATAATATCTCAAACACTTCCGTAGACTAAATCTCTTTTTTAGAGGAATGTATAAATGAGGTAGTTGAAGAAATATCAAGGATAGATTCTTCAATTGCCCTTCCTCTTAAGAGACTCTTTAGCAGGCTTGCTCACAAAAGTCAAGAAGTATGACTCTTCAAGAGCTTTAGTATCGGAGAAGATTTCAAGGGAACAGGGAAGCATATGCAGAAATTCTCTCCAAGGCAAATGCACACCTTTCGGAAGTCAAAACAATGGAGGAAAAGGTAACCAATCATCTACAAAGTCTTCATGGAAAGCGGGAATCTATTGAGGATAGAAAAATCATTCTTCAAAAAGATCTTTCTGACAAATGAAGACGTTAGGGAGTTTGAGAAGATGAGCAACATCCTTGAAGCAAGCAAGATAGCCGTAGTGGACCTCAATTTTGATATTTGAATCATATCAAATCCCTTTTTTTTTTATTCTTTTCCTTAAACTTCATTTGTTTGGAAACTTTTCTTTCAATAATAAAGACATTAATTACTTTTCCTTATCTTGTGATTTATTTTATTTTTATTATTATATATTTTTTTTCAAAACAAGTAAAGTAACTAACATCTATGAAAATACTGTTTCCATCATATTTTTTTTAAGGAAAAATGAGTTGGTTTCTTGGGGGTGTAACTGAACTTAGAAGTTGCCCTCTAAGCTGGTTACGTGTCCTCTTTCGGAGTCCAGAGCAGACGTTGGTCCTTTTTTTTATTGGAAAAACAGTGGGGGGTTGAATAAATTGCACAGTTTAGTGGACCCATTTATACAATAGAATAACGTCAAACGTACTAAAGGGTAAAATACAGTCCTGGGCAGCTAGAGTTTAACCACATACTACACTATTGGTGGTTATAGGAACTGTCTCTTATGAAGACATCTAGATGGACAGAGGAGCAACATGCAGTTTAGGCTCATGCGTTTAAAGAGCATCTAAATCATGCATAATATCGCTTCAAATATTTGCCATTGATGGGGCCAATCTTTAATCCATCTTCAGCGATCAATTTGTACGAGCCATTTGTATAGACTTCTTGGACAACATAAGGGCCATCTCATTTTGAGACAAACTTCCTTTGACCTCCATGTGCAAGGATGATTGGTCTTCGAACGGCAAGGACGATATCGCCAATTTGAAAAGAGCGCAGCCGAACTCACTTATTGAATGCTTTAGAAAGGCGAGCTTGGTAACAAGTCAAGTCGTTGTGAGCTTCTGAATTTTCTCATCAAGTGCTTCCAACTCTTCAAGACGAAGACGAAGCATTGTGTAATGTGTATAAGAGAAAGCTCTTCTTCGTCTGTGTTTAAGAGCTTGGGGATTTGACATTAGTGGAAGAACTGCTTCGACACCGTAGACAAGTGCGTATGGAGTCGCTTGAGTAGGAGTTCGAAAAGTTGTTCTATATGCCCAAAGAGCCTCACCAATCCTTTGATGCCAATCTCTTTTTGACTTGTCAATAACTTTCTTTAGCAAATTGCATAGAATTTTGTTAAAAGCTTCAGCAAGTCCATTTGTAGCAGCATTGTACATAGAAGAATTATGTTGGTAAAAGCCGAACTTCTCGCAAAGCTTGTTCATTGCAGCATTGCAGAAAGGTTTTCCATTATCAGTGATGATATATCGTGGAACCCCGTATCGATAGATAATGTTCACGCGAATAAAATCGACCACATTTTCTTTCTTTACCTCTCTTAGTGCAATTGCTTCAACCCACTTCGAAAAATAATCAGTTGCATCTAGGATAAAGATATGTCCACCAGAAGACTTTGGCAGTGGTCCTAGTACTATGTCTAATCCCCAAGCATCAAATGGCCAAGAAGAAATAGTAGGATGTAACGGTTCTGGTGGTTGATGAATGAAATTGGCATGAAACTGACAAGCTTGACATCTTCTTACATAGTGTATGCAATCCTTCACTATGGTCGGCCAGTAGTACCCCATTCTTTTAATGCGGAAGTGCAGCTTAGGGCCGGATTGATGAGCATGTACATATTCCTGAGTGAGCCTCTTCCATTGCTTGCATAGCTTCATCCTCACCGAGACATCGCAGGAAAACCCCATCAAACGATCGTCGATAAAGAATGTCCTTATAGTAGATGAAGTGAGGTGCACGACGACGAATTTCTGTTCTTCTTTTTGCGTCATCAGGTAACTTTTCATAACTGAGATAATCAATTATTGGTTGTCGCCAATCTTCCTTCTCCACTTCATAAATAGAAACCACGTGAGTATTTTCCTCTTTCACATCGTCTCCTTCTTCAAAATGAGGAGGCACAACCCAACTTTGACATATGGGAAAAAGGACTTGAACTTGTTGATTAGGCAAGATGAGCATCGAAGCTAATTTTGCTAAAGAGTCAGCTTGTCGATTGTCCCTCCTTGGAACATGCTCTATAGTCACATCACCTAGCCACCCCATTAGTTGCCTAGCATAATTATAATATGGCCACAACTCAGGTTTCCTGACCTCATATTTGCCAAGGAGATGATTGACTACTAACTTGGAATCTCTAAAAACTCTAAGTTGTAGTTGCTTCATATCAACCGCCATTTCGAGACCAAGGATAAGTGCTTGATACTCAGCGACATTATTTGAACATTGATGTGTTAAAGTGAATGAATATGGCAACATATCTCCTTCGGGAGTGATGAATATTACTCCAGCTCCAGCGCCCCCCTTGATGTGCGGCACCATCAAAATACATTGTCCAAGGCGGAAGAACTTCGACCACGAAAACATCTTCATCTGGAAGTTTATCAATCAATTCCCACTCAGCTGGTATGGGATGGTCGGCCAATAAGTCAGCCAAGCACTTGTCCTTTGACAACCTTCGCAGGAAGGTAAATAATTTCAAATTGTTGAATTTGAAGGTACCACCTTGCAAGACGATCTGACAGCACAGGCTTAGTCATAACATACATGATCGGATTTGCCTTGGATATCAAACAAATAGTATGAGCTTGAAAGTAGTGCTTTAACTTTTGAATGGCAAATATGAGAGCCAAGCACAACTTCTCAATCGGCGTATAATTTAACTCATTTGGTGTCATCATCCGGCTTAAATAATATAGTGTATTTTCTTTACCCTCACCATTTTTTTCGGCAAGTAATGCTCCTACAGACCGTTCCTGTGCAGCAATATAAAGAATTAAAGGCTTACCAGGAATAGGTGCAGCTAATACGGGTGGTTTCGTGAGATATGTTTTTATGCTTTTGAAAGCATTACTACATGCTTCATCCCACTCAAAAGGTACACCCTTCTTCATCAAATGGCTAAATGGTTGACATCTCCACCAAATTGGAGATAAATCTTGAAGGTCGGGCATCCTCAAGATAGCATCGATTTTCGATTGATCAATTTCAATTCCTCGGCTATGCACGATAAACCCAAGAAACTTTCCAGAGGTAACTCCAAAAGCACACTTTAAAGGATTCATCTTGAGTTGGTATCTTCGAAGTCTTTCGAACACCATTTTAAGATCTTAGACATGGTCAATTTGTTTCTTCGATTTGACAACGAGATCGTCAACATAGCACTCTATATTCTTGTGAAGTATGTCATCGAAGATCTTTTGCATGGCCCTTTGATATGTGGCTCCCGCATTCTTTAAGCCAAAAGACATGACCTTGTTGCAATAAATGCCTTTGGGAGTTCGAAAAACAGTAAGTTCTTCATCCCTCGACGCCATTCGGATCTGGTTGTATCCCGAGGATCCATCCATAAAGGATAAGGTTTCATAACCAGTTGTGGCGTCGACCAACAATTGATGCTACCATAGGCAAAAAACTAAGGTCAGATTTGAATTTCCTGTCACTTATACACATCTAGATGCAATAAGGTCATGTCTTTTAATTTAATTCCTCAAGGGAGCGATGATGTATCAAAGGGCGATGCTCAAAGATTTTCCTGAGGATGAAACCAGCTTCTATGAGCTTGTTCACCTCCATCTCAATTAATGGGATCAAATCAGGCTGAAAACGTCTTTGGGCTTGTTTAACAGGTCTAGCACCTCGCTTAATGGCCAAGTGATGAACAACAATTTTTGGATCTAAGCCAGGCATCTCTTTGTAATTCCAAGCAAAAACATCCTTAAATTCGAGCAATAGTTCCACATATGCTTCTTCCTCTTCAGGAGGAAGAAGCAAGTACCTATGTAGATTGGGCGAGGATCATCATTTGTGCCAAGGTTGATTTCCTTCAACTCATCAACGGTTGCCTTCATGCCTTCTTCCAATTCAGGAGGAGCATCTCCGGCATCTTCTTCTTCTAAAGGCTCTTCGTTTCGAGATGTGTATGGTTGTAGGAGGCAATGCTTTCCTTGTCTTCCTCCTTGGTGCATATATCAATGATGGTTTCCTTTCTCACATTTAACAAATCGCCGTAATGTATGAAAAGGTTAGTAACTTGTCTTCTTAAACTTCCATCATTGCAGGAAGTATTTTTCCTTCGTATTAAAATATACTCTTGTGCCTTTGGAAAACTCAACCTTTCATGAATAGGTTGCTTCATCAAAACTCTTCCCCGTGGGCCAAGCCTATCAAAGACCTAAATGGTGAAGAGACACATGGCATGAATTTACCCAAAGACTGAATGATTATATGCTTTCAATTGAAGGAGTTAAGAGACAGGTATGATCAAGGTGAGATATAATATTGCTATACGCACAGGAGAAGGTGGTCTATACCCAAGTCTCATTGACAGGTTGTTGACAGCATATCCCTTGTCTTTCAACATCTTTTGGGTAAAAGTCATGCCATGTGTCTCTTCTCCATTTATCTCTGCAGGAAGCTTGCCCAAACTCAGTTATATATATGAAGGTTCCTTCTTCCTTAGGATCGTAACCAGCTTTCACGAGCAACTTGTATGCATTTGGACCAAATCGCTCGTCGGTTCGTGTTTTAGGTAATGAATTGTGCTCTATTTCGGACTCCACCTTTGGCCGAACAAAGCCTTCACGAAGAGTTTCGCTATGCTTGACCACCTCAATTTTGGTGAGTGGTACAGTGAACTCCTTTAATTCATCGCTTCCAACAAAAGGAGATTGACCTTTTTTCTCTGTCTCTTATACACAGAGATAAGACATGTGTCTTAGATTTTCTACCATCTTCCTTTGATGTGATAACATGAAATAGTGCACTTGAGGATAAATCGCCAATTAATAAATCAAGTGTTATAAGACCAATGGCTCTTTGCCCTCCTTGATTGAATCCTTGGATCATGAGACGGCTTTGTAAGAGTTCATCACTTGTGATTCCAAGCTCCTTTATTGCACGTAAAGGCATTATATTCACAGCTGATCCTCCATCGAGAAGTATCCGATTCACTTTTTGCTCACGTGCATATCCATTTACAAACAAGGGTCGATTGTGAGCTTTCGTCCCAAGCAATAAATCTTCATCATCAAAAACAATCGTTGTGGCACATTCCTCAAGGACTTTATCAGCCACAGTGAGTTTTTTCTCAAATTCTTCATCAACTTTATCGATGTTCACAACATGGCAAGATGCAAGGACGTCGTCATTTTTCAAGTATCCTCTTGATGTGAATTCTTTCAAAGTAATAGGTCGACGGATATCTTGAAACATGTGCCACATCGATAAAGTTTTTGAAGAATTTGAGAGAAGATTTAAAACTCACTGTGGCTGACAATCGTCCCTTTTTTACCATCCGAAATTTTGGATGCAGATTAGTCTTTGCGCTTTAATTTTTTGGGTTCTTTTGCGAGTGACGAGTGTCCATCCTTCGTCTGACTGATCATTTGTGGCATCATCATCCTTCAATAATTTTTCAGTTTGCCTTTTAAAAGGTACTTCACCTTGTGGAAAGAGGTTGTCATATAATGGAACGGGATTGAAATCTCCAAATTTTATTGTGGGCTGTATTGTTCTTATCTTCGATGGAAGATGAGATACTTTACCATTCTTCAACAAATTTTGGGAGTCAGGAATTATAGTGGTCTGATTTGCACTTGCTTTACCTTCCTCAAGCAAAATCTTACCTTGGCGGGCTAACTCCATCACCTTATCTTTGAAAACAAAACACCTTGTGAGGGAATGACCAACCAAGCGATGGTAGCAACAATAGTTTGGATCATTAACTCGCCTAGCTTCCTCTGGCCATTTCATCTCGGGCGTAATTTGTTGTCATAGTTTCTTTGTTTCTAGACTTGGGAGAAGGCTTGGCCCCTTTCTTAAAGTCCTGATTTTCTTTATTATTGTGAGGATCAGGAACAGGCGGTTCTTGATTTCCAAGGCCAATTTCAAGACTATGAGCTTTTGTCGCCAATTTCTCAAATGTCGGAGGTTGGATGCCTTGTAGGATGTAACGAAGTCCCCACTTCATGCCTTGAATGAACATTTCAATGGCGGACGTCTCGGAGAGTCGGTCTCTACAATTAAGGCTTAAAGTCCTCCATCGATCAATATAATCAACAATTGGTTCGTCTTTATACTGACGGGTCTAGATTGTATAAGTTCAGTCATAGAATCAGTCCTCTTAGTGCTGTAGAACCGGTTGAGAAATTCCCGCTCCAATTGCTCCCAACTATCAATCGAACCGGCATCAAGATCAGTGTACCAGTCGAATGCGTTACCTTTTAGTGAGCGGAGAAATTGCTTGACCAACAAATCACCATAAGTTTCGGCATTATTACATGTCTCGACAAAGTGTGCCACATGCTGTTTTCGGATTTCCTTTGCCGTCAAACTGCTGAAACTTGGGTGGTTGATATCCACAAGGCATCATCAAGCTATCGATTCTTGCGGAATAAGGCTTAGCGTATATAGGGTTTGATTTTGAACCATCTTCATATCTCACCTTGATCATACCTTCAACGAACTCCTTCAATTGATCGGCATGAATCATTCCATCAGAAGTCACATGCACTACTTTCGCCTTTCCTTGTTGTGAAGTTTCAGCTTCTTGATGTCCGTCAGGTGCCTTTGAATTAATTTGACTTCCTTCCGCGGTTACTGTCTTTCTTGTTGATGAGTTGAGTAATGACGGCATCTTGATCTTGTATGCGCTTCATCATTGTTTCCATCATTCTAGTTAGGCTTTAGATTTGATACCTCTAGAGTTGATGTTTAATGGAAGATTTATTGCTTGGGACGAAATGCTCACAAGTTGCGGAATCTTCTCGAACAGGATATGTAATCCATACAGGAGTCCTCTTGAGAAGATGCAGAATCATTACTTGATACGTCATCATCATGTTTCGAAGCTGTCTGGAACACAGAACCTGCTTTGAGCATCGCGAGGATTTTCTCGATTGAAGCTCCAACATCTTTGAGCCCTAACATAGGAGAAGTGATTTTGGGTGGTGTCGAGCCAAACACGGGAGCTGATGCAGATTGCACCTCTGGATCAACTTTGAGAGAGGGCTTTCGTCATGCTTCTTGTGGTTGGTCGAACAATTCGTGGATTCGCAGAATCATTTGCAGATCCCATAGTTATTTTTGAGTCAGCAACATTAGAACGAGTAGGCATGGATTTGTCATTCTTTGGAGCCATTGATGTAGATTTGCAGTTGAATATATATGAAGCAAAGAGATGGAAGGTAGAGATTGTCCCACCGGGCGTGCCAAAATTGTGCGCAATAAAATATTTCGAGTCTGTAAAAATTGAACAAACAAGAAATATAGCGATAAAAATATGAATATATGAATATATGAAATAAAGGATTACAATCTCTAGGATATTCTCAATATGTGGAGAAAATTCCTTCGATTCTTTACTTCAGACGAGATCCGAGGGCTTCACAGCTTATTCCCGAATCAAATATTGAATTCTTCAAGTCTTGATATGGGAGACCTGAAAAACACTTGATGAAGATCTTCAATGCTTCACAGCTTATTCCCGAATCAAATATTGAATTCTTCAAGTCTTGATATGGGAGACCTGAAAAACACTTGATGAAGATCTTCAATTCACAGCTTATTCCCGAATCAAATATTGAATTCTTAAGTCTTGATATGGGAGACCTGAAAAACACAGAATTGATGAAGATCTTCAAAACTTGATATATGGAAGATTTGAAGAATCTTCATCAAACCTTGATATATGGAAGATTTGAAGAGAAAATTTGAAGACTCAGAGCATCCACAGCTTGCAGACTTTAGAAATATCAAGCTGTCTGTATGTGTATATGTATACCTGTCTATATGTGTATATCCCCAACCTTTGAGGGATTTTCCCTATTTATACATGTATGGAAGGGAGCAAGGTAGAAGACTTGTAGTACATGTGTAACTTCTTACTTGCATACCAAGAAACAAATTCTTATCTCTTTACACACATAAGAGATATTAATACATAAGGACTGTACTACTTTGATATTATCTCCTTATTTTAATTTATTAACAAAGAGATAAATACTAGAGTACATATATCCTTATTGGCCAAGTCTTGCAGACATGTGATGGCACAATTTAATTGGAAGAGCGACACAAATACATTTAATTGGTCGAACTACCTCATTTTGACATGTGGAACAATATAATTTAGGTTTTAAATTAACCAATGTTCCAAAATATATGTGACATATGGCATTATTTAATTGGAAGAGCGACACAAATACATTTAATTGGTCGAACTACCTCATTTTGACATGTGGAACAATATAATTGGTTTTAAATTAACCAATGTTCCAAAATATATGTGACATATGGCATTATTTAATTGGACCATAAATATCCAATTAAATTTATTTATAGACAAATGATAATTTTAATTAAAATAAAATTTCACTGTCTACAAGTCTGTGAGGGGCAAAAATCGAAGGTTACTAAACTGCCAATGATCTTGCAAGGCCGAGTTTATTGTGATACATGCCGTGCTGGTTTTGAGACTGATGCTACCACTTATACGTCTAGTTGGTTCTTTTTTCCTTCTAGATGTGTATAAGAGACAGATGGGAAAAATAGAAATCACAATTTTTTTTTTTTTGGTTAGTATTGCATTCCAATGAGTACATTGATGATATTGTGATGCATACATTTCTTGGAAGCAGATGATCATTCGAATGAAATAAGGCATAAATGATAGAGATGAAATAGGCATTTTCCCATATTTTATTTTCCATTTTTCTTTTTCAGAATTTTTTTTTCTCGGTGGGGGATGGCTTGCAGTTGAATAAAATGGAGGCTTTATTCCTCTTTTTGATTTTCTTTTTTGCCATTGGATTTGTATTGTGATGCTCTATAGTTATACCCCTCACTGGGGAAAATATACGCCAAATCTTGTTCTTAAAGATCTTGATGACAGTTCCATATTGAGATTATTAAGCCTACGTATCTAATTTATTAGGCAACTTTATGAATTGCGTACTAATTTATGAGTATTGATATCATATACATCATATTTTTTTAATTCATATTCATATTTTTACCATATATTAGAAAGTACCCCTTATTCAATAATTATCTTATCAAGATCAAAACAAAAATCAATTTATAAGGTGCCTTCATATCAATCTCATTATTAGTACGCAATTCATAAAGTCTAGTAGATTTATATAAAAATTTGACTCTCGTCCCTTTACAGGTGCTAAAGTGAGGGTGGAATGCAGACACATCTAGATGTGTATAAGAGACAGCACCAAATTCCCTCTAACAGATTCAATGGAACCTACAAAATTGTGATAAAGAGGATCGTTTGGATAACATATGTGAGTGAAGCTAATCAGCGGCTATTAAAATATACCGTAGTAGCATGAAGAGCCTTTTTTTGATATAGATAAATATTCTAGACAGCTGAAATTATGCAAATAGCATCAAACCATCTGTCTCTTATACATTCTTAGATGTAGATAAGAGACAATTCTGTCTCTTATGGTATCATATTATATTGTTGGTTTTTAATTTGACTACTTATTCACAAAGTTTAGAGGTGTTTTTTTTTTTTTTAAAGTATTTGAGTGGTTGTTATGCATCATTAGGATTGTTGTGGCTGGGTGAAAGTTGAAGCTTTTTAGTACTTTGAATGTTTTTCGTGTTATTATAAATAATAGTAGTGGTATTTTAATCATTTCCGATTGTCTTTTTTTGGGCTGCATTTCAACTAAGTTAGCAAGTAGTGCTATGTCTAAATTGTCTAAATTTTTGGTTCAATTGCGTGATCAGGTTGCTTTTGGGTTTCTAGTTCGAATTCTGATTAATGAAGTAAGCATATGCTCTCCATTTTAGAAGCCTACAAATTTCAATGATATGATTAGCTAATAAGATTATAGAATTTCTAGATAATTAAAATGTTGAGTCCACCTCATAAACTTTTATGCATTATTTCCTTACTAAGATTTAAGTTATTATATCAATTGACAAGGTTATTTCTACATGTCTCTTATCGTATTCAGTAGTTTAATTTATATTTATACAAGATTTAGTATAAAAAATTACTAACAAGTAACGTTTTTATGAGTTTATCTTGATTATTAGTGTGTAAAGAGTCTTTACACAAATGAGTTAGATTAATTTTTTGAAATATGTTAAAAATATTTTAAACACGTAGTTTTCATCTATGTCAAATATATTGCACTATTGTAAAGCTGTCTCTTATACACATCTTCTATAAGAATCAATATCATATCGCTGATGGATACACCCGGTTCTGTCTCTTATACACATCTGATTGAAATCTTATGAAACTTTCTTCATTTAATAACACTAAATATGTATGAATTTTCTTCTAATAAATATTGGTCTTCTTTTCAATTAAATATGCATCATAGAGTCTACTAAAATTGATATTAGAATTTATATGACTAAGCATGATGACTAACTTTAACTAATTAGGTTTTATTTATAAAATTAGGTGCTTTGCATTTATAAAAATTATACTCCAAAAGTAGCTAAATCTCTTACCTGAGAGTGTTATTAATGGATTGCAAATTTGTTTAGTAGATTTTGTATTGATGTGGGTTGAATTTTTTTTTTTTATTTTGATTCAAAACCTTATAATAACCATATTTTTTAAATGTTTCGAATTAAAAGTATATTGCAGAAAATAAAAACACTAACACGTTTGTTTTCAAATCATAATTTATATATTATTATTTTTATGAACATATCACTGGGATAAAGATAAAGAAATGAATAAATATATAAAATAACTCATTTTAGTAAATTAATTGTTGAAATAATAATTTTAAATGTGTTCAATATTAAAATAATGGAAAATAAATAAAATTTTTAATTCTTTATTATTCTTTATGGTAGTAAGAGTTTTACCTATATTAAATATGTAATATTATTCTATTCATCCTTGCTGCTAGATGAAATTAAAGTACAGAAATTTCGAGCAAAATTGAGTTTTTTGGGTTGTTACATAAATATAATAAATATTATTAAACAATTCCTATAATGTCCCTATTTTTGATAAAATGTGAAGATATCAATAGGGATAATTTGGTCCAAAAAATATCAAAACATTAAAATAACAATGAATTCTATATTTTTAAATTAACAACTCTGTCTATAAAAAAAATAGAATTTTAAAATGATTTTCACGTATGAAGGAATTATCAAGTAAAGAAGCGAGGTTTGTTTGAAACTTTCATATTTTTAAATGTTTAACGTTTGGTAGAGTATTGGTAAAGTTTAACTAAGAATTAAGTTTTTTATTAGTCTTTTGTTTAGGTGGGTCAAGTGTTCAATATTTTATATGTTGACTTTTTAATTTTGTTTAAATAAGTTAAAATTTAATTCAAATCTTTAATTTTTATAATACCCTTATTTGAGAATATTGTAAAGTATCAAATTAAGGGTATTATAAAAATTAAAAATGTATCAATTAAAATTTTTTTATTTGCTCAATTTATTTGTCTTGATTTTTATATCAACTAAGCTATTTTTATGTTAACAAATCATCAATATTTATGTAACTATCCCAATTGAATTGTTAAGAAAATCGACCAATATTCAAAAAAAATGTCTTAATACTATAAAATATTTTAATAGGTAAAAGAGCCTAAAATAATTGAACATGTCGACCAACCTTTTGTTATGTGTGATGACTCTTTCTGTTATAATGAATCTTATGATACTATTCATTCTTAATTATTTCTTTTGTTGGGAGGAATTTTATAGGCACTTGATTTTGTGTTTCTTGAATATTAATGTTTGGTTAAACTCGTATTCTCATTTCTACATGTAATTATATAATAATAAATAAAATTATAGTAAATAAAATTTTTAGTGATTCTATAAAAGAAAATAATGTATATCAAGTTTCTTATTAGACTTCTTGTGGTATTAATTGAATAGAAGTAATTATATTTTTACTTATACTCTTTACTCTTATTAAACAAAAGTATACATAATTTGATTTAATTCTAAATAATACTATTGTTTTAATTCTTAATAATACTACTTAATATTTAATAACTATTATAATTGGAAGAAATTTTACTGGCATATAATTTTGAAAAATAATAATATATTGTGTATCATTATGAACTC
The DNA here is from genome assembly GCA_025175665.1 of Cinchona pubescens. NCBI lineage: Eukaryota > Viridiplantae > Streptophyta > Magnoliopsida > Gentianales > Rubiaceae > Cinchona > Cinchona pubescens. The sequence goes on from JANKKI010000200.1 coordinate 72,774, forward strand.
ATATTTTCAGTGTTTCTAAATTTAATTTCACAATGTTTAAATAAAATTTTAAGTGATTCTAGAAGGGAAAAGTTATGCGTATTAAGGTATCCGTTATACTTCTTATAGTATCAATTCAATAGGAGTATTTGTATTTTTAATTTATCCCTATTCTTATTAAATAGAAGTATATATAGTTTTATTTATGTATCTATTATAATTTAATAACATTTCATGTAAAATAAGATGTTAATGGTCTATTATACACATAATTGTGTATAAGAAACAGGTTGTTGTTCAAGATTATCTTAAGTGTTTGACTCTGCATAAACTATTTTGAATTCTTTCTTTCAAAACTTTATTAATAATAAGTTTTCTTGGTTCGGTTCTTAAAAATTTTCAGTCATGATTTTATCTAATTTATTTTGTTGGTGGAGAAGTACCCGCTTAGCCGTGGAGTGAAAGGCGTTTAGGGGAAAAGGCAACATAGCAAAATAAATTAAATAATTTTCATTGAGAAAATTTTAAAGGTAAAAATATCTCCAAAATCGAGATTACGATTATTAAAAATAATTTTACAAAGAAAGAATTTGACTCTAGTTTATGTGTTTTGTGGTTAGTGGCGGATGTCTTGGGCATAGATTATTATCTCAATCTCAGGTTATGAATAGACCTTACTCTTAACTGAATCAGATATGAATAAGCAAGACAAAATTATGTGTAGTAGTTAAAAAAGAATTGGAGTGTATTAAGGCTAAAGTTCACGATTTAGTGAAAATGGTATCGAGCCAAGGATTTAAGATTTGATAACAATTGACATGTTTTTTTTCTTAATTATGAATAATCATCCATTAACATCTCCTAAACCTGTCTCTTATATTTTATCTTATTTTCCATTATTTTAATATTCCACACATTTAAAATCAATATCTTCAACAATTAATTTACTAAAATGACTCTACATCTAGATATGGTTTATTTGAGAATATTTGTCTAAATATGTTCTTAAAACAACTGAAAAATCAATTCCTTTAAATTCTGATGAACATATTATTCAATTATTAGATCATAATGATATTGATTCTTATAGATCTGTTGGTAAATTTAATTTTATGCATATTGGTTTAGTGCAAATTGCTTTAAAACCTTTAACTTTAAAAGGTCTACCTGAATCATTTATAGCTGCTTTACGAGATGCTCGTAATCTTGATTGAAAAAAATCCTTAATGGGAATAATCCAATCTAGTCTGGCAAATGGTCCAGTTTATATTAATGTTTATCCTAATTTACAATTATCTTTATCTGATGTTAATAGACTTGATGCTTTAACTTTAAATGTTAAAATTCATGGTTATAATTATGTACCTGAGATCTGAACTTATATGTTTATGTTATAGAGTATTTTTAAATTACTTTCGACTTTGAATCGTAAAGCAGCTATAAATGATTCAGGTAAACCTTTTAAAGTTAAAGGTTTTAAAGCAATTTGCACTAAACCAATATGCCTAAAGCATTATAACCAATTAAATGAGTATAAAATTCATATTTTCTGATCATTGGATTACAAATAATGGCATTTCTTCGTCATCTCATGCTTCAAATATTACACAGCATGATCCTCAGATTATATCTACCCCCGATGGACAAATTGTTCTTCGTTTTGATAAATCAAATATTTTATCTAGACATAGTACTGGTTCTAGACCATCATCATCTAGACATCCTTATAGGACATTTTCTTCAAAATCTCAATTTTCTTTACTTGATAATAATTATCTTCCTGCTCGTTCAAAACCTGCATCATTACATACATTAAATAGTAATACTCCATCCACATCTCATGTTGATCATTTACATATAAATGAAAATAATATAATTAGATCCACCAATTCATAATAATGAATTAGATAAGAAAATTCCTACTGAATCAGAATTAGATGTTTAATTTATGACTACTTTAATAGATAAAAGTCCAGATTCATATGTAGACAGTTATATAAAAGATAGAATTTTTATCTTTTAAATGGGAAAAAGGTATATAATTCTGAAAAATTGTCTAATGGTTACTGAAGATAAATCTGAATCAGATTCAAAAATTTACTTGCTTTACATAATAAAATAATTCCTTTTGTTCCTGGTTTATAAGTACTTTTTAAATAATTATATTAATCTTCTTGAAAGAACATATCAATTTTCTGATGGAAAACAATCATGGAGATGTGTATAAGAGACAGGTATAGGAAAGTGATTATAATACTTCTCTTTCTTTTAATGCTTTTCAAAATTAGCGAAAATAATATGTTACTGTAACTTTCCAACATATTAATAATATGTATCAACAAATTATATTATAAGAATATTTTTATTAAAGTTTTCTGAACTAAGTTTTGAAAGAAAGAATTAAGAATCATTAGATGTGTAGTAAGACACAGGTCTAGAGTTGGTGATAGACCAACTATGTATCATCTATTATTATCCTAGACCAACTCCTCAGGATATTTTATTTGAGGAACAACAAAATTCCATTCATAATCCCTTATTTTCCAGAATAACTATTATTAATAATATGTTGTTGTTCCTACTGATGCTACAGTAGTAATTTAATACATCGAATGCTTATGTATTCTACTGTAGCAAAAGCAAACAACCTAATAGTTTTTGTTATCAGCTGTAGTAGGATCATCTTGAATTCAAGATGTACTACCATACCTTTTCTCCACATGTATGATATATCTTCATTGAAGCTATGGATGGTAGAGTCGATGGCTGCTATCCAAGCTAACATCATTAGTAGTTCACTTTGCTTATCCAAATCCCAACATCTAAGGATACTTGTGCTCACCTGTTTAAATTGGAAAATTTCTAAATTTCAGCCCAAGAAAAAAGTAGGTATATACATTTCACAATTATTACTACTTTAATAATGGGGAGGGATTTGGTGTGAGATTTTTAATTTATCCCCCTTTAGTCCCTACACCAAAATAATTCCCCACCTCACCCAATAGATGTATACTTCTGTTAAAGGATAGGACTTTTCAGCAATTAAAAGCAAAATTTTGGACAAATAAAGGTGCCACATATTTTGCCTACAATAATTTATGATGTAAAGCCATGTAGCAGTTATTAAGCTACGCTCATCTCCATCTCCTCTAACTTCCTAACCCACGTCTTCTTTTGCTTTCACAGAAGTTCTGTATCCAAAATACTCTAACGATGCTTGCTTAGCACAAAACTCATTATATTGTTGCTAAAAAGAGTAGAAGATCTTGCATGTGAAGTTTTTTTCATATCAGCATCAATATAAAAATACAAGGTAGACCATTTAATTTAATTTTGATTGCTAAACCTATCTGATTCAGTTAATAGTAAACTATTCATATACTATTATTTTGTATCAATTTAATTTGAGATTGAGAATAATAATAGTTCTTATATCATATTATTTCTTTATAGCATTTCGTTAAAGTTTTAGCAACAACTATGGTTGTTGCAATTATATAATTTCATCATACATGTGGAGGTTACAGTTTTAATTACTTTGGAATTTTACGTTTAGTGTTTGTGTTATTGTTTGTGATAGTTTCTAGAATTTTAAGATATGAATTCACCCTCATGATTACAAATCTATAGATGATAGAACAAATAACTAATTCTGATCTACATGTTAACCGGGTGTATCCATCAGCGATATATATATATATATTTATATGTTAATATTCAATACAATGATCATTTAGTATTACATTTGTTTTTGTCATTCTTTTTTAACTACTACACATACATCATAGACACACGTTTACCATTCGAACACACTTGTGTATCGGTCCCAAAAATAATAATAATAATAATAATTTGTCCGCATTATGCACACACATTGAGTACCTCGATGACTAGTTATATATAAAGTCTAAAATCAACTACTTTTGGTATAATGTCAAAATTAATATATTTTCTTAATTATCCTTATAACTTCTCATACCCATCAAATGAATTAAATAACAAAAATTTAGTTATCTTATCTTATCTTATCTTGCTATATATAAAGGGATAGTTCCCAATTGATTTGGTGTAGATCCCTTGGTGTTTTTTTTTTTAATTTTAAAGTTTGAAAAGTTTTAAAAAAATACCACTATTCATCACCCTTTAGTTTTCTTACAATAGTTATTTATTCAAAAGTCAAAATTTATTTGCAACTATATATAACAAACCAAAGAGGCAAAAACTATCTATCAATCTGTATTTAAAAAACGATATAGGCAATTTTATTATTATCTAAATAGCTAGTGTAAAGTAATTTTTTAAAAATAGTTTATAAATTATATATATATATATATTTTGCTGCACATTCATATGTGTGCTTTTATCACTTTTTTATTATAAACTTATGATAGATTTCAATTTTTACCATACCACATGCTTTGAAAGCAATGCTTATCTTAATACACTGTAAAATTACCTAATATTTTCACACGGTTAAAATGGGTGCAGTTTGATTTTGTTAAAAATCTCCACTTTCCCACCATTGAGTTATTTGGGTAGAATTAAAATTCTTTAGATGATCATCCATCCTAATCCTCTTAGGCCCTTCACGTCTACAAAACCAACCTTAACGAACTTTTGCTTTTCATTTTAATTTCCTCCTCTAGAGTTTCCAAAAAAAATTCATGAAAATATATTGAAATGGCAAACATCTGGAAGGCATTAGTATTAACTACAACATTGTCATTCCTATCTATGCCGGGAATGATAGTCTGTGAGGGGCAAAATCGAAGGTTACTGAAACTGCCAATGATCTTGCAAGGCACAGTTTATTGTGATACATCTAGTGCTGGTTTTGAGACTGATGCTACCACTTATACGTCTGGTTGGTTCTTTTTTCCTTTCCTATATTATAAGATATACATGGGATTGATTAGATTTTTTTTTTGGTTAGTATTGCATTTCAATGAGTACATTGATGATATTGTGATGCATACATTTCTTGGAAGCAGATGATTCGAATCAAACAAGGCATAAATGATAGAGATGAAATAGGCATTTTCCCACATTTTATTTTCCATTTTTCTTTTTCAGAATTTTTTTTTTTTTTTTTCTCGGTGGGGATGGCTTGCAGTTGAATAAAATGGAGGCTTTATTCCTCTTTTTGTTTTTCTTTTTTGCCATTGGGTTTGTATTGTGAATGCTCTATAGTTATACCCCTCACTGGGGAAAATATACGCCAAATCTTCTTAAAGATCTTGATGACAGTTCCATATTGAGATTATTAAGCCTACGTATCTAATTTATTAGGCAAAATTGCGTACTAATTTATGAGTATTGATATCATATACATCATATTTTTTTAATTCATACCCAATATTTGTACCATATATTAGAAAGTATCCCTTATTCAATAATATTACTACAATTTATAATATAAGGTGCCTTCATTCACTCCATTACTCATAGTAGAAGTCTAGTAGATTTATATAAAAATTTGACTCTCATCCTTTACAGGTGCTAAAGTGAGGGTGGAATGCAGAAACAAGGAGACACAAGAAATCCACTTCACCATAGAGGGAATAACAGATTCAACTGGAACCTACAAAATTGTGATAAAAGAGGATCGTTTGGATAACATATGTGATGTGAAGCTAATCAGCAGCTCTCAACATGATTGTGCATCCCCAGATCCAGCTCGTAGGGAACGATCTCGTGTCATCCTCACTGCCTATAATGGCATTGCATCAAACCATCGTTTTGCTAATTCTTTGGGATTCTTCAAGGATGTGGCATTGAAGGGTTGTGACGAAATTCTCGAGAAATATTTGGAAAATGATAATTAGAAGCTTTTTATTACTTTGAATGTTTGCTACCTATAGAATTCAATGAATGATTAGCTAATAAGATTATAGAATTTTTAGATAATTAAAATGTTGAGTCCACCTCATAAACTTTTGTCATATATACATATCAGTAATTTATCATAATCACTTAAATTTAATGGAATTTGCAGAATTGCAGTATGATTTTAGTGACCAAAATGCTTCTATTTCTGTACAATATAATGCAAGACTCACTTTTACTGTTTTTACCATTAAAAAAAAAAAGCCTATGGGAATTGGTCCATTAGAAAAAGGGTCTATGGGAATTGGTTCATACAACAGGACGATCAATTCATTAAAGGTCAATATTTGATTCATGTTGTTCTCAATTTTTTATTTGATAAAAAAAAAAAAAGTGAATGTCTTAAAAAAAAAATTTTAAAAATGAATGACTTGCAACCGAAAAAAAAAAAAACCATCAAGAAAACGTGAATGAGTTATCTTGCAGTGATAAAAGGATGAACATTCATCCGTGTGAATTACATGAAACAAGCCGGAAATGGTGCTTTCACAATTCGAAGTTTCAGGGCAACTTTTTCAAACTACTTCATTATGATTTATGCATGTTTCTCACGTGGAATGATGGTTTCTTGATAAATTTGACCAAATTTGTATTCCTCCCATTGTTAAGGCTTTGCTATATAGCCTGATGAAGCTCTTCTTTGAACTCAAATTTTCAATTAATTCAGAACAATCTTTTCCAAAATCCATAGCATTGCTGAAGCATTAATTATCACCCAAGTCTTGAACCATAACATTCTAAATCAATAAGGAACTTGGATTATTCACACTAGTGAAAAATGTACATTCAATGTGTGTGCGACATAATCTAAATTATATTTATTTAAAAATTAATTTATACATTATTTTGACATTAATAAGTATATTTTTAGATTATTTTCAAAATTAAACTATTAATAGATGAGTAGTTAATTACGTAGTTACTATTTTAAATATTTTTAAATAAATAAATTAAATTAAATAACATTGATAATTATAAAAAAAATTAAAAATTTAATAAATATAAAAGAGTCCAAACCACCGTTCCTTTATACATAGTTAAGTTAGATTATTGTACACCCCTAAGTAGTCTCGAAGGCGGTAGGATGTAACAAGAAGTCAGAACGTGTGTCTAGTATTAGTCGATTTGATGCCAAAGCATTTTATGCAAGCAACAGAATTTACGTTTACAAAATTAATGTGGGAATAAGAGAACAGCCATACAAAAAAATGTGTAAAAAAAAAAGGCACTCCTTTCAAAAAAAAATTCACGCGACTTTTATGGTAAATGCTTTCGTCTCATTTCGTTGGCAAAGATTCTTGCATGATAAAGTAAATTCTTTTTTCTACAAATTAATTTTTATTATTTGGTTCAATCTTTTATTTGTGGAAAAGTAAAAACTTTCCTTAAAGCCAAGAAATCAGTTGCAAAATTCAGGAATTCTAAATCCACGTATTATGTTTGTATTCGGATTACTTTCCTTAAGAACTACTTTTAACCCCGTTCGTTCAATGGTATATGAGTGATGGTTGTGTTGATTCATGGCCTTCAAATAAATAGTTTTGTTGTTTCATATCTTCAAAATAAATATAATTTATAATACTTACATTTGAGGCATATGGCATAAAGATAACTTGGTTTACGATTAGAAACGTAAACCAAGTTCATTTTATGCCATATGCCTATAAAGCAAAAAATTGATAAAGTTAGTTTAAAATTAGAATGGCTAAAATTGATTTAACGTATACACATAGATAATGGAAAATATATTTCTTGATTTCCATAAAGGGGCAACTTTTGTGATGAAATAGGATATAGTAATAAGACATTTGATTTGTTTGTAGAAAGGAAATTACTCAATTAAGATCACACAAAATAAAACTGCGAAGCGGGGATAGAATGTCAGATGCACTTTTGTGGGCATATAAACCAAACCCAATTACGATTTGGAAATTTTAATTATATTATATTTAGTAGTTGAGTTTGTAAGGGATTTATTCCTTAATTTATCTACATGTTAGGAAATTGTGTTGGTTAAATCCTTTAAGAATTCAGATTAGTTTGTACCTATTTAAAGGCATTGTGCCTAATTATTTCAGTAGAGGAAATTTGTATTGAAAAGTTAATTAAATAATTTGTTTATCCTCTTACAAAATTCTGTTTATCCAATCTTTCATATAATTTTAGTCTTGTGCGTGAAAGCCTTATGGCTTACTTCTAAAAGTTCTTGGCCATCTTAATTGAGTAATTATTTTAACTCCTTTAAAGTAGTACCAATTGTGTGTTCCGCTGCATAATTTTTGTTCTATCAAATTGGTATCAGAGCTCTAGGACAAAAGTTTGATCTTGGGGTGTCCTTCTTAATTTTTGTCAAAAAAAAAAATTAGAGAAAAAGAAGAGTCCTAGGCTACGGTCTTGGACGTGAAGATTGTGGTAGAGTACTCGATTTTTGAAAATTAGACCACAAGGGAAATTGGTCTGAGAGTGCTCGTTTTGACAATTAGGGTGTAACAAAATTGACCCTAATTGGGACAGTGATCTGAAAAGAGAGATCATGTCGTGTTAAATTATTGTTAGTGTTGAACAACGATCATGAGAAAAAGGTTGTGTCAAATTTGCAGTAAGGAGCAAGGTAGGTCATCTCAAATTTGTTACGAAAAAAATTTCAAGGTACATAAATATTTTTTTTAATTGTCAAGATGGGCAGAGCATTTATTAATGGTGAAAATTTTGAAATTTTGCACATGTTTATGGGTAGTGAAGAAAGATTTGAATGGGCAAACATCATGGAAGAATATTTGAAAAGATGTGATTTAGGTGATACCATAGAATTGAGATTATCCAATCCTTTACCAAAAGAAATTATGAAGTAGGAAGGCAAAATTGTTTTTCAAAATTATGTGTAAATCAATGGTCAAATTTTTTTTCAAAAGGATTATTGTTAATGCTCAATCACCTGAATGTTTTTTGTCAAATTTAAAAAAATATTGGATAATCTCAATAATATTATATCACCCTGTCTCTTATACACATCTCTGTGTATAAGAGACAGGATATTGAGATATTTTTTTTAAAGATACATAATTTGTGAAAAATTTATGAGGTTGAAAATTCTGATTTGCATTTATTATTTGGGTTGATTAAGGATGATGACTTTGTCCATGAAAAAGAAAAAATTGTTGAATTGGATGAGGATGAGACGGAAATTTGTGATTTGATTCAATACTAGAGAAAAAATTTGAAAAAGACACCATTGATAATTTTGAAAATATTATTGAGAAAAACTTTGTGATGGATCTAATTGATTTTCTTGGAGTTAATGAATTAGTTGGAAAAAAGAGAAATTTTAAAATTATTGTTCAAAATTATGGTGGAGTGGACCAAATAATTGAAGATTGTGTATAAGAGACAGACATAGAACACATTGTCAAAACATATTTTTGTTTTTTATAATCTAAAAATATACTTAATAATGTTAGAAACTATCTGTCTCTTATACACATCTAGATGTGTATAAGAGACGCATATAATATAATTAAATGGATCAAATCATAATTAGAGAAGAATTATATGCCACATTAATTGTAAAATACGAGATCCGTCCACTTTCACGTGTGAAAATGAAGATGTAGACTAACTATAAGTTGGGGTTCAATTTGGATTTTATGAAGGTTTGATTTAAGGGAGGCAATGTTGGCATATAAACCAAACCTAATTAGGATTTGAAAATTTTAATTATATTATATTTAGTAGTTGAGTTTGTAAGGAATTTATTCCCTAATTTATCTAGTGTTAGGAAATTGTGTTGGTTAAATCCTTTACGGATTTAGATTAGTTTGTACCTATTTAAAGACATTGTGCCTAATTATTTCAATAGAGGAAATTGTACACTAAAAAGGTTGATTAATAAAATTATTTTTATCCTCCCAAATATTTCTTCTACTTCCCACGATATTCTTTTGTGTGTGTGCAAATTATAACAGGCGCGGTGTCGAGAATTTGTCATCAAAGTTTGAGTTTTGTGTGAGAATAAAATAATCAACTTTAATGTTAGTGTTTTGGTTTATTTGGTTCTTGACTTTTTTAAATTAAAAAATATTTTGAACTCCCGCAAGTGATATCAGATTTGCGTTCTGCTGTATTAGCCAGTCTATCAACTTTTATTTCAAATTCTTTTGCTAATGAGCTAAAAGGGCATCATTTAGAATTGAATCCCGTATACTCTTTACATAGAGGTACATAAAAATTTGGGCTAATTTGAGAAATGCTTTATTTCCAAAAGGAGCCACAATGGTTTACCTCTAAAGCAAAACTCATCCAAATGCCTGCATGTCTTATTCTTTCTCTGCACCCAAACTAAGCTTCCCACAACTAAACCCATGATTTCTTCTCGACTCAGAATTTATCAACTACTTCAAGATGCACATATTGTGACTAAATTTCAACTTATCACATAAAATAAAATCTATAAATTTATTACTTGGACTACCCAAAAAAAAAAAAAAAAGAAAAGCCATCATAAAATTCTTTAATTAGTATCAAGAAAGATATATATTTTCTCATTCAACTTTTTATTTGAGAATAAGATGGTTGATAGCAAAGGGGTCCTAAGTGTCACAAATTAAAAAAAATATTACACAACAACTTCACTTACTTCACACTCACACTATCCTTACCAGCAGTACAGTGATCATTTTCAAGAAGAACCCATGTTCAACCACGATTTTGTAGGCCAAAATCTTCTTCCTATATGTGGCAGAATCCTTTAATTGAATTCTTTAAATACAATTTGAAGTCTGTCAACGACACTACAAAATAAATCAATATGAAACAACCCAAGAAACACATGTAGTGTACATTCAACACATGCAAAATAAATCTTTTTCCTACAAATTAAATTTGAAGTAGTTACAAAATTCAGGGATTTTAAATCCCCATATTATGTTGATATTTTGATTACTTTCCTTAAAAATTTAATAAAAAAAATGCTTTAGACGATTTAACCTTGTTCTCACGTTCTCTCTCCTCTAACTTTTTCTTTAACAACCATTCTTCGTTTTAAATTTTTACCAGCCTCTTTTATTCAATTCAAATACTCCTGCCTTCTCAAGTCATGGCCTGGAGATCCAATTCTTAATTTTGAGGCTTGAGATTAATTATTTATATATTCTTTCTATTTTTTTTTTTTTAAGTTTTTGGTTAGATGCATAAGTTTTAGTTTTTTAGTTTTTTTTTTTTTTGGTTGTCGGATGCATTAGTTTTGTTTGATTAATTCAATGCCAGCATTTTGTTATTAGAGAATGGTCCCTTTTGTAGTCCTAACAATTAGCCATAAACCAAGTACTAAAGATTTGCACTGGAGTGAAAGGATGTGCCAAAACTAAAGTAATTGTGATTTATCAGTCGGGTTTTTACAAAAGAGGGATAGAAAGGTAAATATTGATGAAGCTGCTGTGAATAATCCAGGCTTCGCGGGTGTGCATGGAGTTATCCAAGATACCTCGGGTTTGTGGAGAGGAGAATTTGTAGTAAATACAGGGCTAGAAACCAAAATTTGTACAGAATTATAGCTTAAACCCAAAAAAAAAAAAAAAATAATCTATATCTATCTATATCTATACAATATAATAAAGCAAGAGCACCAGATTTGGTGTTCATCATTTTTAATATTTTTAATATTACCCTCATGAGTAATTTTTCTAACTAACCTATCAACATAAACCACTATTCAACATTACAACTTCCAATAATAACTTCTACCTTTTTATTTTAATTAGCACACACATTGGCTGTATCTTTACCCACTAGTCTATACTTTATATAAAGGAAGAGGGGAAGATTAGTGTCTATCATCTGGTATAGTTATAGGTTAATTTAATTTGCCAATTATATCTTCATTCTCATAGTGCAATTACTATAACTTTCTTCCCACTATTCCCCTCAACTACCTATCTTTTTATAATACTTTTTTTTTTTTAAATTGCACAATTATGTTTTTATTATTCTTTTTTTTTTTAAAAATTCACACCCTATAGGGTGTGTCTTTCCTACTAGTTATATATAAAGGCTGAGCATCCTTTTCTATTAGTGTCCGTCACTTTATAAACTACCTATTATACCCTTACATTGGAAGATAAGAATCTATAACATAGTAGGAAATAACTACCATTAACCCCACTACCAATAAAAGATAAGAATCTATAACATATTTAAATAACTACCATTAACCCCACTACCAATAAATTAAACAAAAGTTTTTTTTTAGTTTTTCTTATTAATTTTTTAAAATCACACACACATGTGTATGCCTCATGTAGACACCTATTTTTGTCCCTTAAGTTGTCCCCTATTTTCCTTTTAATTTGTCTCTCAATTTTCTTTTAATTTTTTCTTTTTAATGTCTTTTTAACCTGCTCTTTGATTTTCTTTTAATTTACCTTTTAATTCCTTCTTAATTTATGTTATGATGTTTAATTATTCTTATCGTTTTATGCTTTTGAAATACTAAGAATGAGTTCTAATATTATTGAATTTTAGATTTAAAAACAAAAACAAAAAAGAGTTCAGCTCTTGTTGTTCTTACAATTTTGACCCATTTTCACCAAAATTTCAGATACCCATACACATGACAAGGAATGGTCTTTGACCATTTTTACAAATCAATTCATTAAAAGCACAAAAATCAGTCTAAAGAGGAAAAAAAATTTTCTGCAGAAAATTTTTCTTTAAAATGCAAACAAACTTTGAGCCAAAATTCCATACGATCGAAAAGGAATTGTTACTAAATTCAAAGAAGAAAAATTGTATAGGGTTCCTGGGGCTACAAGTTCCCATTGTAAATCTTAAGCAAAATCGTCCATTTGGAGGGTCAAAAACGTGGTAGAAAAAGGCTGTTGGTGAACAGAGGATCTGCAAAAAAATTTCTAAGTCTGGAAAATTTTCCAGACAACCAACTTTGAGCCAAGATTTAAAGCGATAAAGAGGAACTAGACTAAACTCAAAGAATAAAAGTTGTAGAGGGTTCCTGGAGCTACAACTGGAACTCTGGTCAAACCTGAAGAAAAATCGTTCATATGATGTGTCAAAATCGTGGTGGAATGGTTCTGCACAAAAAAAAAAAGGTTAGAAAAATTAGATACCACGAAAGACGATTCTGAGTGTCAAATCATTTTTATTTGCTTTCAGCCCTCACATGGCCCTTAAGGAATTTTCTTTAATATCTCTTCAAATTTCTTCCAAATTACATGTTTTATGTCAATATTTTACTTTGATATTTTAATACCTTTTAATTATCCTTTGATTGTGAATCCCTTAAGTATTAAATTGTAAATAGACTTTGATCTTTGCACATATTTTTGATTAATTACTTTTGAAATTGGATTAGATTCTTTGTACTTGAACTGTCTCTTATACAAGCACTGTCTCTTATACACATCTCTTGTAGTGCCCTTAAATCTGTCTCTTATACACATCTAGATGTGTTGGATTGTTAATATTTACCATTTATTTTCGTTTCCTCATTTGTACATATTTTATTACTTTTAAACTGCACACGTATGCTACTAAAATTGACGATAAAATCACGCAACCGGTCAAATCCCAAACCTTCCCATTTTACAACAGAACTCATTTTCTTGAATTACGTGGACCAGAGTCAATCTAAACTAGGGTTTATTTTCTTTTAAATTTTGATGTATTTTTGTGTCACCAACACACCGGTGGCAACTCCAATCTTGTTTTCCTAGTTTAGATTATTTTTATACAATTCATAGTCGCATTACCCGTTATGTAAAAATAATTCCATTCAATCACTTTATTGTAATGCAAAATTATTGAATACATCCCTTATTGTCTTATTTCAAACAAACATTAGAACAGGAATACATGCAATTTTACTACCAAAATTCTTTAGAGTATACAAACATGATAAAGTCACATTTTTTTTTCGTAGAATAACATTCCAAGCAATTGAATTAGAAATTTAATTAACTTTACTTTTGTCAACCAAACGAAACCTTTGAGTTATCAAAGTTAAATCTTGTTGATTTTCTAACCTATGCTAAAATTTTATTCCATGTAGTAATATTTGGTATAAATATTACTTTTGTTGAAGAAATTTAATCAAAAACCAAAAAAAAAAAAAAAGAATAATTTCTGAAACTTCCTTGAAGTTTAAGTTAATTTCACTTAGTACTCCTGAACTTTAAAAAATATTACTTACCTCCCTTATTTCAAACTTTTTATAACATTTTCAGCCCATTCTTTTAAAAATTATTAATTTAAGTAGAGAGAGACTATTTTCCTTCCAATTTTACCTCTAGTTCAAATCGTTCATTGATTAAAATGGTTGGAAGAAAAGGAAAAAGATGTATAAAATAATTATTAACAAATAAAAATGGGTTGTAACTTTTCATATCCTTCACCAATTAATGTCAAAAAAAGGTATTTTAATTATTTTTTATTTCATAAGTTAACAATTTTCAAAATAAAATGTCAATAATATTTTTTATTATTATATATTATGTATACTCACGTATTCTAAATTTTTGTTCCAAATGACACATACAAACACATTAATGCGATCCTAATTATTAGTAAATAAGTTGGTAAAAACTTTATCAAAAAATTCGTTTAATTTTTAAGAGTTTGTAATTTTCCAAACAAATTTGAATCATATTTTTTTGTTTGAATCAACACACACTAGCACATTACATAATCATACTTTTGGTAAATAATACATTTTTTTGAAAAATACATATTTCAATAATGAGTTTTGATTTACAAAGAAAATAGTACGAGTTATATTTATTTATTATATCATATGATGTTTTTTATGTATTCAAAATTTTTATTTAAATCGATGTCCAAAAATACATTAATATGTATAATATTTTCATAAATTTACTAGCCAAAAAATTTATCAAGAAAATATTTTTTTATTTACGAGTTTGTAATTCTCCAAACAAAATACTAATTATGTATTTTTAGGTGGTGAAGATTTTTATTAAAGCATATAGAAGTAATCAAATTAATATATATATATATATATATATATATACACACCGTATTCAAAATAAAAAATCTATGTGATTTATTCATTACAAACGATTTATTTGACTCCAAAAAAGTCATAGGTAGGACGGACGAAGTAAATTGTTTGTATATCGCTCTCAATTCTCACACTGATTTGACGGTCACATGATTCATGCATGAGATTGTGAATCGTTGAATCATCGCATATTGGATTTTTATATTTCAAACCTTCCAATGAAAAAATTTATATATTTTCGAGGGTTGAGAATAATTTGTACGTAATTGGTAATGAAATGAACATATGAACAATATGCGAGAGTATATTCTCGTGAACATCCTTAGTTCGCTGGAGGTTAATTGTTCAGGTTTAACGTATGACCCAACAAGCCGGCTTGACAATTTTCACTACTTTTCCACAACCTGAATCAAATAGAGATCTAATTGTCATCTTATACACATCTAGATCAGTGTATAAGAAACAGATATAAGTGATCAAGCCATGTAGCAAAAATATCAAATACTTGATGATGAATACTAAATGGTTTTTCAAATACTTGATGATGAATATATATATGATATTATTTTATATAAATAAAAATTTATAAAATTATATTCTAATCACAAACATGTTAATGAGGAAACGAAAATCTGGGCTAAATTAAATTTGATTCAAACATTTAACAGGTAGATTTAGTGCCGGGGGCATCCAAAATTTCGCACAATTGAGGAGTTAGGTGATATTAATTTTGGGAGTTTGAACTTTGAAGAGCTGCTATGTTTGTTAATTTTATATTCAAAAGTTGTTAGATTGTTGAGGCTTAAAACTTGAAAGGGTCAGGTCCCCTTGGACCCCTGAAGGGCTGTTTTTTTTTTTTTTTTTTTAATGTGGTTGGAATGTACATGAAGTTGACAAGGATCATTAAACTAATTGAAAATTACGAAATCAACTTCAAACTTTGTTCCTATTCTTACTCATTCATACGAGTACTATATAGATGGTTAGATTTTGTAGATGACATGATGAAATCCATGCTCTGCGAGTTTTTCAGTTAATTTTTATCTTAAATACGTCATATTATTTTACAATAATAATTATTTTAAATAATATTGTAAATAATAGCTATTGAAACATCTCCAAATTGAAATTGGACTATAAACACTTTTCTAGGCCTTTATTGACGTTTAATACAAATTTAGGAGTAGTTAAAATTACATAGCCAGACACACATATGCATATGAGAAAGGGGATGAAAATAAAGCATATTTGTGGTTGAAGAAAAGCAAAGATGAACTCGAATTAGGAATAACAAATTATCAAATGGAATGACAATAAACTCTTACTTAAAATAACACATGAATAGCTTATTATGCTATTATGTGACATCTACGGAAATTTTGTTTTCTTTGATACTTATAGAGAAGAATGTATGGATAGAACTTCGAAGTTTGTCTCACATACTAAGTACTCTTTAACGATTTATCATAATCCTTGCCAATTCTTTGATAAAATTAATAGTATTTGTAATCAACGATTTACTATAATTTTTAAAATTATTTACAAAAAATGATTAAATATCAATTATCACCAAGAAGTATAACACAGAAACTTAGAAGTTTATAAAATATACAAAAAGTAAACTCTAAAAATTAACAAAGTTGATAAGAAAATAATAAGGATAAAAGTTAACAAAGTTGATGTGAAAACTGTGAGATGGAGAGAGTAAGAGATATTATCATTGGATCATTAACTAGTAAAAAAAATTTATTTTGATTAAAAGTAATTATTTGACATATTCAGTAGTTATTTTTGACCCAAATAAATTTCTCTTGACTAGTAAATAAATATGTGTGGAAGATTATGGATCTTATCGATTATGAACCGATCTTACATAAAAAACGATTTCATAAATGATTCAGATAAACTTTTCATAGAATTATGCAATCGGATTGCGATTTTAACAATCATCCTCTAGGGCTCCCATTTTCTATAAGGGCAGTGGAAAGGAAAAGAAAGAAAAATCAAAATTGAAAAAAAACAAAAACTTACAAAACTAAAACTAAACTAAAGAAATCTAATGTACAAATCATAGTTATTAAACTCGGTTTGGGAAGGAACTCGGGAGAGAGATGGATTAATGGGTTAATAATTCAATCGGTGAGTTACTCAAATATTTTTTTTTATTAATATATAAAGCTTGCAAATTATTAAATATAAGATATATAGTGAAAATATTGATAAAACATATTTATTAAAATATTTTAAGTATAAATGAATTTGAAATAATTCATTTCTTTACACAATTCAATAAAATAGAATAAAATAATTAACTCTAAATTATTGTATATACATAATTAAAAAATATTGACTATAAGATATATAGTGATATATACAAACACATATAAGAAATTAACTTTTCAAATATTCAAATGAAAAAGAGGTATAATAAACAACAGTGTACATAGTTAGGTGGTAAAGCTCTTTATCTCTATCTAAGGGATTTTTTATTCAAAATTTAACAATTATAATTTGATTTTTTGTTCAAGAAAATAAACGCAGGATTTCGCTTTACCACCTTCTAAATTCAGTCGAATTCCCGGATTTACTAATTAAATCACCTGGTTACATAAAACTCAAATTCCTCCTTTGTCTTGTCATCAGAACAACTAAATTTGATTTTAAAACTGATTCATCAAATTCATTAATTGAACTGTGGAACCGGATCGAATTTAATAATCATGATTCAAGCTAAAGCGGGTCAAAACTCAAAAAAGTGAAATAGGAAAACGAAATTGATCACACCAATGCACAAAATGACATACCTACCACTACCAGACCAAGACCCTCATTAAAAAAGAACACTAATTAAAATTTGAGACTATGACTATGTATTGCGAATTCATAACCAACAGCAAATTGCCAATTCTGACATAAACGCCTCCTCTTCTTCTGTCTTGCCCCTTAGCATCTCATCTGATTCCATTTCCTAACAACTCTTTCTCCTAAGAGTATATGCCCTTTTTCATTGATGACCAAATCACATTATTAGTGCTAATAGTGTAGCTTAAACGCAAATGTTATCAATAGATGTATAAAAAAAAAACCATTTTTCCATCTCCCTCTCCGTCAAACTTTTCTTGTTGTAATAAGCTTTCACTTTCCTTTCCACCCCAAAATCTAGGAAATACAGAAAAGAAAAGATTTTGGGATCTTTTTTTTTTTTCTTGATGGTTTCTTGATTTCTTCTCCCTTTAGTATTCATCATCAAGTATTTGATTCTTTTGCTCTGGCTTGAGACCCTTATATATATAGAGGTAAGATCTTGCTGTTTTTTCAATAATTTCTTTACATCATTTAATTAGTTTCATTTTCTGTAAATCTTTATTGCCTTTTTCTTTTTCTTGCCTAATCTTGCTTGATCAGGTGACCTTCGTTTTTGAACTTTTTTAGTATTTTTTTTATGACCATCTTTGTTTTATTTTCTGTTTTTTCGTATATGGTGATTTATTTCTTTTTTTCTTTTACATGCATTTGTTGAGAATATTCTTCTTAGCTTCTTGCTACATAGTTAATAAGATAACATGTTCTACAATATATATCTAGATGTGAATAAGAGACAGCAATGAGGCAACATGGAAAAATAACTCAAGGAATCAAAAATTGATTGAAGATACTCCACCCCCAAAAAAAAAATTCAGTTATATTACAAGAATGGTATTCTAGTGCTTTTTAATACAATGTTTCAATTTTTTTCCCTTTTGGCCCCATCCATAAGTATGTTCATTTTAGCCCCCTTTTCTAGGTACTGAAAAAAAAAAAAAAAAAAGCCAAAATATGCTATTTCACAACTAATTCAACATATTGTTTTGAATCACTGAGTTTCACTTATATTTGAGTGCTTCATTAAAAAAATTGACAATGAAGAAAGACCCTTAACCACTGTGTTTTGTATTTGATTTTCCAAGTTCATTTTAATCCGCTTGTATTCCTGCATTGTTGGTCAATTGGAAACTCTATGTTTGTTTCGATTTCTTGAACTTATTTTGAGTTCTTATTGTTTCGCTTATTTTTATACACATACTAGATGTTTCAGCAAGCCCTTGTGGACTCTTCAATCCAATAGTTACTTGAGTAGTCCAGGATTTCACCAGGAGTGTGGAAATGCTTCAGTGATGTTGACCACAAAAGGTTTCAAGGTGGATATTGCATTGATGAGAAGAGGACATTATTGCTCTACAAAAAGATGTTTTAGTGTTATTCAAGCCTCCACTTCTCAAGCAACAGTCTTCGACCCTGTATCCTCTCCATCACATAAGACAACAAGTGATTCAAAAAAGAAATCAAGTATGATGTCATTTCTTTAGCAATTTAATCCCTCTTTCATTATCATGCTCTAAATTTTTTTTGCAGTGGGATGAATATCTGGTCCTTGACACAACCAAATATTTCCCCTCGCATACATTATGTATTGTGTTCTCTATTCATAAAATAATTGCTTTGTTTCTCCTCAGGTGAAGCTGCTTTGATCCTGATCAGGCATGGTGAGTCTATGTGGAACGAGAAAAATCTGTTCACTGGTTGTGTTGATGTGCCATTGACAAAAAAAGGTACGTGGAAGAAGCAATTGAAGCTGGAAAAAGAATCAGCAATATACCTGTTGACATGATTTACGCATCTGCCTTGATTCGTGCACAGATGACTGCTATGCTAGCCATGACTCAGCACCGACGCAAGAAGGTAATGCACGAAAGCATCATGTATGAGCTTTACCCTTTCTGTCTTCTTTTGAGCCAATATTACCGCCTGAAAGCTGAAAATGAAACTTAGCTTTTGGCAACTTGGTCATGAGAAGGATTAAATGGTTGTTTTTTCAAGGCATGCTTCTTGCAAGATTAGAGTGCATTTCTCCACTCTGCTTTTATATTGTGTTGTCAGGGACACTGAGAATCTGTAATATATCTTACTTATCTAGGATTTTGTATCATTAGTCTTTGTTCAAGTCTTCTTCCTTAATAACAAATCTCTTTTTTATTTCCGGTTGGGCTAACAATCTCTATGCAGGTTCCAATCATTCAGCATGAAGAGAGTGAGCAGGCAAGAGCTTGGAGTCACAAATTTTTAGTGAAGAGACCAAAAAGCAATGCATTCCTGTTATAACAGCTTGGCAATTGAACGAAAGAATGTAAGTACATATCTTTTCATTTATGCTGATGCATACCGTCTATCCTAGACACTATGTCATTTCCTGCATTTGGTGCTAAGTTACACCTCCTCCTAGGTATGGGGAACTGCAGGGTCTAAATAAGCAGGAAACAGCAGATAGATATGGAAAGGAGCAAGTTCATGAGTGGCGCCGTAGTTATAATTGTTACCTCCAGCACAAATGGCGAGAGCTTAGAGACAGTGTGCTGAGAGAGCTGTTGCCTACTTCCAAGAACATGTATGTATTCGGTTAGACAAGGTAAATCATATCCTGTAAATGATTGCTCTTTTGTGACTTGATAATGACATTTTGCAGATTGAACCCAAACTTCGGTCTGGGAAAAATGTAATGATTGCTGCCCATGGGAATTCATTGAGGTCAATCATCATGTATCTTGACAAACTTACTTCCCAAGAACAGGTGAATAGTCAAACCTATTGGAGTTATGAGGATCATGTTGTCACTGTCTTAGGGTTTTATAATAGAACTAATAGTTCTGCCTTTCTGTTATCAGGTTATAAGTTTGGAACTCTCTACTGGTATACCCATGCTTTACATATTCAAGGAGGGAAGCTTTATTCGAAGGGGAAGTCCAGTGGCACCAACTGAGGCTGGGGTTTATGCTTATACTAAGGTATGCAATCTTGCATCTGCATGTTCAGGAATTTTGATCATTTTAGCCTATTATCCGCAAAAGTTGTGCTTGAGTATTTTTATCTGTACGAACGGGAAAAAAGGAGGAGGAGGAGAAGAAGATGTTATACTAGCATTTTTAGAGGTTCTTTCCAAATCTTTGCAGCCTGTGAGGGAGTCCAATAAGCTGGTTTTGATGTGACCATATAAAGTAGAACTTTGGCATTTCTTTCCAACTGTTTTTGTAGTGGCCTAAAAGTGGCCTCTGGAATGGATTTTATCATTATGAGAAACAATTCTTTTTTCTTTTTCATAAATACGTTTGCTAACTTCTAAGTTGAGCTGTCTTCGTTCAATGTTGGGATGTATTAGGTGGTCAGCAAATACCATGATGAAAGATAATAGCCAAAATACAAGAGAAATGTGTGACATGAAAATAATGGAGTGATTTCTTCTTGTTCAAGATGATGGATTAACTATGGAGTGTAGTAGTAGATTTTCACAAAAGATGTTCACAAAATCTGGGATGTGATGGTGTTAGTAAATGAAGAGGGTCAAATTTCCTGACACTGTTTGGCCATTAAGTTGAATAGATGATGTTAAAGATGAAGGTTGATATCTATCTAATTGTTGTAGATTTTAGAAAATTGCTCTGTTTGATATAAGTAGCCTGTTAAGTTGTGATTTAGTAAAGATGGCAGAATAAAATTGTCCATTTGTGACACATAGAGAGACAGAGAGAGAGAGGGATAGAGTGTGTAATGTCTGTGTGATGCACGCATGCGTCTATCCTGATTCTGTTTGTTTCTTTCCTTCCAAAATATAGCAATATATTTTATTTCTAGTTGCTTTTGTAGCTTTAATGATATTGATGGTCAGTTCCTTTTACCTTCACTTTGCAGCGTTTGGCTCAATACAGGCAGAAGTTAGACGAAATGGTTCACTGAGGTGGTAGAAGGTAGTGTTTTCAGATTTAGTGACAGAGCAATAGTCTTTCAACTTGTGTTGATATTCTCCTCATGCTTGATAAAAATCATGTTTTTGCAGTTCTGTTTAATACTATAAAGATTGCACGCACTATGGCCTCCATTTCAGACTGAAAGAAAGTACTATTACATAGAAGTTTCAAGAATAAAATGTTGTAGTTTTGGCATAGCATTAAGTAGCTAGCTAGCTACTAGTATTTTGTATACCTTTTGTGTGTGTCATTTTCGACTCCATATCAAGATATGGGTTAGGTGTTTTTTTACAGCCTGTGATGCTTGTTATGTAAAAGAAATCAGGGACTCTCGATGGATTAAAGATGTCTCTTATAACTTCATATCTTTTAGTTTGCATTTTTTGTATTGTTAATTTGTCACACACTCATAATGGCATATATAGGATGTGGATGCTTATGCTTGAATTCAAGAAGCTATAAGAGTATCTTCTTGATAAGTTCTATTGCTTTGGAATCAACTTGATTGAGAATGATTTTCAAGTGAAACCTCCCATGACTGGTTGTGGAAGTTGAGACCATTAAAAAGTGATTCTTCTAATTCAATTGCCATCGAGTTATACATCAGTATACTTGTCCCCAGGGGGTTTTTGGGTTGGTGTTTTTTTTTTTGTTTGGGGGTTTGGTGCTGTACAGTCGAACCTGCTGTACAGTCGAACCTGCTTAGAGATGTTCCTGTTAAATTGATTGTCACTTAAAACACCCCCAAAAAAAAAAAAATCCTCATTAAATTTTGTGCTAAAAATGAAAGAGATTGTTCTTTTGTTACTATCATTGAGAGGTAAATGTCACATCATTTTCCACGAAGCTAGTAAGAATATGATAACTACACGGAATAACTTCAATAATTCTGCCAAAAGAACAAAAAAGAAAGGAGATATTTTATTTTAATTCCATGCGACTCACGAGCAAGAAATTAACAATACTTTTTGGTATAGGACATATGTACAAACTGACAAAGTCATTAGATTTGAAATAAAAAATAAAATAAAATTCGATTGAATTTTTAAAATTAAGAATTTGATTATTTATTTTTGTCACGTAAAGTGTTTTTGGCAAGTCATTGTAAATTTGTAACTTTGTAAATTTATTTTCTCTTAATATTTACTTTTTTTTCTTATAACCCTATACGGAAAATTACTATATAGGCTTGGTCCATGGCAAGTTTCATGGACCTCTTAGTTCATGTTGTGCTATTAATACATGTCAAATTCTAATTTCAAAATCAATTATGTATTAACAAATGTTTCCGCAAGTGCACAGATCGCGTATTAGTATATAGGTAATAATAATCATTCTCACGAGAATCAAATTGGGTCAATTATCGATTATACTTGTATCGATCACTATTTAGACAAGGATGCAAATTGAAAAGAATTATTTTTTTTGATTTTTATAAAAATAAATTAAATAACGAACTAACCTAATTTGACTAATAATTAATTGGAAATTATTGAAACCCTAACTAAAATTACTTAAAAATCTAACGAAATTAAAATAAAGAACGAAATTAAATAATGAATTAAAACTAAATTAAAATTAACTAAACTAGGCAAAAAGCAACTAAATAATTAAATGACAAGAATTAAAGTAAAAATAATTAACTAATAAATTCTAAATCGTACTCGAATCCTCCAAAGATTGTTATAGGTTCTCCAGAAAATCCACGAATACAAAATCACGAATCGTAATAAATCCATGAACAAATTCTTGAAATCGAAATTTAAAAATTGCTAAAGAAATTAATTCAAGAAGTATAAAGGCATGGACAAAAAACCGTACAGCCCCTTAAACTTTTAAGTTTGTATTTTTTTAACCATTGAACTATTAAACGTATCTCTTTTAACTATTAAACTTTTAAAAATATATAGTTTTGGCCATTCTGTACATATTTATAGTCAACTCTAACAGAACAAATCCCATGTGTTGTGCACAAGTCATTCTCGAGGAGCAAAAATGACAAACAACTAGCATGGTAAAAAGAATAATTATCCATTCTTTTTACCAAAATCAATCGATTGGCGAACTTGGGAGTGATTAATCTCGAAATTTCAACAACTTTAAACAAAGAATCATCACAACAAAACTGTCCTCAAAAGGTGTTATTGTAGATCAATAGACTGGATTATCAGAAAAAATGAGTACTATTTTGACTGAAATCTTGTTTACGGTATGTTTAATATCCCTAAATCCTAACTTCTCATTTATACATAATTTCTAGAATTTGTTTGTGAGTTCTACAGATTTGAATAGTTTGTTGAGTCCAAGAAGTTATCATAATCGCCTTTCTTCCATGAATACAAGTAACTAGAGGAAGGGTAGATCTTGGCATCCTTCCCACTTAGAAACTGTAGGTCTCCTAGTGTCTCTTGTTTTTTTCTTAATGTCAGTGTTAGCAATAGGGTTTTTGAGGGTTCATATGGTTGGAGAGAATGAATAATTATGCTTTTTACCACATTAGTTGTTTATCATTTTTGCCCATCGAAAATGGCTTGTGCACAACACATGGGGTTTGTTCTATTAGACTTAACTATAAATATAGACGGAATAATCAAAACTATACATTTTTAAAAGTTTAATGGTCAAAAAGATACGTTTAATAATTCAATAGCTAAAAAAATACAAACTTAAAAGTTTAAGAAACTATTTGGTTTTTGTCCATGCCTTTATGTAATCATTAATGGCCCATGTGCACCCTTGCACATTAGATTACTTCCCATGAGCCTTGCTGCTTGTTGATTCCTTGCCGCAGCATATAATTTATGGAATTTCTCTGCAAAACTTCGAGCCTGGCTTTATATTTTGTTTTGTTTTTTTTTTTTTTCTTCTTTGTTCAAGATTGTAAATCTTCACTTTTTTCAAACTTTCAAAATTATCTTTTCCGGCATAACACAAACAAATGAATATTACTAACACAATTTAACACTAGAAATTTTCAAAACACATTAAAACTCACGAAACCTAATTCCAACATAATAACTCTAAATCACACACAAGACATCAAATTAGGATTAATAATAAATAAACTATCTCCAAATTTCTATAGTTATCAGCTAAATCACCAACTTGGAAGATATGGGTGGTGGATATGACTCAACATCGACTAATGCACTATGTCATTGATCGATTCCATGTGAAAATTTTCCCTCATACTAATGATGTATAGGCTCTCAAATATCAAAGCAAATAGTGTGTGGATCTATGTTACTCACTCCGCATATAAGGAGTAAATTTATGTTACTCATTCAATAATGTAGAATGAATAGTACAGTCGTTGAAATTAAAAAATCTCATTACATTTTAATATTTTTTAATTATCTAATAATTTAGAATTAACTCATTTGACAGTGCAAAGTGAATAGTAAAAAAAATTTCCGTACCTGCTTTCTGCGTAGTATTAAATGTAGCTTTTTAGGTTAGGGAATCGAGGCATATAACGATTATTGGACCGGGCCATTGAAACTGTTGCTGACACAAATCAGGCCGCTCAGATTAATTGCAGATTATGTAGTCGGATCTGGGTCTTGAATTGTCTATCCTTATATGCCCGAAAACCATTCAGACTTATAATTAGTTAATATTTGTAGTTTTGCAAGTGAGCATTCCATCTTGATATCGCAAGTAACACAAACTTAAGCCTATAGTTAAATTTTTTTTATCTCAAATGCTAACAAGTTCTTCACAATTCTTCCCATACAATAATTTTTAAGTGAACTTCTTGAGATTGAAGGACAGCATCCCCTTTTAGCATCGTCTAAAGTAAAATTTTAACCAAGCTCTGATTAACTAGCACTAAACTAAGCTATAATCGAATACGAGTAGCTCGACTTTTTGATATCGAAGTCTGAATCAAGTTTGAAAGGTTAATTCATCAAACATTGATTTCATCAAGAAGTATGTTGATCTGATATTTATATATGGAGCCGAACTCGAAGTAGCTTCAGCTCATGTTGAGACATGTTTGACTGCCTATTTGAAGTCAATCAGATATAAAGATGTTCTAAATTTCTCTCCTCGAGAACAAAAAAATAGGTGTCTAGACTGCCTGCAGATCGTTTAAACTCTCTAATTTGACGTGCCAAATGCCACAAAAAAGTCGATTGTAACTTGTTAGCAGCAGATTCGAGACTTTAAGGAAATATGTACTTTTATTTCGTATCTTTCTCATCAAATTCTGGCCTTCAGTTTCTTGCAAGGGATCATCGGTGGGTAGGTCATCTGTTGTATCAGCTTCATGAGATGAGGATCCGTCGTCAGCTTTCTCATCTAAAGTCTCAGAATCCGAGTCTAAAGCACTGGAGTCGTCAGTGCCCGGGACTGGCAGGGAGGCCGTAGCAGGATCACCACCTTCTGTCTTCCAAAACAAAGGAACCTTTTTATCATCTTCCTTCATCCTCTCAGCATATCTGTTTATGTCAAAATCTTCACCCTGTTTTCCTCCAAATGCTGGCTCCAGCAGATCAATGTCAAACAACTCCTCTAGAAGCTTCTTGGTGTTAGAGTCCTCTGAGTATACGAACTTCACTTTGTTTGCAGTCTTGGGCTCCAAAAAAGGCTTCACCATCTGCACAAAAGAATCGTTTTCTGTTTAAGCAAACTATCACAATTCAAAGCAAAGTACAAACGTAAGCAAGTCTCGCACACTTGTTCCATGTTGAGAATTGCAAGTATACGAAATTACAGTATTTGATAGAATAAGGGGACATTTCTAAATTCCTGATCTCAGTAATGTCGGATGCATATCAGGAAATTACTCTCTTTTTCTTGGTTGATTTCTCCACAAAAAGCAAAGTTCAATAGCTCAAACTTATGCCGTACTGGGCAGCTATATGAAATGGAACAAATCAACGAAATTTACCTTCCAAAATGGCTCGAAAGGTTTATACATTTTAGGCGGATTATAAAGAACTGCTATACCCAGCCTCTCCGGATAATGCTCTTGCAAGACCTTAGCAGTCTCTTTTGTCACATTGACCGAGATATGTGACAAGTTGAAACCATGAAAGTCAATCAACCAGACCATCTGCTCTTGGTTTTCAGGGAGATTTTAATAGCATTCTCCATGCAATATACCAGATATTTGATTTGGCCTTTGGTTGACTTTGAGTTCTACAAAGATAAACCAACTAAAGAAAGTTAATGGAAACCTGGAAAAATAACCAAAACAAAAAGTTGAACTCTGTGCGATATAAGAGACATCTACATATACACAAGATGCCCAAGTGGACCCATAAAAAAATCCCAATTCAAACAAATTGCACTATGGGAAAGAGTGTTGATGGTGCACGACTTTGATCATAAACTGTACCTTTGCATGCAGCTATATGTTAAATCTAAGCTCAAAAGCTGAGTTTAATGGACATAGAAAGCTTGGTTTTGATTACGACATACAATGTGACCTTTGATAACATCAACTGAATTTATTTCACCCTGATAGGACAGGCATAAATTGCACATTGCACTTCCAATATTTAATCCTTCATTAAAAAGACAAAAATTATTTCAAATCTTAGTTTTTAGATATTCTGAAGAGAAATATAGTCCTTTCAATTTACTTTGATATAATTAATATTTAACTTTCATTTTGTCACTTTAGATGCACTTGTAGTAGCAGATGTTATTCCTTTTCCATTTTCTGTAACGGCAGACTATTGTGGCTGCTATCCAAGCTAAATTTTTGGATGCTAGATCATCTTGGTTATAGCAAGCCTATCAGTCTGATTTCCCACCAAACTTAAAGCTATGGATAGTAGGCTTAGTATATACACTCTTAGCCATCTGGAATAGGCAAAAAGTTGCTGTTAAAAAGAGTGGATATATTAATCTTTGCCACTATTCAGTAGTTCTACTAACTCCTAGCAGTTGCACCATGTTTTTTTCACTTGGTGCTTCTTCTATTATTGTAAGCAAGGTTAGAAGAAACAATCAGTGATACTTAAACGATAACACAAATACGTCAATTAGCAAAACCAATGACAGTGCCGACTGGACCACTATAATTTACAGTGGAACAAAGACGCAAACATGGAAATCTTGAGTTAAAACTTGATTAGTGAGTCCTGTCTGATAAATATCCCACCTATCACACAGAATCTTAATGATGCATCGTGAAATGATAATCATTTAAGACATATCCAACTGAATTCAAATAAACAGTAGATGGCTGACACATGATTGTGAACATACTTGACATCTAGGTCTCATGACAAGAACTGTCCTCCCTAGCTTGTCTTTGTAATTTGATCTGTATATTTTTCCTGTTTCTGCTTCAGTGGCAACATCCTCCTACATCACAACAAAAACAAAATATCAAATGGTGAGAGACATAAATACCACTAATAGCAGCAACAAACCTATGACAAGATAGAAGTGCATAACTTTTCAGTTTCTGTGTCACGGAAGGAAGTAACCATTGTATTCTATTGAAAACTAAACTCATATAGGCTCATTCTTTTCCTCAAATATTTTGGACTAAACTTGCTGCCACCTGATTGACTTTGTAAAATAACTTCAATCCAGCATTCTTCTCATCTTTTTTGGTGCAAATGCAGTGCTATATATATAATTTTCAAGTTGACTACATTTGAAAATTATGCCATCTAGACCCAAGGCATTTGATTTCAAGGGAAGAAAGTGACTTATTTACAACACAAACAACAGCAATTTATATAGTGGGCTTAGGATACATACATAGAATAAAAAAGTAAGACTTTTCCTTTGGGCTAAATAGATCAGGTAAAAAGTGTACTATGAACAACAGTACTACTTATTTGAAAGTTAATCAGAGTGAAGTGGGTTTACCCATCGAATCTCTTCTGGCTTGTATTCATGTCTCCATTTTAGGGATGCTTTAAGCATTTTAGTAGCCTTCTTGACATTCCAATTCCGTGCCCTTAGATATCTTTACTAAGATGCTATGGATGCATCAGAACAGTAAAGAGCCAATTTGCCTGAGAGTGGCCCGATCAACCTTTTTACATCATTAATCTGCAAACAGAGAAATGCCTTACAAAATTTGCCTCTGTTCTTTCTCAAACTAGATCTTACAACACCTAACCCACACCCCAGCCAAATAGCATCATATGCTCAAGACATGGAAAATTAGTACAGCATGAAGTTATTACCTTTTTCTTTTCTGCATCTGAAAATAAAGAGATCTCAGAGCCATCGGAAGTGGCAGTTTTTGTCTCTGAACTCATTATATGTGAAGTTGTCTAGTTGTTTGAGATATTATAACTTGCTATTCCCTCCTTCCAAATGAAACGGCTGACCTGAAATCAAATAACTATATCACTTAATGAAATTTGATAGCCCTGGTGAGCATAGTGTTAAACCACGCGAAGTTACAAGAAAACCAACACCAACCACCCACTCTGCAATCAAGGAAGAGAATCACAAACAACTCCAAATAGAAATTGTGGCCCTCAAAATATTTACAGTTAAATTGAAGAAAAGATGTTTGGCAAAAAACATTATCTTAAAATTGACATTGGTATCCATTTTCAGAAGGAATTCAAACTCTTTTGTGAGACGACAAGACCTTCCTATTACTTAAATCTCTGTGTTGTAAGCACTTAGCAGGTAACTCAAATTCCTGCAAAATGACCATGACAATTTCCCAATTCTGAACAAGTTCCAGCAACTTTACATTGTCATCCACCTCCTAAGGTCCTTGATGGCGAAGGCATTCAACAATATACAACCATATATTATTTGCACCAGCAATGAGAGCAAATTGCATGCATGTTGGTCAATCTCCAGAAAATTATCTACTTCCATAAAAATTAAAAAAAAAAAAAAAAGCACTTGGTTAGAGTTCTATGGCCACAATGATCGCTACAAATGTTAGACTAGTCACACTATATTCGTGGTTTACAATAGAATTCAACCTTATGCTTCATTTATACAAGTTTTCTAATTCGTCCTATAGAAGACAAGTGAATTTTGGGAATCTGTAGTCCTTACAAGACTTTTTAAGACTAGATCTCGTTACTTTATCCTTTGACTCCTATAATCCTATTATTCATGTCATACCCATAATAACCACAGCTAGGGGTGATCATCCTGACCTGCTTACCCGAAAAACCTACTAAACTGATCCGAACCGAAAAAAGAGGGTACCCAAACTGAATTTTGAAACCGGGTCGGGTAGAGGGTCGGGTCACTCGGGTTGAGGGTCGGGTAGTGGGTCACATTTTTGTGACCCGCCGGGTACCCAACCCAGTCTATTTTAGGGGTAATTTTGCAAATTTGATTAATAGTGTTTCATCAAAAGTTAATACTTACTAAAATGTGACCCGCCGGATACCCAACCCAGTCCATTTCAAGGGTAATTTTGCAAATTTGATTAATAGTGTTTCATCAAAAGTTAATACTTACTAGGGTTACACCTCTTCTTTTTCGGTTCCTCGCCTTCCCTTTCTTTTCGTTGTCTCCTCAATCATCTCTTCCTCTTGCTCTTCCTCTTCCTGCAATCCTCATTCCTCACACTCGCGTCTATTGGGATATATTTTGTGATTTAATTGTTGTTGCTATTGGCCTATTGTTACTTACTAGTTTGTTGCTGTTGGGATTTAATATTGGGATGTATTTTGTGACTTAGACTTAATTATTGTTGACTTATTTATGAAATTAACTTGCCTAACTATTATTATTTAAATTGTTATATTTTGTTACCAATGAGGGTAGGGTACCCGGTTAACCTGACCCTCTTTTGCGGGTATCCGATGCTTTGTGTGGACCGGGTAAGAGGTCGAAATTTTCTTGATCCAGTCAATGAGGGTCGGGTATTTTTTAAGCTCATGGACCTGGTACCCGATCCATGAACACCCCTAACCACAGCAGATGCGGGTGTTACAATACTATCCACCTTGCTATAATAGTTAGGAAAGAGCGAAAATGGGAAAATAGAAAAAACAGAGGCATTGAAGTATGATCTTCTTACTATCATCTGTAGTTGAAGAAATGAACACCATTGTAAACCAAACCCAGCATATTCTCTCAGAAGATATCTAGATTTCTGACTGGAGGTTTCTTGACTCTTTCTCTTCTAAATTCCACATTAGCGCATCTAATATATGCATAAAGAACATAAAACCCTTACAGAGCTCCTCATGCCATTTAGAACAAGGTTGTGGAGAAAAGCTCTAGCTGAATACGTGGAGAAAATGATTAAACCAAGATCAAAGATTTTGGCTGTAAATATTATTGACTTCCTCTAGTACATTCATTCTTAAATGGCTCATGCATAGATATCCAACTGCACAGCTCTAAAAGCTTGTCTATGATTATTTAGTCAAGAAGAGGATAAAAGAAAATCAAGCATCAGCTGGCACTAAAAAAGATTATCATTCAATTTACCCTGACTAACGTTTTCCTAATCATAAGTGACTTCCCAATGTAAATGAGACAATTGGCTGTACAGACTAACAAACATTGGTACATATCTGAAGTTAAAAACTCCAAATACTCTTCCATCCGGTTTTAATCCTTCACTTCGTGCAATAGATGACAGAGTTTGTTAATGGATAATCTAGTAATAGATAGTCTTGTGGCTTTCAGGTATGTTAATCATTCTCTGAAAGGCAATATTGTCCCAATAAAACTCATTAGGCAAATCACTTTCACAGCACAAAATGTCCTTAAACTCAACGAAGAAGCAGAAAAAGAAAAAAGAAATATATTGAATAATACAAAGATGTTGACAACTGAATCTGCAAGATACAAAGAAGCAGCTGGACAACACCTCAAGAATCCAAATGTTTAATGGTTAGAAAAATATAGGATCTTACATGGTTAATTAACAGACACATTTCCTAGAAATAACTTGAGTAAATCCTTTTAAATTACAGATACAGTTATTGAAAAGGATTTACAAGATGCATCTACTTTTCCTTGTAACAGTTAACACTACAGAGTTATTCAGGCAAGTTATCAATTGTAATTACATTACAAAAAAAATGAACTTAGTATGCCTGTTATCCAGCCAACATGCTTTGCAAAAGATTGTAAGTTCAAAGAACATTGGCAATCATAACACAAGCCCATTGAAATTTCTATCCGTATAGACTGGTAAAAGTAGTCCATTTCATAATGCAATTCCATCAAAAACTACAATTGTGTTCTTCTTTAACAATACTCCAACAGACTTCACATGCAGAAAACCCCACCAAAAAAAAAAAAATCACTACTTCCATTTTTGCAGTTTTCATCCCCAATTCACCAGAATGCCAATTACATATTCTTGTTACAATACTAAATCCAAAGAAATCAAATTTAGTCAAGAAAATCAAAGAAAACCACCCTTTATTGTTCACTTCAAATGCAATTAACCAGTGGCAAATGAAAGCTTCAATTCTTCAAGAAAAGTCAATTCTAGGTCGGACACTCATCATATGAACTAATAATGATCAATGTAAACCAGTGTTACACAGTACGCGATTCGTAGTGGTACGCAATATAGGTACGAAAATGGGATACGGTCATTTTATAAGGTACGAAAATGGGATACGGTCATTTTATAATTTGTAATACGTGGGGATACAAAAACGGGGTACACTAAGTACTTTCTAGTTTGCGGTACAATGGCAGTATAGTTGTCTTAAAGAAATTTCAATATATATCATGTATACAAATAAGCAATTACTAAATTGTACTACAAATTGAGTTCTATTATAATTTTAGTTGTACTAGAATTTTAGATGCATTAGAGTTTTAAGCTTGTTTGCTTACTGGATAGAATTTCGGAACAGTATTATGACCGTATTGGTACATGAATGCATTGTGTTCTGGTACGTGCGTACTTATACACATGGAGGTGAAGAAGAGCATCAAGTAACAGTGATCTAAAGCCAAGATTTTCTACCACACAACAAACATGTCTTTATCAACCAGTACAACTTAATGCAAATATAGTTCAACTACACCAAAAGAGTATCCACTTCATTAAAATGCAAGTCCATCAAAAACTATAATTCTGATCTTCAACAATACAACAACAGACTTCATATACAGAAATTCCCCACAAAAACCACTTCTTCTTCAATTTCACTGTTCCCATCCCAGTTAACCAGAATGCCAATTCTTGTTACAATACCCAATCCAAAGAAATCCAAGTTGGTAAAGAAATTAAAGAAAACAAAACCCTTCTCTTTCCACTTCAAATGCAATTAATCAGTGGCAAATGGAAGATTCAATTCTTCAAGAAAAGTCAAATTCCAAGTTGCACCCTCAACACATGAACTAATTAATCAATAAATCCTCAAGATTTTTGAACCCACAACAAACAGGTCTATATCAACCACTAGAAATTAATGCAGCTACTGTTCAACCACCCCCCCCCCCCAAAAAAAAAAAAGCAGAACTGGATAGAATAATCTGACTGAAATAATAATTAAAATGCATCATAAACAAAAACCCATATGGATAAAGCAGGTAAAGATTGAACATTTGCAAAAACTCGAATTCAAGAACTTGAAAAGAAGTACCTATTGAGATGAATCAAGATTGATGTCCGGACGGTAAGAATTGTTGAAAGAGGCCAAGAAAAGGGAGGGTCCAGTGAGAGGAAGAGTATGAC
Organism: Cinchona pubescens; assembly: GCA_025175665.1. Classification (NCBI taxonomy): domain Eukaryota; kingdom Viridiplantae; phylum Streptophyta; class Magnoliopsida; order Gentianales; family Rubiaceae; genus Cinchona; species Cinchona pubescens. The sequence continues at coordinate 106,060 of JANKKI010000200.1, forward strand.
GAGAGATTAGAACAGAGAGATTATTCCAAATGAATTGGGCGTTGTATTTGACGGGTTTATATATGTTGGATTGGTAGTTGTCATATATTGTGTACACATCATGCGAGGAAAATACTGCAAAACTATAAAAGACGATTTTGCTTTGCCAAGGTCAGAATTTTTCTGTCTGTCTAGGTGTTTGATAACCCAACGTTTAAATTTAATTTATTAATTATGTATTAAGTATGTTTGATAACAAAACTATCCTACTTTAAAGTGTCACTTAATTTTAAATAAAAAGTCTTTTATTTATTTGCTGAATTTTTTACTAGTATAGTAAAACTTGCTTAATTTTTTTTTATTTTACATTCACACATTCTTTTACACATGTTTACACACACTTGCATTCAGTATATTCTTTCTTCCACAAGTTTACCATACTTGCACACACTATATTCAATAGATGTATTTTACATAAATACAGAGTTTAAAATGGAAAATAATATGCACAGAGTACCACACACTTGAATACACTATATTCTTTCTCTTACATATAAACACACATTTGCATACACTATATCAATTTTCTCTCACACGTAAACACACAATTGAGCACACTATATTCTTTATTTCTCACACATACGTATACGTGCATACAAAATATTCTTTCTCTCTCACATACAAACACACACTTGAACACACTATATTCATTCTCTCTCACATATAAACACACACTATATCCATTATCTCTCACACATAAAAATACACTTACACACTACCTTCTCTCACATAAGACATAGTTACACATAATATATTTCTTCTCTTTCGCACAAAATCACTCATTTGCACTCATTATATTTCTTTTTTCTAACACATAAACACACAGTTGCACACACATTATATTCCTTTTTCCTACACAAAAACACATACTCGCACACATTATACTTATTTTTTCTCACATATAAAACACACTTGTACATAATATCTCTCACACACACCTCTCTCACACACATATTCGATATTAATAAATTATTTATTTGTATTAAAAAATAATAATTAAAATAATCTATTATAAAAAAATATAATATTATCATCGAACTATATAATATACATGGGTGAAATATTTCAATTTACTACTCAAGTTCAGCTGATTATCAAATAGATACAACTTTATGATTTAGTAAGTTAAGACTTCAACATTTAATTTTTAATATTCAAATTTCAAATTTCAAATTTCAAATTTCAATTTTACCAAACATACCCTAATTCTGTCTCCAGAGTCTAGATGTATTTGATTTTGTTAGAACAATAAAAGCGCGAACAAAACACAGTGAAAATACTTTGAAATGATCAAAATACCCTTCTCTCTAATGAAGGAAGATCAAATGGATAGGTGCACATTGGTCGATTCTGACAATATTTCTGGTACGCTATTAAAATTCTTTCTATGGCAATAAAATTTTCATGTTGTAAAACGAACAAAGTTATTCGAATCGAATTCATCTATAAGTGTTTGCCCGAGTTTGCTCGTCAAGTCAATTTTGAATAAGATTTATTATTCGTTAATTTTTTTTTGCTCGAATTTGACTCGATAAACTAAAACATTTACACATATAACATATACATGTGTGTGTAAAAAGTTCAAATTACGTCGAATTCAGCTTATAAAAATTCATATGAGTTCGTCTTAAATATAAATAAATTAAACTTGAACAAAATTATAAATTTATTAAAATAACCAAAAAGTTTGAACGCTGTAATGTTGGATATATTTACGTTCATTTACACGCTAACAAAAATCTTTAATTTGATATCTTTTCTGCCCTCCAATATTGACTTAATCACCGCAAACTTTTATGGTTACCATTTAGCCCTATAAACTTTAACAAATGCTTAATACTTGACGCATCAAGATTATCATAAATTAGTGATTAGAAAACCATGCTTAACAAAGTCAGAAGTAAGCATGTTTGGATTAAACATAAATATTAGCATATTTCATCAAGTATATATAGAATGAAAGTTAACATACCTCTTGACCCGTTTAAACCTTATAACTATGGTATATATATGACTAAATATTAGCCAAAAATTATGAGTTCACCAAGTTATAACTAGCTAGGGGCACTATCCAAAAGTGACTCAAGTCAAAATCTCAAATCGAATTAAATTAAAAATAAAAATTTAACTTAACATGTTTAATTTTCGATTCAATTTTAACTTAAAGTTACATTAACTAAGCGACTCCTTGATTCAGCTTTAATTTTAACTTTCAAATCAAATTATCGCTTAAAATCGACCTACAATTTGACTAGTTTACCAATCGAACAAACCGCTCGACTTTGCCACCAAATACAGTTCGCTTTGTTAATGATTTTTTTTGATATTTTATTATATCAGTAATATTCCATCTATTTTATATTCTCTTTATACACACACAAAGATATGTGTGTAAATCTATACATTTAATCTATTCTAAACTTGTACATATATTTATGAATTAGAAAATAGCACACACTTCGCATGTGTAACACTCCTAAGTTTATGGAAATTTTTAGATTTTTAATTTTAGAAGAATAATCAGTGAATGATAACATAGAATACAAAGTATAAACATTTTATCCGTTGAGTTTTTTATGCAAAAATTATATATTTAAAATTTATATTTAATATCTTTGTTCCTTTCTTCGTGATTAATTTCACCTTTCTTTTTTTTTAATTTTTCACTATTATTTTTTATTTGTTATACATCAATGCCATTTCTTCTGAAATATAAACAAACTTTTTCTTTTATGAGAACAACATATAATATTTACATCTTATTTCTATTTCTCTTCTAGGCACTTAAATTATGATTTCTTATAGCGACACCACCAATTACTTGATCAATTAAAGATAAAGATATTTTTCACAAGATTGAGAGAGGTGTGTAATAAGAGATATAATGTACAAGTGCCTAGAGTATATGTGAGAAAAAGATAAGTCTAATGTACACATCTATGTGTTTATGTGTAGGAAAGGGAATATATTAGCAAAAAATGCAACTTTGAAAACTATAATGATATATTGATGACAATTACAAAATTAATTAATTATAATTTTAAATGTGAAGTAAAAATATATGATTTCTAATTAAAATGTAAAGAACGAATACAAAAAGAAATATGTTATAAAAATTAAAATTTAATTAAACTTACGATTTTTTAAAATCATTATAAAAAAATTAAAATAATAAATTGATCTTTTTATGTTGCTCTGAAATGCAACGAATGTTAATAACAACAATCCTTTATCTCACTATAAAATATATACAGTGCTAATGAAAAAACATGTAGTTCTAAACATATCCAAAATTACACAATACTTTCAGTGGTATTTAACATAAATTTCTAGCACTATTAATTTCATTAACATATTATGTAAATGTGTATACATATAGAGAATATATTGGTATGATGTTTAATATTTTTTAAACTTTTTTTTAAAGAGGATCTATAGTAGATTTGTACCTACTCTCTTGGTAACTCGAACCCATGACCTAAATCATAGATAAAGCATAGTCTACACAGTTGAGATGTGTACTTCATTGTCTTAAATTTATAACTCAACTAGTCGCTTCAGTATTCTATTGTAATTTTGAAATTTGAACTTTTCATTCATATTGATGACACAAAATGTGGTTAATCCCAATCCAAAATAGTTGTCGTTTCTTTTGTAGATTCCCATGTTATAATTTGCTATAACAACACCACCAATGAATTGATCATTTAAAACTAAAGATTTTTTTCATAATATTGAACTTTTTAGATGTATCTGTATATTCTTTATCACTATTAATTATCAATCTAAATTATAGATGAAGCATTTTAAAATTCTTTTATTAGGAAAAAATATTTATATGAGATCAAATAATATATGGTAATAAATACAAAATGATTAATTAAATATTCAAAAAATAAAAAAAAATGCGGAAGCTAAGTGAAATATAAAGAACAAAAATATCAAAGTAAGCAGATTAAACAAATATATTATCTATAATTTAGATAGGAAACAACAGTATATTAAAATCATTATAAAAGATGAAACTAAAATGTTGTTCTTTTTTCTTACTCAAAAATTATAGAATGTTAATAAATCTAACATTTACCTTACTCTAAAATACATATTTAACACATAATTTTTACAAATTTTTATCGCAATTAATTTTTAACATATTGTGTAATCATATATCAAAATAGAGAATATATTGGTATTTTTTTCACATTTCTTAACCTTATAATATCATACACTTCAGGACTTTATTAACGTTCTAAATATTTCCCTTTATCCTAAATGGTATTGAACATAATTGACTTCAAAATTGTATTTTGATATAGTATTTTACTATGAAAGTAAAGTTGTATTTATACATATATAAACGAAATTGAAGGTAATAAAAGTGTGTGAATTTTATTTTTATTTTTTGTGTACTTATAATTTTAGATTGATTCCATATATTATTTACCAAGATATTTAATCCACATTTTTATTATTTTGTTAAATAGTGTACAATTCCATTATTGTTTCCAAAGTTGACGTGTAACATAATTTATATCTGCAATTTTTTTATGGAGTTAGAGTTAGGGAGAGTCATTTCAAGATCTAGATTTGTGCTACTACTCACTAGTCTAGTCTTGGGTGGCCCAGCTGCACCAGGGAAAAGAATAGAAGAAACATGTAATTACTTCATGCATGCTCCACTCGACTCAGGGGATATAGCTATCTGGTAGAGTACCGCTCTTGCAATTGGGTCGTTGCGATTACGGGTTGGATGTCTAATTGTTCAAAAGTAATGATAATATATTGTACCTGAATCGGTGGCTCATTTTTTCTAAGTAATGGGAAAGAGGACCGAAACATGCCACTAAAAGACTCTACTGAGGTAAAGATAGACTATCAAGAACGTAGATTATTTTTTTTGGCGTTGGTTATATCTAGTGCCGACAGGAATAAGTCGAATAATTCAAACATAAATCTTCTTCCATTCCATATAGATATCTAAAATTATAGTATTATTATAATATCTGTCTCTTATACACATCTAGATGTGTATCTCTCTTCAACGCTTTGAGCGAAATGCGACAAAAGAAAAGAAAGGAAAATCCTTTTGGAGATGCATCACCGTTGACGTTTGAGGCAGTAAGAGTCCATGAGCATAGGCCTTGTCAATAGAGGTAAAGATATTAGATTGATTCCATATATTGTTTACCAAGATATATTTAATTCACATTTTTATTATTTTGTTAAATAGTGTAAAATTGCATTATAGTTTCCAAAGTCAAGTGTAACATAATTTATATCTGTAACTTTTTTAATAACATTTACAAGTATGATGTTATTTGTATAATTTATGTTGTCTTTTATATTACTTAACTTATTTTTTCTATATGTCATTCCAATAATTTATGATAATATTCTTATAAGTTTTACAATGATTATTGTGGTATAAAACTATTTTCTAATATCATACCATTATGTGAAATGTTTCTTATGTCATCTAATGTACTATAAGAGACTCTATATTATGAATCAAATACAGTAACAAATATTTGTAATTGTCATAAAAGACATTTAAACTCAATATATACCATCAACTATATAGAGTATTTAATAGTATGATTTATTTGCATAATATGTGTTGTTTCTTTATTAATTACTTACCTAAATATTTTTCTATATTAGCATCACAAATTATGCGTATAATTTTTGTATGTATTACAATAATTATTTTGCAATATTTTGTGCATTACATCGTATCATGGGTTGAATTTATTTTCTACCTTAACAATAGTTACTGTAAACCCTAATATTTTACAAAATAATTTTTTAAAGATAAGGATTTTGCAATCAAATATTACTATTGAAGAAATATAAAATTAACAAATTGCTTGGTTAATTTTCTTTTCTTCGTGTATGGAAGGGAAAAAAAATCTAAAGTCATCTAATATTTATATACTCCACTATTTTTTCACTTTTATAAATATTAAATTTTTATTTATATGATTATTAATTTTGTGATTTTTAAGTTAGAGGAAAACTTTGATATTAAAAGGATATGTTATAGAATTTAAATCCAATTAAGCCAAATACAATGCATAAAGTTTGTCAGAGCCATTTTCTCTTCTTTTATTTATTTTCTATTAAATGTTAGCGGGATTGAACTTTTTTTTGTCAAAAATAATCTTAATTCCATAATTGAAAGAAGCTATTAATACTAATAAAATTGAAAGTCCAACAATTTAACTTTATCTGTGATGAACAACTAATTAGTTATTATACATTGATCATAGCCCACAAAAAGTTCACGTCATAACGAAAACAAATACGTGATTAATTACATTAATTATAATAGATAGTTAAAGATGTTATTGGCATATAAAAATATATAAAACAACAAAATGAGTCTAATTAATTAACATACAAGAGCGTACTTGAATAAATAGTTAGAGAAAAGAAAATAATTATTTGTGAATTTATAATATATATATATATAAAATAGTTATAAAGAACTGTTTTATTAGGAATAAAAAAACAATTAACATAATACTTTTATTCATCCTTTGCTCAAGTATAATTAATTTTTCTACTTTAAAAAATTTATACCTTCTTATTACATATTTTTGCCAAAATTTCATAATAATTTAGGAAAAATAAATTGAAAATATATAATAGCTATAAAACCTACTTTTATTATATTTTTTTCTCAAATATAAATTATTTTTAAAATAATTTTTTTACCATCTTAGTATGCATTTATGCCCAAAATTTTATATAAATCTAAAGAATTATGTTGTAGTAGTTTGAAATATATATAATTAATAATAGTAGTACTATAAAAGATAGACAATATTATTATATTAAATGGATATAGTATTTTGGATAGGCCAATTGTACTTTATGAAGGACATGTTAGATATAACTATTTAATTAAGGGTATATTAGGTAGGACAAAAAAAGATAATTCTGAAAAATAATAGATTATTTTCAGTAGGATTGTTGGCAAAGTTATTAACACAAATATATATAATAAATATATAGTTGTACCAAAAAAAATAAGTAGTATTAAATAGGGAATATTTTATATATGTCATTTAATCTTCATTAAGAATATGTTAAAAATGAAACTATTTAATTTTTTTTAGGTAATGAAACTATTTAATTAATGATTAATGATATATTAGACATGTCCTATTATTAATTCTACATGATGAGTAATTTAATTCTAGATCTTATGGGAATTAGAAAATATATTTCGTAAATAAACATAATAACATTTTAAGTGTTTCTACCAATGGTAGTGACACCTAAATATGTTATTCCGTTTATTGATAAAATATAATTCATCAAGGGTAGGTATTTTATACATCACGAAGGTAAGTAATACTTAAAGGAGAGAAACACTTTAAGGAGGTAAACAACTCGCATGTTATTATATAGGTTATAGATTACATTTTTGTACACATACATTTTGTTTGAATGATGTGATTGTAATTTGGTTATGCATTTTTTTTGTATCTATGAATTTGTATTATCTTGTATTTCTATTACGTGATATTTTAAATTTGTGAAATACAATCGAATTTGAGGGATGATATACTAAAATTTAGAATTAGAATATGGAATGGAAGAAGATTTATGTTTGAATTATTCGACTTATTCAACTTGCCGACAGAATATGTCGAATTTAAACTATTCGACTTTAATTGACTTTGAAATTATATAACTTTGATTTTAACTTTGAAATTTCAAGTTGAAAATCCAACAAGTTGAAAAATTGAATACTGGTCAAATGAAAATTCCTAGTTATAACCATAATTCTATTAAAGTAAAATTTAACGTTTATGTTGATATTTTGTTCCAAAAGAATTTTGTTTCTTTTAGAATAATGTCGAGTATTTTTACTGGCTAGGTAATAAGAACCAGGTCCTACGAGATGGTACAAGATAAAAATATATTAATATTAATTTTCTAAATGCATTGTAATCAATAAATGATGTCTTCTTGACGAAAATTGATGAGGTCAACTCAAAGTACGTTGATTTGATAAAAATTAAAGTTAATGGGCTAAAGTAGAATTACTCTACTTTGTGGTGGATGAATCACATTGTTTTCTTCTAATTATGAAGATCTCCCCTTTAGTTTATGAAATTGCACTTAGTACTCATGTTAGTATATTCTAGCATCATTACAAGTGTCATACATTGGTGGCACATAAACTTTTGCTTATTCAACAATTTAGAAGTGGCGGAAAATTCTTATATGGATGTCATTGATCCCTTGGTCTATGTTATTTTATATCACACATTTAAATGATGTGGAATAATATAGAGTAATATGAATTAAGAAATTAATAACACTATACCATAGAACCGGTTTATGTAAGAATTTCTTCAAAAGTGACTAGAACAATTGGCAAGTGAAACTTCTAGAACAAGTCAGTGTGAATTACTCAAGAGACATATTGGACATCAATATTTTTTTTTAATAATCAAATTTCATCAATTGAAAAAACAGTCATTACAATTGATTAAAGTGTAATTTGATAAATGAAACTACTAAATCTATATATTCTAAACAGATGTAAAAAAAATATTCCTACAAATTTAGAAATCTAAATATACAGAGATCTAAAAATTTAAATCTTACTTCAATTACTGGACAACTCTCATATTAAATTTGACCAGTCTCGAACATGATATTAAAATTTTAATGTAAAGTATAAAAATAAATCTGGTCGATCAAATCTATTTTGACTGAATCTTTCATTTGATAATTGTCGTGATGTTGGACATGATTTAACTATGATAAATGTCGTGAGAGATAATATGTAATTTAGTCTACTAATTTTAATGTTAAACATAATTTGTATTCATTGATTTAATATTAGAGTCCAATTGTTCTGGGCATGGTGGACTCAAATGCTCTTGTATGTCTGTCTCTTATACACATCTAGATGTGTATAAGAGACAGCTATATATATTTATATAGTTTATGGGGATAAAATATAATTGGAACTATCAGTGCAAGGAAGTTGAAAATACGTAATCAATTTGATTGTGTACTTTTAAAGTGCGTAATTAACTTTGATCCCTTTTTATTTTTATTTTTTATTTTTAATATGGTGATTTCACACTTTAAAACTGTGAAATCTCCATATTAAATTTTTTTTAAAAAAATTGGGAACAATAACACTTTACTTCCTTGCACTATATGGGCAATTATATTTTATCCCCATAAACTATAAATATATATAGTTTGCTCCCAAATGATACTATTCATCTATTACCAATATTAAAATTATTAAGATAATCTAGTTAAATAACTAAAATATCCTTGGTACTATATTTTTATTTTTATGTATTTAAAATTTGATAGTGATGTGATAATTATTTAAAAATAAGCAAAAATAAACTGTATAATTTTCAATATAATCTATATCAATGTGTTTCTTGGTCAAAATTTTGAAATGTTTGGATTTTATTTTATATTATTCATATATGCATATTGCGATGTTAGATATAATATAATTCAATAATTTTTCATATTTTCACTCTCTAAAGTTCAAGATATCAATGCATTATTATATTTTATTTTTTTCCTAATTATTTTAAACTATCAAAACTCAATAAAATACATGAAAAATAATAATATGATACTAAAGTTATTTTTGTCATCTAACTAAATTTTCTTGATATTTTAAATTTTTTAAAGGATTAATAATGTGAAGAGGGGACAATCTATATACCTATTATATATATTTGAATTAAAAGTCTAATCCAACATGTGTTCAGGGGCAAAGTGTAATTACACTTTGCAAAGTGCGAAATTGCTTTAATTTTTTTAATGATATTGCAAAATGGTCCTCTTACACCTTTTAATAAGTGTAATTACACTTACCCTCCTCAATTATAGAAATATATACTTTGCCCCCGATTCACATAATTCATCCTTTAAATTTTTTTTAAAAATCAAGAAAATTTAGTTAGCTGACTAAAATATCCTTAGTCATATTTTGATTTTTCATGTATTTTATTGATTTTTGATAGTTTAAAAGAATTAGAAAAAATATAAAATATAATAACACATTGATATCTTGGATTTTAAAGAGTGAAAAGTTGAGAATTGTTCAATTATATTATATCCGACATCACGAAATGCATTAACGTAGGTTACATAGCAATATTATATAGTTTATTTTTAGAATTTTTTAAATAATTATCACTTCACTATCAAAATTTAAATGCATAAAAATCAAAATATAGTTCCAAGATATTTTATTTGTTTAACTAAATTATCTTAATAATTTTAATATTAATAGAAGAATAGTATTATTTGGGAGGGGAAACTTTATATCTGTCTTGATTTTTATAGTGTAGGGAGACAAAGTGTAATTATCCATTTAGTTCAGGAAGGTAAAGTGTTATTGTTTCAATTTTTTTTAAAAATAATAATAATGAATTTCGCACTTCCAAAGTGCGAAATCCCATTATTTTTAAATAAAAAAATTTGGGTTATATTGATTACGTATTTTAGAAATGCGTAATCAATTGGATTACACACTTTTAAAATGCGAATAATTTTAAAAATTACCATCAAACGATCATATTTGTTCAATAAATTTTAAAACTGATCATAATCCGAGAAATTGGCCCGTCAAAGAGTTGAATATTTTTCCTAGTTTTGGTCAAATAAGAAGTGATTTATTTTAGAATGAATCTCGTGATTCTGTGCTTTAATTGCGTAACCGAGTAACTGATTTAACTAGACAGCACAGTGATTTGCTAACATAGCATCGTTTAATATTTGAATAATAACATAATATAAAAATAGAGAGAGTTGTGCTTGCGTATTTGCTGACTCAATTCCTCATCCAAAAAAATAAAAGTGCGCAACTGTTGCTGTCCTATGGTGTACTTGGATGGACAGATCATAGATTTGACTTTTGACAGTGTCAAGACATAAACTCTATTATTGGAGGATCTTATCAAATAACATGGCAATTAATATATTTAAATTAATAAAATTTTATTATTTTAAGTGATGAATTTAAAATAAAATGAATTGATAGATCAATATTTAAAATGGTAAAATCTATATCTATATATATATTTTAGTAAAAGGAATTTTGTGAAAAATAACTAGAATATGACAAGTGGTAAGATAAACAAATCTAAGTAAATAATAAGGATAAAAGAAAAATAATTTAATTAATTAACCTTAAAAATTCAAATTACTCACCTAAATCTTTTCTTTAACTAATTTTATTTATTTAAAATGGTTACTTTGTGCACATATACCTTTTATAATTATTAATATTAAATGGTAAGTTAAAATAATGTTATTTATAATAACATGTGAAAATATACATATATTTCTTAATTTGAAAATCTTTAAACTTATAAATGTAAAAGGTTATCACAAATAACTTTTATTAAATATAAACAGATTTAATCTAATTATATTTCAGTAATATCATCCTTAAAATCTTATTACATTCAAGAAGGAATAATTTAATTGAAAACTTAATAACTACTATATTGCAAAAAGATAACAAAGGTTTAAAATTATGGAAAATACTACCATAAACCTGATTTTGAGCCCTAATAAGATCTTACGGTAAAGATTAAATCTTATAAAATTTAGCTTACATCAACTGATGTCATAGATTCTATAACATTTAATCTACACCACAAAGTCTACAAGTGGGGCCATAACCAGGTCTACCTAAGTATTTCCCTAAAATTATTATTTTTTGTACTTTCAATATCATTTTTAAATGACGATATAAGTATATTACATTTAAAAGTAACTTTAATAATTTGTCTTCTCTATTTACAACTACAAAAAGATTACAAAATTTTAAAATCATTACGATTTTTTTCATACTTTCAATGTCGTTTTTTAAATGACAATGTAATTATGTTATATTTAAAAGTAACTTTGATAGTTTGTCATTTCCATTTACAAGTATGCTTTTGATTGCTACAAGTGTTCTTTTTATTTTTTGATGTAGAAATAACTCCACATTTAAAAATTATTATGTGATATTCACAAATTATTTTGAAAAATGACATAATTTTAAAATGATTATTCTATGAATCATATAATCCTGTAAGTAGTATATGTTAAATATTGGTTATAGTAGATAACATACTAAAGCAAATTGCCATACTTTGTGAGAAGTTACGGAAAAATATTGCTGGTAATATTAGTTTTAGTTTTTTCTTTTTTTAAATTTTTTTTTTTTGCTGATCGCTAACAAACTATAGATTTTGATATATTTTTAAGGAGTATTTATGTATATACTATTAAGTTCATTTATTTCCAAATTATTACTATCATACACATATATAATTTTCAGAATATAATTACCTTTTAAATTAATACCTAGATTTTAATAATTATTTATAGGAAACAAGCATAAAAATTTTAATAAAAATTAATAATAATGGTCCTAAATCATGTTCTTTCTTTTAATTTCTGGCATTGTAAATTTTTTTGATATTGTTACTTAGTTTTATTTGGTTTAATTACTAAAAGTTTTAGGCCATCACTATTATTTCACTAAAATTATTTTTTATAAAAATTACACAAAGATATATACACTTTAAAATAAAATGGCATATATGTATATAAATATTTTTTTTATCTTTCCTTGCGTAGCACATGTTTTCAAATTATTATATTAAAAAACTAAAATTTTAATATTCATCTCCTTTACATATTAAAAAATTACTAAAATAACGTATGTTATTAACTCGATACTTTTGAATTTATCTTCACATTATCAAATAATCTATAAATAAGAAAATTTGATTGATACACATTACTTAAGTACTTTATCACATCTATGGCAAATCTTCGTCTGTATGGCAATCCCATAAGAACAAGTATGATCAATCAGGTTTGGTAAAAGTGTACAATTTGACATCAAGAACCTTGACCAAATTCAGATGTCACATTTGAGAGCCAGTTTCACAATTCACTGGTGAATTGAAAAATGTATACATTGTAGAAAAAAATTACAAAACTTAAATTTTGGTCGAGATCGTTCAATAAGATTAATATGTATATCTTAGAAAAAAAATTACAAAATTTATATTTTGGTCGAAATCGTTAGTAAGATGTTAGGTAACAAACTTACAAATCAATTGTATAACTTACCAATTTTTAATTAATCGTCCAATTTAAGCATTCTAATCTAAATTCAAAAAATGATAAGAAAAAACTCATTTCTACTTAACACATATGAATAAATGAAATAAGAAATAATATGCAACTTTTAGTTTACTTACTTATATCAACAATAGTAGATATCATAAAAATCAATTATTAATTATATTATCTATATAAATAAAAATTAAATATTGTGAAGAAATTCATAATATCTACATTTATTACAAATGTTGTTAATTTTATTTATTATATTTAATTTAATTATTAAAAATTACACGCCATCATAATAATTTTACTAACATTATTTTATTTTATAAATTAAATATATTTACATATTTACCCGTGTATAGCACAGATTTTTCTGTTAGTTTAATTAATTTAAAAATACCACTTAATATTCCACTTAATAAAACTTTCTTGTAATAAATTTTTTTTCAATATGAGATAAACCAAAGGCGACAGCAGGTGCAAGGCCCAAAAATAAGATGCAATTAAACAAAGGGCACAGCGTGGCAAAGAAAGACAACCAGTTGAATGAAAAGGAAGCTGTGATATCATTCCGCTATTTCCTTATCAGAAAGAAAATAAAAGGCCAAACATTACAATATGAGACTACTAAAACCTAAGCAAAAAGCATTCAGCTAAGTAATTGACAATGTTTGAAAAAGAATCCTATTCTTGACTAACTGCAGATATATACATAATAAGTCCGTCGCAGACGCCCATTCGGCTATAGGATATTCTGGTGTATATCTTGTACCAATATAAGATACAGCTACTTGTAAATCTCGTGAAGAAGATCTGGCAATCTTTCACGCATGTCTCCAAGACATTAGATCAAAATTATTAGCTCTTCAGTCCGAAAACCAAATGTTGTGTATTGTCTGTCTCCTCATCTGAATTACCTAATTTTCTTGATCAGCTCTCCTCTATGAGCACACTTCAGATTCAGGGTCTAGTTGCCTATATTGTGTTTTCTCAATCGTGCAAATACAAACCAATTTCCTGCCACAATAGGTGATTGATTCCTCGCAGAAAAGTCAATCTAAACCCATTGCACCAAAAATGTGTTTTTTTCAGGCCAAAATGCGGCTCTATATGTAATAGCCAAGGGGCTTGCTGTGGCGTTACTTGGTTTCCCGGGTAGGTTATTCAAAATATGCAGTGAATTTGGGGATGCTTTGATAGGAGAAATAACAGGAGGTTAAAGTGAGCTCAAATTTCTTACCACTACATGTAAGCCCTCTGTTGATCTAGGGCATGATTTAGAAGAGCCATGTCAAGATAATGCTTTGTACCCTAGAGCCGTGTTGTCAGTCTACCCAAAACAGAAAGGTGTTTGCACAGCTTGGAAGCTATCTTTCTCTATGACATCTTTTTTCCTTCATCTCTAGTGATTCGCTCAACTAGGTGCCTTGGTGCATAAGATCATCCACATTAAGTCATGTTCACGCACAACAGATGAATAAGTGGATCATGTGCTCATGGCTTTGCAAGCAAGGAGAACACATGAATGCAGTCTGCCACTTCCACAATGCATGAGTAGTAGACATTGACCAACTATTACAAGTCTCTCTTTCCCGGAGCTCCAGCTGAATTGTGCTTCTTCTGAATGCCGTATTGCCAGGCATCTCGAGATTTATCACTAGATTGGTCAAAATCATCCAAAGAGTATTTCAATTAGCATCTTTAAAGATCTGTAACTCCCATTCCTTGTAATTGATGATGTATTTGACTTCTCCATCATCTTCTGATGGTGTACCAGACCTGGACTCCATGTGCACATCATAGGGCCTGTGTCTGAGCCCAGTTTTCAAGCCCCTGTTGCTAGGGATCTTAGCCTGATATGATGGATAAGGTGAAGATTTTGGTAATACAAAATCCTTGGGCAAAGAATCCATGTCCATATAACAGTTCCTATCTTTAGCATCAGCTATCAGAGAGGCCCAATCATCAGATTTCACCAGTGCATTTGCGTTCCCCATGACCTGTAAGAGACAAAATTCAGTCACTACAAGACAAAGTACCCATGTACAATTTTCTCTATGCAGGCAAGTACTGTTATTAGATTAGTAAAAAAAAACACCAAACGGGCAGATGAGACGGTGAAAGAACCATACCCAAAGAGCTCTTCTAGCACGAGTAAGAGCAACATTCATTCGGCGAATATCTGAAACAAAGCCTACTCCATGGTTTGACGCACGTACACATGACATTATAATGACATCACGCTCCTGACCTTGGCTTATTAAAAGCATCCACAGTATTGATATAGATGTCTTTACCTTCTTCTGAGTTTAGTATATCCTCAAACTCTCGTTGAAGGCATTTTAGCTGCAATTTGTATGGGGTGATGATACCCACTGTTACTTTTAACACCCAGTGATCTAGCTGTTTTCTGAAGATGGTCATACAGACGAAGACAGAACTGGGCTTCCTCCCTGTTCTGATAAGATACAGATCCACCTCGATGGGATTCCCGGCCGTGACTAATATCATAAAATAAATAGGGCCTCAGTAATGGATCCTTGTAATAAGATTCAGCAGGTAAAGTAGCAACACTTTCACTATCTGTCAAACGCCCTTGGTAGAAGTACCTAGAAGGAAAACTTGATTTGAGGATGCATCCTGTATTGAACCGATAACAACATTGTTGGGCAGCCAGCTTGCTGAAACCTCTCAAAGAGACTTCTGCTGTACAACAAGGTTCCTGCTGCCTTGCTGATCACTGTGGCGGGAAGCTGCTGCTGGATCCCCAACAAGAACACAGCGTGCTGCACCAAGAGAAAGGGGAGGAAGTACTCCTACTTCACTAGCTTGTGCTGCTTCATCAATCACAACCATATCAAAACCATGAGTGAGACGAGAGAAAAGCTTTCGCCCACTGCTTGAAACAGTAGTGAAAACAATTTCAGCTTCATTGGCAAAACTTGCCTCCAGATTAGCACGAGCTTCTTCTAAATTAAAATTGCTAGCAGCACGGAATTTGCCTTCCAAAATAAGAAGGCGGGACATCTCAACCAAGGTTTTATCTCTATTCTCAACCACTGCTGCAAGATTTTGCAGCAAAGCATCACGATTTTGATCTCTAGCCATTAGAACATCAGGGTCAACACCCACAGATCCCTGTGCACGACCAGCTACTGCAGCAACATTGAGGTCTCTTTGAAGGCAAGCCATCTGTTGTGATAACTGAGCCTCACGAATTCTCAACTGGTTCATCCACCCATAGATTTCATCACGACTCTCTTATTCAAAAGTTGATCAGTTCTCCGCTCTACAGAAACAGCTTGGGCAGCACGTGTCTGCGAATCTACCCCAACTCGGGCAACATCCGGAGACAGCCAGAATAAACTTTCATCTCACCATCAATAAACCCTCGATCAAGAACCCTAGCAAGTAATTCATCTGTTGCAGCATTTGAAGGAGCACAGACAAGCATTCTAGGTTTTGGGCAAAGTTTCGGAAGAGTGCGGAAAAGATTCTGATCCATGCTCTGAAGAACTTCATCAATGGATCCAGTGGCAACAGATTCCAAGTTGCTCTCATTAGCCTGCTTATAGCTTGCATCTGCCAGTTTCTTGAGCAACGCAGTGTAATAGTGCTGATACTGAACTAGATGAATGACGTTTAGCATTCCCCAGACAGTATGAGTCTTACCTGTACCAGGAGGACCTTGTACTAGAGTGAATGGCCATGGATCTTGCCTCTTTGCCATCCCATTACCAGTACCTGCAGCTGTATGCATCGCGGCCCACTGGAGATTATGAATTGCAGCTAGCTGGGGCTAGTTCTTAGGATCTATGAAGGTGGTCCACAAAGTTTGGAGTGAAGCATTCAGGTATTGCAGGCGGCTGCTCTTCATATTTTGGGAAGTGATCTGGACTAGGCTGAAGAATTGCATTTTGCATCTACAAAACAATAGATAATAAGTACTTGGTTTTTTTTTTGCATAGGCATTTGCTTCTAACAACACACTAGCTTTGAATTCCAGCTATTACCTGTGAAGTAAGGCGGCGAAAAGCATGCAAAGCAATGTATTCCCTCTGGGTGGTTGCAGTAGAGCCAAGGACAGTCAGATACCAGACACCCCTTGGCTGAAGTTTCCTTAGAATGTGATCATCATCAGCCCTACTGGAGTAATTTTCAATAAGAAATAATTCTCAAATCAGTTTAGTCAGGAAATTTTGTAATGAGATCTGCAGTAGCAAATGAATGGGGCCAAGGGAAGCAGGTGATGGAGAAAATGAGACACTAGACAACAAACCCGAATGTCAAAAATCTCACTGCTCTGATAACATGAAAGCTTTTAGTACCTGAATCAAAGCTTATAGAGAATGAAAATCACTGCACTGAACACTATATAGAACCTGAACCAGGCTTGGGCGAGGAAAGAACTGCAACATCACCCTCCTTGAAGGTCCATTTGTGCTCAGTAAATGGAATCAATATTGCATCATACCATCCTGAAATAAGAAAGAAAATTAAGTAACCATCCATGAAATAGAAAGCAAGACTGTATAGAAATTATACAGTGGTTAAAAACCAATTGAGTAAAAGCAAAACCCAATTTCCTATTGCATATGCATGCCAAGATCCAGGCAACAAGAAGCATATAAAATCACCAAAGAAAATTCATAAGGAGCAATAGACAGTTTTTGGTATAACTAATGCTGCTTAATGAAACTGTCAAACTTTTAAATAGTACATGGAAAACCAACAAAAAAGCAACTTGTTTCGACTGCCCCCACCCCCACCCCCAACACATACACACAGATGTGTTTTCAAGACATTTTGCAGGAGATCCAACGAGAGTTTGATGACCTAGCAATCTATCTAGAAGTTTATAGACACACGATTCTGAGTGCAGACTTTAATAAGCATCTGCTAAACCTAAGAAATAACTGATCATCACGAGAGCTGTTACCCATAATCAGAAGCACGTAGATGGGGAATAAAAGGGCAAGACATGTTACTGAAATTGTATCACATGATGGGCTGGCCTGAACCCCCATGTTTGCCACCTCCATCCGAAAAGGTAAGAATCACTATCAACTGGTAATGTGGGAACCCCCAAAAAAATACAATGTTGGAGGATACCTCTTTCGTGATGATGTTTAGAGACATGAACCTTCACGATGCCCACTAAATGTCTCGGTCAATTCTTCCCAAGTACTATACAGCTGTGCCCGACATTCCTCAAAAAGCAAAGGTTCAAAGACCCTAACATACTCTTCGACAGATTCAAAGCGACCCGGTACAGATTGAAGCTCTGTTTCCTCTGCAAAGTAAAATAATACAGCTCACTTCCACAAACACCAAAAAAAAGGCAACATAATAGCTTAAAGACGAATGAAATGAAACAAGTTAAACAGTGAGGCAATGGAAGCATCCAAGTATGTCATCACATGGAGATATTACAAACAAAATACCATTCATGCCCTTAAAAGTAACAAAATAACTAGCATAAGTGATAGTTGATTATATGCAGTACACAATTTAATCTTATATCATCAGATGGCAAGAAAAGCTTAAAAACCCACGTGAGCTTTCACAATGCATCCAGGTTTTAGATGATGGAAAACTTAAACAAAATGTGATTTTTGCATTATCCTATCTTAATGGGTTAGCAACTGTACGATTCAAAGTTTAGGATTAAAGTTCAATTCAGGATGACTGCAATAGTCTTCATCCCACAAGCTTTTCGGTCGGTTGAAATGCCCACCATATGAAGCTGTAGGATCCCCTCTGCTATGCATTGGCCTGAGTAATACAAAGATCGCCATTTACTCAATATGCAATATAAAGAACACTGCCTCAACCACAACATCGAACCATGGAATAGAGAATACAATTTGCAAAATAACGCCCAGCAGGATAAAAGCCAAAGACTAGAAGGACTGGAAATGAAAGAAAAACCGCATAAGAGATCATCAACCAAAATCGGAACAAAAAGTGTGTTACTTCCACTCTACAAGCAGTTCAACTCCCCATGAGGAACTGATAGAAAGAAATAAAACTTTGAAGAAAAAGAAAAACAAAAGGCACTTAGGTCAAATGCCTGTTAGCTGGAGCAGAGCTTAGAAGAAAACTATAATAGACTTTCAACTTCATTTGAGGATCTATCCATCTCCACTCACATTCAGTAATTTTACTTGTCTAACAAGCAAATAGACCGTGCATTTAAAGTCAACTTATATCCAGCATAAAATGATGTTATTAAATTGCAGGTCCTCAGACTTGAAAGTCAATGTGTTATATCACAAATCTTACAGGGCCTCCACACTTATTTGTTCCCAATCTCTGTCACACTCAGAATAAGATTCATTGTATTACAAATCTTACAGGCCCTTGGACCTTATTAGTTCCCAATCTCTGCCACACTTGCACCAGCTCATAAGCAACAGAAAGACCTATCAATTACTTCTCATTTAAGAATAATAACAAAGACATGAGACTGTTATTGTTATTGATATTGATAAAGAAAAACCATCCAGTTAGAACTTGATGGGCAGTCCATTAACCACATTTTTACAAATTCTGGTCTATAATGAGGCCATCATTAAAAAAAAAATAAATAAATAACCAACAACAACAACTAAAAAAACTCATAATAATCATCCAAGGAGTGTATACTTCACATCAACCATCAGCTTATGTGTCCTGATACATGGTGCTGGCAATGGGCTGTTTCTTCGAAGGAGGTTTTTTCGCTCCCAACTTTAAGTCCACAGTTGTTGAAATTCCTGTGGCAGGTTTCCTGACTGGAACAGGCAAATTTTTTACTGTCCTTGAATCCATGGGCTGCTTCCATGAACTTTGCCTAGATATAGATGTATACTGAGACTCTGCCACAAGATCTGCCGAACTGTTCAGCCTCCTAGACCGAGACAAAAGCCCAGAATTCATATCACCATTGCACTCTCTGGAGTCGTGCAATTCAACAAAATCATTTGCCTCATTATTTGATGAATCAACTTGAGTGCTTTCCTTGTTAGTTGTTAGTACTGAATCTGCTTTTCTACAGTGCGTTCAGTAGGTGGAGGAGCACGCCCCTCTTTCACAGTACGAGTTGTAACAGGGGCTGGGAAATTCTGTCTCCGTGGCGTTGAACTCTTCAGAGTACCAGCTTGCTTTACATCTTCCAAATTCAGAAACATGGTCTGCCTGCTTCGCTTTTTTCCTAGCATTGCTTCTTTTTGTTGATCAAGCCTAGAACGCTTTCCGGGATTATTTGCACACTTCTGCGCATAACTTGCTTCAACTCCTCTAATTTCTTTTTGCTTAGGAATCAAACCAGAATCTTCCAGACCATTCACGGAGCTGCCTTCTGAGGTACGGCTACTATTGCTTTTCCTATCATTTGTATCCTGGTCCAGTCCTGAAAATCCAAGCTCCCCATTTTCGCCTTTAACATACTCAGCATTGTGAACAACATTCTCCTCAGCCATAATTCGATCACTATTTTTGTTCTCCATCTCATCCGCTCCTTTGTCCTCTGAAACATTCAATAATTGCCAGTGGCTGACTCTTCATGCATATTAGAAAATCTGTATGCATCTCCAGAGCCCTCTGCATCAGACCATTCCCCTTCTTCCTTCTCCACAGCCTCAGGATCTGCAGAACTCAAATCTAGCAGTTGGGCAGCCTTCTCCTCCTCAAGTCTGCTTGATTTGGATGAGGATGCAGCATCAACGGTTGTATTACCTGAAGTCTTCTTCCCTGCAGAATTTTCAGATCCCTGAGAACTTCTCGGCCGAACAAAAGGCTGAAAACCTGAGACAGAAGATGCATGGGAAAAAGCATGGTTATTTACTATCCCTTGAGGACCTTGAGGACCGGTGGATGTTGCAAATAAGTCAGAGGTGTGAGAGCTTGAAGAAGGAATGGCTTTCTGAGGCTTGAAGCAAAATACACCATCATTGTCCTCATCTTCTTCAGCTGGAGGCTCGTTAAGATCAAATGGTAGCCTTCCCTTGGAGCCCATTTCATATACAATTGCATACAAACTAATTTGATACTAGATATCCAAACCTTTCTATCTTCCACTTTCTGCCTATTCTCTCTAAGATAAATGCACATAACATACCAAACCACAGAGGTAATCGGCAAAATTTTGAGCCTCTGGTTTGTCAATTCAGTCACTCACAAACAAGAGGTTTCCTGTAGTAAAGATTAGAGAGAGAATATAAAAGCATTATTTTCACAGATCGTTCAAGAAAACAATATTCATGAAACAAAACAAGCAAAGCAATAAAACAAGACATCATCAAATGCTGGATTAAACTATTGAAGCTAGATATAAATTAAACACACTGGTCCACACCTAAATATTACTGAGTAATTGTAAATGGTGCCCAGAAAACAACCCATACAAAAAATCTAGAAATACGAAGAAGCCCGATAATAAACTGCCTCAAAAAGTCTAGCAACATAAATGAAGCCACAAGACACAAATTAAGATGAAAAATAATACAAAAGCCACAACAAGAAATTTGACCACAATATTTGGATCTTTAAGCAGTTAATTAGGGCATAAAAGTTAAAATCAACAAACGGCAACAGAATTCTAACTATTTATCATCAAAAAGCCAATCTTGATCAGAATCATAACAAATAATTGAGATGTTTATAACCTAATAAGGATCTAATCCCTACCTAATTCCCCCAACTCTAATCCATCTTCCGAAAAACTTCAAATTTCTTCATTTTTCTCAACATTCTCTCTCACACTTTTTGCACGATTTAGGTTGTTCCTGTCTCTTATGCACATCTAACCCTTTCACCCTAGGGCTTCTACACCAAACTCATTACAGCTCAACCTAAATCTGTAAAGAGACAAAATAAATCCAAAATTAACACCTAAAATTTTAATCTCCCTAAATTATCATCAATCTTTTCCCATCCTTCATATATTAAAATTAAACATAAAAAAGAAAAAGTCAATCAACTCCAGGCATTAAAAACATTAAAATAATCGAAAAATATTTAAATTAATCAAGAAATTAATCTTGAATCCAAGCCAGATCGAATTATGAGATAGCTGAATTTACACAGTCAAAGGCATTTACGAATTAATATTTTCATTTATTGGATCTAATTTATTTTTCCTCAACCTATTTATTAATATTATAATTTTATTTTTTTAGGATAAATGAAAAAAATAAAAATAAAGCAGTAGAGAGAGAGAGTGGAAAAAAAAAAAAAAGAATACCTCTTAAAAGTGCCCAAATCTATAATAATGAATAAATAAATCGAAATTATTTTTTCAAATATATATAGATACGTTGACGTGTATCGGTGTATGTATAGATGGAGGGTCTCTAGAGAGAGAAAGTAATAAGAGAAGCCAAGGAAAAGAGCGAAGATGCACATAAAAGTGTGAAGAGATGAGGGGTATTTATAGGAAATTTTGAGGGCTTTTCGCCGGTCGGAATTTATTTCTGTCACCGGTTTTTATATTCCCGGTCGAGTACTTTTTTTCCGGATCGAGATCAAATGAAATTACGGAAAGGCCCTTATTGTTGGCTTTATTTACGGTACACATGCTTGTTGTTAAATTAATGTATGGCTGTGATTTTGGATAAAGATGAAGGTTGGTTTCGAGATTTTGTTTAGGAGTCCTCGTGACAACAGGTGTGGGGTGGGGTGGGATCTGGTGTCGTGCGAGTGTAGGTGATGGTTTTTTGTTTTTTTTTTTTGAAATTATTTATTTGGTTATTTATTGTTTCGTAAGTTGCTGAGCTGCACGTCTCCTTTATATTCTTGAACTTTGGATTGTATTAGACAAAGTTTTAGATAGTAAAAACTTAAATTTTGCTGATTTAGTAATATTAAATAATTAGAAAATTTGAGGAAAATACATTTATTACTTTATTTTGCCACTTGCCTGTTTCGCAATATTTTTAGGGTAATAATATACTATGTCTTTTAACTCTTTATGTGTATAAAGAGACTTTACTTAAATATTCTAGTACCATTTTTAATATGATATGTGACTTAAAATTATGTCTTTTAACTTTTAAAAAATAAAACCGTTTTACTTAATATTATAGGATGTAGTTTATGTCTCCGTTTTTAATATGAGATGTGACTTAAAATTTTGGTATTATTTAGATGAATCAACTTAAGGATTTATATTTTTATTGATAATTAGATATCATCAGAGTTTGATTTATTGGTGGATTTTTATGAAATTTTTGGTATAGAAATTTTATTGGTCTCAAATAGTAATGTTTTACATAGTACTATATAATGCATTAGCAATTATTATTATGACTACAACGATAATGAATTTTGAGGTAGAATTCTAGCCAGGTAGATATATTTCTTATTGCATTTCCAAATAAAAATAGTAACTCTCCAAAAGTTATCCCGTGAGGGTATGTCTTTTTCAGGTCATAATATTATACAAGCCAGAATGCAAATTTATTTATTAATAGTGTATCTATATATAAAGGATAAAATGATAAAAATATGTCACTATATTATATAAATAAAAAACGAAATCTGATCGAATATTTAAAATCAAATATTAGTAATTTATTATAATTTTATTATATATATTAATTTTATATAAATAAATAATTTTAATTTTATAACTTTATAAATCATTGTTCATTTACTAATGTCATATACATGTCATAAATCATGCTAATATATGTGAAAAAGTCGTGATCATAGTCGCAAACAATTTTTCCTTTTTAGTGGAATGTAAATCTGTATGGTGAGATATTGCACTAACAAGGATAAGAAATATTTTAATTTCATTTAAAAATTAATTATCACTTATTTGCAATATACTATAATCATTTTAAGAGGATAAATTTGATTATAATTAGAACTGTCAATTGGATTTTGTGAGTTGAATTTTGTAAAATCTAAATTCAACTCATACATTTATTTGCATTTCAGACTTTAATTGGATTGATTCAAAATCACAAATGTGTAGCTGATATTTGGCTCACAAATTTATTAAAAGTTTGAGTTTTAATTGGGCTGATCCAAACTATCAACAAAAAATTTTATAAGTTATTTGTCAAAATTTTGTTTTTTCACTGGTCAACACAACAAGAATAATATGTATAAATACTTATCCTATTAAATAATTATAAATTATATCATTAAACCACAAATTGCAACTAAATTGATTAATGAGGTTGGATTATTATTTTTGTTACCGAATTTTAGTTAAGTTAATAAATTACTAGAATTATTAACCATTATTCACAAAAAAAAACAAATAGTCTTGTTTAATTTTTAGGATAAAATTAATATTATGTATGTCTATATATATGTATGTATGTAGTTATTTGGGCCAGATTTTAATTGAGTCGGGTTTTAATCGAATGAATCCAATAAAACTCAAAATTGACTGACAATTTAAACGAATCTAATATTTATATCTAAATTCAATCCAATTCACGTTAATATATAACTCAAGTCGGGATGAGTTCGGTTGGGCCCGACCTGATTCACAGTTGATACCCATATACTAAAAAGTCAACCACGTGGTCATTTTATTTGCCGATTTAACATAATAGGAAACTTCGAAATAAATAATTCCAGATTCGCCATTTTATAGCAAAATTGAGATCCTAATTAGAAAACACTAACTTCTATTCATAATTGTGTTAAAAAAAAAAAAAAAAATCACCTCTTTCGCCTATTCTATAATAATTTAAATCCGTAATTAATAAGTCATAGAGAAAACATCTTATTACCTAATTTACACTAGTGCTACTATGCAAATTAAGCCTGTCTTTTACCTTTTTTTTTCACGAAAATTAACGGTAAATAAAAATTATATTCATGTCATTTTCACAGCTGTATTAGATTTCTTTAATAATTAATCTTATATTTGCCATTAGTGGCGATATTCTTTATTAGAAAGCACGCTAGTTTTTCGAGTATAACATCTCAATATTTCAAGCAAATGTGTGAACAGTATTACCAATTAAGGGGTGTTTATCGGTTGATTTTCAATTTTTTTATTTAAAAAATTCAATTTTTCGTTATGCAAAAGAACAAAAATCATATTCAAATCAAATTTTTAGTCAATCAACCAATTAATCGATTTTTCAGCTTCAATTTTTAATTTATCCCTGATTAACTATATTTTTCATTAGAGATTACACCATATAGCAAAATCTTATATATATTAGCAGTGGATTCAGGAGGCTAGGAATATCCATTAATTGGATCCATTCCTGATGATGCGTGTTAATTAAAGGACTGCATATGTAACTAAATATAAACCCAATAAAGTTAAGACTTCTAATAAAACTAATCTCTTAAAACCTCATAATGTGGAATTAGAACTCAATACTAAAACAATCTCATATTGTGAATTAATGGAAATATGGAATGGCTTAGTAAAAGCTAAAACTTTGATTATTCAATTATTCTTTTATTGATTTTTAATAACTAAATTCAAACCGTAAAACTAATTTCCTTATTTGATTTTTATTTGATTTACATGAATATCGATTATCTAACAATCAAAAATCAAAAATCAAAAATCAAAAAAATTAAATTTAATCAATTTATTCAGTTAAATCAAATTATGAACGCTGAGAGGCAATTGATGATTGGCTTGAATGTAGAGGTAAGGTTGAATACGGAGCGCAGGAGATCATCATATTCGTGGCACGGACTCATTGGAACTAATCACATTAACGTATAGAAAATATTTATATGACCGATCTTTAATCTTATTTATAGATCTGTAATCAGGGTTAAAGTTTAAAAAATCTCTAAGGTTATAAATTTTCTAAAATTTAATTCACACCACAAAATCTACAAGTAAGGACAAAGATCAAGTCTACCTTAAAATTTAATCTACATTACAAAATTTATGAATAAAACTAAAGATCCAATCTATCTAAATATTTACCTTTTAACGTATTAGTAGTATTAGTCAAGTTCTACTTATGGAAATAAAAGTCTTTTGATAAGGCATGGACGAGTGACCCAGCTTTCACGTGCGTCAAAATTGTGTATAAGGAATAACCAGGCCTCCGTAAAGGCAATAACACACAACACACAGCCACATGTAACTCGAAAGTAACTATCATACACCGAATAGAAACTGGATTCGAATGACCAAATAGATTAGGAAACAATAATAGTTAAAATAATCATAAAATTCTTCATATTTTTTGATAATCTAATTCCGCTATGCATAACTGTATACACAACGATTTATCCGTGAAAACTTTTTTTAAGGTTAAGAATGGTCAATAAGCATTGGTTAAGTGGCAAAAAATTAAACCAAGCATTACGGTTGTCAATTAGGCTTTTTGCAAGTTGGAGTTTACAAAGTCTGAGTTCGACTTACAAATTTATTCAAGTTTTAAGACTTGATCAGGTTGGTTCAAACTCACAAATATATAACTTATACTCAACCTACAAAATTGTTTAGATTTTAAGTTTTAATCGGGTTAACCTAAATTCACATTATTCAATAAACTTTTTTATAGGTTATTTGTTAAAATTTTATTTTTTTACACACGGTCAACACCATATGAAATAGTCTGTACTATTCATCTTAATAAACAACTATTAACTAGTATCATTGAGCCGCAAAATTATAACTTAACTAACTAGTAAGGAGTATTATTTTTTCTTTTTGAAGTAGTTCCGAGTTAAGTTAAGTAAATAAACTACTAGAATTATTAATTTTTATCCACAAAAAATCAAATAGTATTGTTTAATTTAGAACAATATTTTTTTCCAAGAGGATCTGTAGTGAATCTTTACCGATCTCATAGGTGACTCGAATCCATATATTAAGTCACAGAACAAGTGTAGTTTTAACATTTGGCTACATTTCGTTGTCATTTTAGCGCAATATTAGTTCAAAAGTTTCCTACTAGAATCAAAACGTACACATATACAAACATATATACATACATACATATATGTATGTGTTCGGATTGGACTTTAATCGAGCTAAGCCTAGTAGAATTCAATCTCCACTCGAAATCAAATCGGAGTTAATATTTAGGATCAAACTTAACTCAATTTACTTTAATATAAGAATCGACCCTTTTATTTATCGGGGCTGAATAAGCAAAGTCCGACCCAACCCAACCCAATTGACTCTCCTACCAAGCATCGGGGGTATAAAAGTTCTAGTTGGTAATTCAAACCCTTTACTTATTAGCCTTGCAGATCCTTATCGAGACTAACATTTAGGACTGTCAATGGAGCCAGTTGGTTCGGTCGTGCTCGGCCTGTCCGGGTTGAAAAATAAAGGGTCGAACCTTACATTAAAATAAGATGAGTTAAACTTGGTCCTAAATATTAGACTCGATTAAATTGTGAGTCGAGATTGGATTTTATTAAATTCGGGCCGATTAAATCCCGATTCGAGAATATATATATATATAATATAATATAATACTAATTTTATTCTAAATTAAATAATACTACTTAATTTTATGTGAATAATGGTATATGATTCTAGTATTGTCTTAAATTTACTAAATTCGGGTAACCAAAAAAAATAAACCAACATCATTAGTCAATTTAGTTGAAATGTTGTGGTTCAATAATATAGTTAATAGTTGTTTATTAGCATAAGTAGTACATACTATTCCATACTGTGTTGATCAGGTGAAAAAAAAAAATATATTAACAAATAAACTATAAAAATTTTATTAGATAATGTGAGTTTGGACCAATCAAATTAAAATTTGAAACCTGAATAATTTTGTGAGTTGAATATGAATTTCACATTTGTAAATTTAGGCTGACCCGATTAAGATCCAAAATCCAAATAAATTTATAAATTGAGTTTGAACTTAACAAAATCCAACTTACAAAAGCCAATTGACACTCCCTACTAACATTGATCTTCGACCTTGCCTCAGGTGTTAGGAAAATTTATTTGTGGTTAGGTTTAAAGCATATAATTAATATAAAATCCAATCTTTTATTTTTATTTCAATATAGTTTGTTGCATATTCCGAGTTCGGAGCTCTCTTCTTTAAGGGCTTTCCAACCGGCTTATGCAAATTTTTTTTTTGTCAAATCGATAACATCTTAATTTAACATATTTTATGAGGAGAGATTTAATAGACACTATGAAGGGATTGGAGGGAAAGAAGACCCTGCACACCAGACAAATATACTTTGATACCTATCTAGTATTTTTACAAAATTTGAGATTTGAACCCCATACGTTATAACAAAAAATGTCTTATGAGACATCTTTTAGATAACTCCACTACGTAACATTGGTTCTGGGTTATGCAAACTAATTCGCAATATAAAGTGATATTCTGAGCTCTCTTACACAAACTAATTCACTGTTTTGGACGATACAATTTGTCAAACATATTTTGTTGTTGAGGTAATTATATTGTTATAACTTGGGTCTATTATTTAATGATGGTGGGTTTGTTGTGTTCAATGGTGGATTAATAGGGCTTGCAAGTGTTGGTCTATAGAAAAATGAATATAAATAGGAAAAGTGTCCAAATACAAGGGTTAATAAATGTAAGTATATTTGTACACATACTATACCAACGTCATTAGGCACGGTTAGAAAAATCTTTTAATCATTCATCAAAATGAATTATCTTCCTAAATGCAAAAAAAAAATACAAAAGTAAATAAAATTACATGGTTGTATTAGTACTATGCTCCGTTTCCTTTTAAGTGTCACTTTAATTTTAACACAAAGATTAAAATTGCTATTAAATAGCTTAAATTTTAGACAAAATTGATCCTATATGACTAAATTGTCTTTTTAACTGCTAATAAATTAAAAGAGTTCTAACATTAATCACAAGTTGAGTAATTAATAGAGTTGAAAAAAATAAGGATAAAATTGATAAAAAATAATTAATATTTCATTAAATTTCTAAAATGATAATTAAAATTAAATAAATTTTTTTACTAAAGTAACACTTGAAAAAAAATAAAAGTAATATATGGAGTCATAATTAATTTGACATTTAAACGAACTGATCCGTCTCATACTACACTATTATGTATTCGGGATATTTCAATGGCCGTTATACATCATAGATTATTTCATTTGACCGGGTGAGTGGAGGTGTTTGTCAGAAAAAATAAATGGTGTTTTACAGTTTTCACCTAGTGGAGCTGTTTGTTAAGAAAAATAAATGGCGTCTTACCCCCTTATCACAGTTTAGGTGAGATTATTTACTACTAACAGTACAGCATCCAAGAACGGAAAATGTATAACCTAGTCAAAACGGCACACTCATAATTTCGAGTGTTCAAATGTCAGTGAAAGTCGAAAAAAAATTTAATTTGACTTGTTTGACTTTTGATTCAACTTTGATTTGAAATCAAATTAACTAAAGTGAGTATTCAAGTCGACTTTGATTTTAATTTTTAAGTCAAACTAGCAATCAAATGTAGATTTATGGATTGACTGGTTTACTAATCGAACAAGTAGTTTGACTTTATCGGTCAAATAAGTCGAATACACATATATATATATATATATATATATGATGAAAAATTCTAAAATTTTCTTTTACAACCTTTTTTTTACTTTAAAAGGTTGTACAGTAAAGCATTTAAATCATATGATATTGTACTATACACGCATTTAAAGAACAAGGAGATGGTTCACTAAAAAGGATTGTAGAATTTTTCTAATATATATATACAAGGTGTGACTTAATATTCGATTTTTCTTATATACTGATCTATATTTTCTTTGTATAATTATGTATGTTATGTACATATTTATATAAATACATTAATAAAATATGTACAATTTATTAATATAACACTTTTATTTCAATAACTAATTAAATGAATTACTAATTTTCTTTTAATACATATGGATACTAGAGTTAAGTAATTATATATACTAAAGTATTTATTGAAATATCTACATATAATATACCTATACATACATGTTATTATGTTCATATATTAAGATTTGTATAACTCATAATTATAATAAAAATATGTTTTACATAACATTTAATTTATATACTTATACAATTATACTACATAGCTTATTAGTATAACATTTTTACTATCAATAAGTATATTAAATGCATACTAACTTAATATTAGAGTATAGATAGAGTTAGGTAATCATATATATATATATATGTGTGTGTGTGTGTGTGTGTGTGTGTGTGTGTATTTCTATATACTTGTAGGATATAATTTAAAAGGGGTTGGTGATTTAATAAAATTTTCTACATGAATTGATTTTAGTATGTGGTTCTGAATTTAGGATTTTGTAAATCAATTTTAATATCTATATATAATACATACACTAATATACATTCATATATTAAGATTTTTAACTTATGTGTGTAAGTGTGTGTATATATATTATGAATTATATTTTTGTACATACATTAATATACAGATGACAATGTGAAAATTGAAATAATTAAAATAAAAGTGTTACATTAATAAGTTGTACACTAAAAGATTTAGTACACTTTTGTGGAATGGTATGGAATTTGTGAGATAATGTACTAAATTTTAGAATTAGAATATGGAATGGAAGAAGATTAAATGTTCGATTTATTTGACTTGTTTGACTTATCGGTCGAACAAGTAGTCCAATTTAAATGACTCGATTTTAATTAACTTTGGGTTTATATGACTTGATTTTGACTTTGGAATTTTCAAATCTAAAGTCAAATAAATCAAGTCGAACAAGTCAAAAAGTTGAACACCAGTCGATGAACACCCTTACTTATAAGTCTTAGTGTAGCACATAATTTATATATTACGTTAACTTATTTATTTAAATTTTATATTTTTTGGAAACTTACAAAATTTTACTTCAAAGTGATATAATAAGGGTAAATTATCGTAAACATCTATGTAGTATGGCTTTCATATCCATAGTCCCCATGTATTTTGAAAATATATTCTAAACTCCACTCCCATGTGCCCTATACTGATAAAATAGACAGGAAATATCCAAACTGACGGTTTTGGTTGAAATTACACTCCTACTCCCATATTTAAATTAGGATAAATTACTGTAAACTTCCATATGGTATGATAATCAGACATGTAACCCTTTTATGTTTTGGAAATACATCTTAAACCCCAATGTGAAGTCTGATCTGAATAGTAAAATAGGCAAAAATCATCAAAAGTCACGGTTTTGGTCGAAAATATATTTTTACCCCATATATAATTTAATATCAAAATTTTCAAATAATTCATTTTTTCCTTATTTTTAGACATATTAGCTTTCAACTTGTATGATAAAAAAAAAAATGAAGAAAATGACATTGGTTTAATATTACAATTAAAAATCTATAAATTAATGCACAAAAAAAAAAAAAAAAAAACAACTACGGAAAAATACCTTATGCAACCTCATAGTTGTGTTTTTTGGCTGTAGATGATGGATAAATGTAGCAAATTTGAGAATACGTTTATGTAAATAATAATAAGGGTAAGTTGGACATAAAATATTAATATTTTTGGGGAAAAACTAATTTCAGACAACAACTCGTAATAGGGTGCATGTATAGTAAATGGGATTAGTTTTGATGATTTACGCATGCTTTATCATTTAGTCCAGACCAAATGGGGATTTAATATTTATAAAACATACTAGGGGTTATTCGAAATTCATATCACATGGGGGTTTACGATAATTTATCCTAAACTTTTTGAGGAAAAATTATATTTTTCATTAAACACTTGCTTTGAAGCTCTTGTTTTTTAAATACTATTCATTTGGATGATTTCCATCCACTTTATCTTTAAATACAAACTATATACAGATTTAATGTATATTTCTAAAATATATAAGAGTTATGGGTCAAAAGACTATCACATGGAGGTTTACGATAATTGACCCATATAATAATGCTTCGCACAAGTCACATAATCAATTTTTTAGAGTTCAACAAAGATTATTTATTTAACTTAATTTTGAATTACTAATCACTTATCTGATTTTAAACTTGATTTTTCTTGTAAATATTGTTATTAAATCTGGTCCATAAAGGAATCTAGTAGAAGAGATGGGCCAATAAATTGTTGGTTCAACCGGTGGGTTACTTATTCAACTGGTGAGTTACTAAAATATATTATTTTATTATTAATATATAATCACTTTGAAAATTTTTAGATACGTGATATGTAATAAAAATATTAATAGAATATGTTGTATCAACTTTTTAATTAATTACAAATAAATTTGTAATAGTTTAGCAAAAGTTATAATTAAATATATTAGAATATTAGTTAGTTTAAAGTTTTTGTACGTAGAATTTTAATATGAACAAATATATTTCCATTAATTTTTGTAAATAACTTTGAAATAATATTCACTTTTCTCTTAATAAAATTTGAAGACATAAATTAGCAAAACAATATTGTTATGTTTTTTTTTTACAACAATATTTTCTGATGGTGTAAGTATATATGTATAAAATTAACATATTAAATTAGATATTAATATAAAAATTCAAATCACTATTTTGAAAAGTGAACATGTTTCTTATTTGAATACATTTTGGATCCAATTGGTTCAGGGATGATGTATGATTGAATAACTAATCCCATATCATCCTATGGTTGTTTGGTTTTTTTGACATGGAATTGTTATCCCTAAGTAACTAATTTAATATCTTGTAAAAGAGATAAAATTATACCATGGGGAGGTAGTATTAGTTATCTTGGAGTGACTCTTAGTTAGTTATCCCAACTAACTAATTTAATCTCTTGTAAAAGAGATAAAATAATACCATGGGGAGGTAGTATTAGTTATCTTGGAGTGACTCTTAGATGAGATAATAAAAATTTCACTAATTTACCCTCAATAAACTTTATAACCGTGCATTATATGATGTCATGTTGAATTATAGGGGCTTTTATGGATTGGCATTGGATCTATATGCCCAATGGGCGACCCAACTCAATTTTAACGGGTCAAAAAAAAATTACTTGATATTTGGTTTTTATACAGGTACTCAACCTAATACATATATGACAATTTTGTGTTCCAATTATTTATATTTGTCTTTATGAACACCTAGTATGTGTCTCTTATACCCTATGATTGAGTAGAATAAGAAAAAAGTCATTTAATATTAGACTTTAATATGTAAAATTAAAAAAAAGATTAATTATTTCAACGACATCGTCATATCTATATTATCCTTCGAAATTGATCAGATTAACCTATTTTTTAGGTTAATGCGTCGAGATGAATACCGCTAAATATTCTATGTAATAACAATTTATTTAATTCTCACATTTATTTTTTGCATTTTATAATTACATTAATATTACTTGAATATTGTATTTGCTAGATTACCAAAAATAAAGTATAAATTTAGGGGTATATTGATCAGTAAAATAGTAATTTGATCTCATCCGATCCCCAGCCAAATACAAAATGATTATTATTTTAAAGATATTCCGTACAATTCTATATCAATCAAACATTTGATAATTCAGACAGACTAATTATCTGAGGACGACTTATCCTAAGATTAATTATTAGACTAATTATCTAAGAACGACTTATCCTAGGATTAATTATCCGATAATGAGAAAGGATGAGATAGATCTCCGAATCAAGCGGACCCGTATAGTTCAAAAAAGAAAGTTTGTTATTTTTTTTAAAAGATGTGGAGAAAGAGTCATTTAAATATATAACACACAGATTACCATCTAAGGATGCGCATGCCTTCCCTGGACTCCAAATAGCAACAAGGAATAACATTTTCTACAACCATTTTATCCAACAACCCAATAGATCACGGTGGTAATTCTTGTCTAATCATTTCAGCAACCAGTCTAGTTAAGTGGTTTGTTCATTGAGTTGATTAATTGAATTTGTTAAAGGTGTTAAAAGTATAAATCCCACGTCGACTAACCAAAAAGATCATGAACTAATTAATAAGTTCCTAGGCCAGTCACTTATCACCAATTGGTTTTAAGATGGAAACCCATGTTCTTTAACACGGTATTAGAGCTAGCCCTCAAGTGTTTTTCCATCCATCCACACGTGTCTTGGGTCCTGTCCAATCCCTTCCAACGAGCTGTCATACGTCTGACCCACCCCCTTCCAACGGGCTCTCATATGTCTGACCCACCCTCTTCCAACACCCTTCCCTTCCAACGGGCTCTCTTCTGTCCAACTCCTTCCAACGGGCTCTCATACGTCTGACCCATTTGTTTCTTCCAACACCCTTTCCTTCCAACGGGATCTCTTCTGTCCAACCCCTTCTAACGGGCTCTCATATGTCTGACCCACCCTCTTCCAACACCCTTCCAACAGGCTCTTTTCTGTCCAACCCCTTCCAACGGGCTCTCTTCTGTCCAACCCCTTCCAAGGGGCTCTCCAGCCTCTTCCAAGGGGCTCTCCAGCCTCTTCCAACGGGCTCTCATATGTCTGACCCACCCCCTTCCAACAGGCTCTCTTCTGTCCAGCTCCTTCCAATGGGCTCTCTTCTATCCAACTCCTGCACATCCAACGGGCTCTCATACGTCTGACCTACGTGTAACAGGGTTCCATGTCCAACCCAATATAAATCCCACATCAACTAGTCAAAAAGATCCTGAACTAATTAATAAGTTCCTGAACTACTCCACTTATCACCAATTAGGTTAAGATGAAATCCTGTATTTTATACAGAATCGTCGAGTAACACCGAGTTTAATAACTATAGTAATTAGATAAATTTAATATTGAACCTTACTTATAAATTTTGTGGTCATATTAAATTTTATAAAATATTCTTATTTATTTTATATGATTTAATTTACACTATTTACTCCACAAGTTAAAAAGCAAGGTCTATTAAGTATTCCCTTAGTCTGGTGACCAAGCTTCCATGTGCGCCAAAAGTTGATGGAATAACATGTAATTGGAATGTAGCCATTGTACACCGAATTGAAACTAGATGCGAATGTCCAAAAGATTTGGAAAATACACTACTAGTAAAAAAGAATCATAAATTTCTTCAAAATTTTCATTCTACTCACAACGATTTATCCATACAAAACATTTAAGGTTAAGAATGTCAATAAGCATTGATTAAGTGTCAGACAGTTTAAACCAAGGCTCCTATACATATAATTGGTTGTGTTAAAATTTTCCAAAAATTAAGGAGAAAGATGTTTTTTGTAAAAAGAAAAGTTAAAAATAAACTATATGCCCAATAAAACATTAAACTACTTATACACATCAGACTTGTATTAGAAAATTACCTTCTAGAGTTAGCCCTGATTACCAGGATCAAATTTAAGCCATAAGCTTAAACAAAATATAGGCATAAGGTATACATGTATATCTTAGGCAATAAATTAATGAAACATCTTTAGTTCATGAGAAAATCTATACAATGAACATGTACAATACTACAAAATTTATGGTGGTCATTGAATAGTTATTAATTAATGGGAAGAATATATTTGAATTGGATGACTCGTTTTACTAAAAATAGGATTATATTTCTCCAAATGAGAATTTTTTATTGGGGATTATTGAATAACTATTAGATAGACTAGTAATTATTCAGTGACTAACATAAATATTATCGGTACATCACAGGCCTAGTAAAAAAAACCTTAAGACCTATCATCCAATAACACGATTCATGCCAATAGAAAACCTAATGAAGGACACTTGGATAATTGGAACCAGTGCAAATTCATAAAGAAAAATCAGATTTCAGAACAATATTTCAACTTTATTTTCAAAAAAAAAAAAAAACAATATTTCAACTGAATCAACTCACTCAAAAGGATATCTATCGTTATACACACTGAAGATTTCTTAAATGTTTCACTTTAAGATTTTAGAGCTTTGCGCATAGAAAATATGAATTTTTCCAATATTTATTGTGATTTGTCGCAGGGCCTATAGTCAAAGCCAAAAGTCATACAAAGGACAGGAAAAATTTATAGTCATGAAGACCAAGCTCAAAATCAAGAAAATTAATCGTAGATTCAAGGATTAGCAATGACGTGAGCAAGCAAACCAAATCTCTTTAGCAGAACCTTGCTAGATGGATCTTTTACATTGATGCAATGGAATAACAATTCTAGAAGAAACATCACTATGAAAATTTGAAATTTATCAGAATGCCACTTGAAGAAATTGTACATATACAAAATCTAGAGATGATTAAATCATATTGCAAGAACTCAAAAACATCTAAAACAGCGGAAGATAAATTTATTAATCACATAAAAAAATATGTGGGAGAAGAGGAGGAGTTACAAAATATCGCACATCGGACATATTGAGATATATTGAGACCCGCATAAACCCACGACATAATAGCCTTACCATTTGGCTAAAATCTCTTTATTCTAGACTCTCTCAACTCAACTCTTCTCAACTAAATCAACTAAACAAACCCTCTATTTATAGGGTAACAAATTTAACTACCAAGAAACCTAGAAACCTAATTAGAATAGGAAATAACAACTCTAAACATAATTATATAAGGAAACTAAATTATTTAAATAACTAAATTACCAAAACCTAACAATAATATATTTCCTAATTGATAAGGAGTTTGGTTTAATTATGCCATCACGAAAAGAAAAATATTCATAATGATAACTGAACTTTATGTGTCTATGCAATATCTATAACATTTTCTTTCACAGTAAAAGAAGCATTTCCAATTCAAATTTCCTACCAAAATCTACAAAATTGGATTTAATTGCATGTTCATTTAAAACTAGTCAAACCCAAAATCAATAAAACAGATGATTTTGGATTCAAACAAAAACTACCGCTTTCAATCAAATAAAGATACTTACACCTATATTAGGGGGAAAAAAAAAAAAGTGATCAGACTACAGCCCAAGTCTCAACTGACGAACATGGCATTGTAAGGCATCTAAATTCTAAATTCAATTATTTTTGTTTCAACAAAGAATTCTATAAAATTAATAAGTTCACCATGAAAAAGCTAATAAATGTGTAACCACACAACATAGCCCAAAAAAAAAAAAAACACTCAAAACCAACAGAAGAGATTGAAAAAAAAATAAAATTGAGGGTTAGAAGTCAGAGTGCAGATTTCTTTCTTCTATTACTGATAATTGAAACTCAAAAAATGTAAAAAAGGGTCTCCCATCTTGGGGTTTTCGGCGAGAAAAATTTATGTTGTCATCTTGTAGGTTTTAATACTACCGAGATTCCACACCTCCAACCATCTATTATGTGAATCTGGGTGATATTCAATTGGACAAAAAGGAAAAAACAGATGTTTTGAAATTTTTGTACTCATCCATCTCTTTATATGATCATTCATCTTGAATTAAAGAAGAGATAATTGT
The DNA here is from genome assembly GCA_025175665.1 of Cinchona pubescens. Taxonomy (NCBI): domain Eukaryota; kingdom Viridiplantae; phylum Streptophyta; class Magnoliopsida; order Gentianales; family Rubiaceae; genus Cinchona; species Cinchona pubescens. The sequence continues at coordinate 143,545 of JANKKI010000200.1, forward strand.
AGTATATATATATATATATATATATATATATATAGATTTCAAGAAATGGAGAAAGTTTAATGAGACAATTAGGCAAGGCGGAAACTATCTTTAGGATAGTAATTCCCCCACTATATTGCAGATAGCTTCACGGGAATTCTAACTCTAGGATACAATGCCTAACAAGAACAAAGAAACTGTAATTCTTAATATTCTTATCACCATAACTGCAACCCAAATAGAAGTAGAATATTAGAAAAGTTGCTTATTACAACTGTTAGAGAATAAGGATAGAAGAAGATCGATCATTTTCTCTGGAATATGTATCTAATTTATAGGCCAACAAGATAACGGTAGGAGTCTTTTAGTTATCAGACACACCCTTATACAAACTAATATAACCATAAAGACATATCTCTTGACTTATCAGACACCAATTTAAATTCAACTTCTAAAAACCTTCAATTCAAGTATTCAAATAGTTATTTCCTTTTAAATTATTATTATTATTATTAGATAATACCATTAATTAAATATATAACAATCCCCCACTTATTATCTAATAAGGATAGAAGATTAGGATTTTGATACAATTAATTGGGTATTTGTATAACATATATCCAAAGGTGGCCGAAGGCTTGAACCTCTAGATTGAACATGAGACGAAGAGTATCATATTCATATTATACAATGGTTCATGGCTCTGCACCGACAGCGCATTATGGGCCTTGCGCTATACATCCTGGATTAGCAAGTTCTTCTTGGATTTTACCAAATAATCCTCAAGAAGCGGCCTCTCACTTCTATACTTGCAAAGGTAGACATATCAAGAGCATCCGCAAACTGTTCTATCACTCCATATAAACTATAAGTCTATTAAAAACATAAGTTCATCCTTTTAATTTGTTGATAAACAGTGCATTAACCATATATGGGACTTTAATAAGAATAAATTTACCCCCACTAATCTTTAGATATTTAATGCATTGGAAATGCAACCTCATGTTGTCATTTCTCTTGGATAATTTTAGTTAAATAGCCTCTAAACTTTCATGCACAAGATTTCCAATTTATGAAGTCAAGCTTTTATAAATGGCATCAATGTGATAAACTAGGATTCAACTAAAATTATCTCTTTAAATCGGTAATAGTCCCATACCTCTCATGAATTTCACAATTTTTTCACCTGATAATGGTTTTGTAAGTGGATCTGCTAGCATTTGATCCATAGGCAAGTATTCGCATGCAAATTTATCTTACCTTTCTTCACAACACTTCTTATGTGATTATATCTCATAGCAATATGCTTGCTATTACTAGACATTCTCTTGTTCTTTGTATTGTGAATAGCTGCTTGGTTATCACAATATAAAGTAATTGGTCCTTTTGGCATATCAATAAATGGAATACATCTCATGAACCTTCTAATCCACAAGATATCTTTACTTGCTAGAGACATAGCAATAAATTCTGATTCCATAGATGATAATGCAACACATGATTGTCTTTTAGAAGACCATGCAACAATAGCACCACCTAAAGTAAATAACCAACTACTTGTTGATTTAGAATTTGCTTTGTTACAGTGAAGGATTAGGGTAAGGAGGATAGAAAAGAAATGTTTGAGAGAAATTTGTGGAATGGTCTTAGAGAGTGAGGGTAAGTCATGTGACGTGATAATTGTAATCCAAATCTATTTATTATTCAAAATTATCCAAATATAGATAGATATGGTTGATTATAAACCTGTAATTTAATGGGTATTAAATGGTTTATCCATTTGAAATTGATGAATTTTAATAGATAATCCATCTAATTCATATATATAAATCCATTTAAGTATACCAAAATATTACAAGATGATAATCCACACCCATACACATTGCACACATACTTAAACAAACTTACACATACTCATGCACACTTATACAGTCACACACATCCTCTTTCTCAAACACTTGCACACACAAACATTCACACACTTATACACACTCTCACACAAATACATACTCACATACTTATCCACACTTACAATCTTACATACACACAGTCACATATTTACACACACACACTTATACTCACAATTACACACTTATACTTTCACATACTTACTAATGCACACAAACACACTTATATGCACACACATGCACCCACAAACACACTTATACTCATAGATACTTACACATAGTAATACACATACTCATATACTTACACACATACTCACATGCTCACACACACTAACACACACACTTTACACACACTTATACACACATCAACACACTCACATACTTACACATATACAATAGCACACACACAAAAAAATTACTTATACACACACAAAAAAATTACTTATACACACACACACACTTGTACACATACTCATGCACACAAACACACTTATATACACAATCACACTCACACATACACATTTAAGTGTGTGTTTGCATGTGTGTGTAAGTGTCTGTGTGTGTGTGCAAGAGTGTGTATGTGTGTGAGTTTGTGAAAGTGTGTATGTTTGTAAATGTAAGAATGTTTGTAAATGTTTGTGTGAGTGTGAGTGGGCGTGTGTGTAAGTGTGTGGGTATGTGTATAAATGTAAGCACACATTTAAGTGTGTGTTTGCATGTGTGTGTAAATGTATGTGTGTGTGCAAGAGTGTGTATGTGCGTGAGTTTGTGCAAGTGTATGTGGAAGTGTATCTGTAAGTATATGTAAATGCATAAGTGTGTGTCTAAAGGTAGAATGGGATAGAGTATCTACAAAAATGGACAAAAAATAAAGTTAAATAGTTTTTAAATGGATTGGATGAATTTTATCTAAATTCATTTAATTAAAATCATTTATCATCCAATTATCCATTTTGTGTGCCACATCTCTAAGTACATCCCAATCATATTATGCTAGATAAGAAAGAGAATTGAAGGGAGATTAAATCTTATGGAATAAATAATATCAGTTGATTTAAGCAAAATTTTATAAAATTTAATTCTGATCACAAGATCTATAGGTGATGGAACCCAAGATCAAAATTTCATAAAATTTAATTATGACCACAAGGTCTACAGGTGATGGAGCCCAAAATTATGTCCACCTAAATATTTCTGGTAATTTGAACTTTTTTCTTACTAGCCTTCTATAGAGCCTTAAAAGACGAAAAATGCTAATTGATCTTGCTAAACTTACATTTGTGTTTAAACAATATATTGAATATAAAATCTTATCTTTCATTTGTATTTCAATATAATTTGTCACATGTTTGGTGTCAAAAAACTCTCACTTTTAAAAATAACAATTTGTACTCGTGTATTATTGCACATGACATTATTTTAGTTTTTTCTTGGCATTAAATTAGGGGACATTAATTTTAGTTATATATTGATCCTTACAAAGAAAAAAAATGTGCGATAATTTTACTTTACAAATAATTTTGCCATATAAAGTAACTTGGTTATAAACATTGGAATTGGTGTATGATATTTAGTTCAGGTTAGACAATAAATTCAATCAAATTTTTTCTTTTTTCTAGGTGGCATAGACAATTGAGAAAAATTTGGGTCAAGAAATTTGAATTTTACTGAGTTTATGCACCCGTTTATAATCATACTATATTTTCTTGCAAATATTTAAAAATTTACTATATTATTAGATTTTTTAAATAAAATATATTTTATATTCAAAAAAACAATTTATATTTTTACTACCTTTTAAAACATTTTATGTTATTCTTTTTATTATATTTTTCGAAAATTTAGAAAAATAACAAAAAATGTATAGTCTTGTATAATTGCACAGGTTATCAACTAGTGTCTCATTAATTTTGATGATGGTGTTAAAAATTAGATTAAAGCGGAATAGATTTAAGAGTTAAATGTGCAAAATGTCAAAAATAAAAATTGAGTGTGAAAGATGAGGTAAAAGTTGAGGGTTGTAAGGTAGAATTAATTTTTCCTATACCGTCAGTCTAAAATAGTCTCTATACCACCTAATGCGATATATGCCACATGTACAAAGATAACAGTTAACTTTTAATAACATTATGTGGCATAAATCTGCAGCGGTGGATGACTCGTGCCGAAAAATTCTTAGGTAGGCTTGGTTTACCTGTCCCAATTGTAGACCTTATGACTATTAAATATGTCACATAGGCTATGTGGTGTCAGATGACATTACTCATGTAATGTATGATGGAAAATTCTTACATGAACCTGTTCCATGATGTAGTGTTATTGAACTCTTGAGGCATATCAAACCACATTATCCAACATCACCTCACATCATTCTGCAGGTGGGTGATAGGAGGTTCATGACATTATAGTATAAATTCGGTCCATTTAGATATTATTCGGTCCATTTAAATAAGGGATGTCATCTGCCATTCCTCATTAGTTAACAGCAACAACATTTACAAGCCTACACATAATAAGCCTACCTAATTATTTTCACTAGTAAGAAAGGCATGTCCTATGAGTGTGAAATTTATCAAATTTATACAAAAATAAGAAAGGAAGTGGTTGAAGTAAAAAAGGAGATAACTAATAAAGGGACTTAGTACTGTAGTTAGTAATATTTGTTGGTTTATGTACTAAAGGCAACAGTGTTGGAATTAGAAATTATACTTATTGCCAACGTTAAATGAACCTAAAGGGTCACACACTAAGAGTAAGCATTGGGTTAAGTTAATTGTTGACTAAGTTCGTTGAATAAGAATTTGTGTCTAGATTCAATGAACGAGAATTATTTACTAATTACATTGGATTTACTGGATTGTCCAGTTAAATAGTAATTCATGTGTCATACGCGTTTATATATCTAATACGTGTGATAGAAGAATTCTAATCAAAGAAGAGTTCTTTGAATTTAGGTTAACCGCTATATATAGAATATGATTCTTTAGGGTTTGAGTGGCGACTGATTAGTAACACACAGTCGGACGAAAAACCCTACGAAATAGTTCCGAAACACTGCTCTAGCAAGCAACACCCTAAAATCGGAAAAGCTACTCGTGTGGATACCTGTAGAGGGCGTTCGTTCAATCCAGAGTCTCTTATACACATCTAGACGTGTTCTACGAATAGTTCGTGGTTGCCGTCTTGTACCAAATCGTGACCGTATAATATAGTTTTTGACACCAAACATGTTCTTATCACATCCATGGGTTTTGCTTTCGAGTATCAAAGGTATATATCTAAACCCTAAAACGATTTAATCGGAACGCATGGATCCTCTTTTAGGGATTTCCGGTGTTTTTCCGCTGCGTTATTTTGATATTTCGGCTAGTTCTTAAATTCTGAAATTCCCTAACAGTGGTATCAGAGCAGCTTGCGTTTTCAATTAAACCGTTTCTGGATTGATGAAATTAGTTAAAAACATATTATGTTGGACATAATCGAAGTACAAGAACTGTAGTTACGGCTGAATGTATGCTGTTGAAAATCTGTTTGATATCTTGATCTTAATGCATACATATGATGTATGCAAACATTCTTTTCAACAGCATACATGTTCAGTTCGATGATTCTATTTATTCATAGATTCTGTTGTTGAACTATATGTATATGTGATATACGTATGTTTCTGTTGAATTATACATTTGTTGGTTTGTGTATGTTTTGTTCGATGGATTTAATTCGCATCATAAAAATTATGACAGCACACTGCTAAATGAGTTACGATTACTCTTTAGCGTCGGGGGCTGCCCCTCACCCCCCATTCAAACCTTTAGACACACACGATATTGCGCTGCCTCGACCCCGCCCGCTAACCGGCGTACTTTCTGTCGTAGTGGCTTAAAATCGTTTTGGTTCATAATACACGACGGATAAATAATAGTATGTTTTCTGTTTTATGATGTGTTCATATGCATGGTGCATAGCATGGCCCTTTTGACCTACTAGAATAGTAATTTATTTCTATTTTAAGGTGTAATTATATAAATACGGCCTGCGTGTCGTTTTTCTTTTTCTTTTTGTAATTTTAAAGTTTTGTATTATTGTATTACAAAGCTTGTAAAGAAGGCAAGAGGAGCAACTTGGCGTCAATCAACAACAAGGTGTATTCCATGAAGATGGAAGAAATTTTGAAGTTGTAATTTGACCCTAGGATTGACCTTGAAAGAAATTTTGAAGTTGTAATTTGACCCTAGGATTGACCTTGATCTTCATATTGGCTTATGAAGATCACCATAGTTTAAGGGCCATGCTATGACACGTTTATCTTACTGTTATTTGTATATGTTTATGTGATGTTAAAAGTTATATATATGTGGTGCATGAAAACATATGATCAGTTAACAAGTTCACATAACATGTTAATGCCCTCAATTAATCAGTATGCCACCAAATTTAAACACCTTCCAAAGACTTTGATCACTGATGTGCGTTTTTGCCAAAGTAAAAGTACATTAGTTATTTTAGTCAGAAAGGATAAGTAATGGTGCTACTTATATGTTTAATTTGGCCAATAAATATTGGGCTATCAAAACAGTTTTGGGCCCATAGGCATAAGATGAGATTAAACATGCCGGTACATGTGATGTATTGATCTCATAATTGTTTTAAGAGTTACATATGATGTAATTGGTAAAGGGTTACCTACCTAAATAACTTAATTTTAATTGTCATGCCAAAGCTGAGTTAAAGTTAAGTGAAATATGGATCTTAACCCACTAAATACAAACTGTTGTATATTCATCTATGAGGGTAATTGATTTAGTGGGAGTTTTATATTAATATCAAAATATTGTACTTTGCATAATTGTTGTAGATCAATGGCCGCTAATAACACTTCAACACTATCTTTGCGATCTATCCTTGATGTATAAGAGACAGTGATGAGATCCAAACTCAGAGGAGAGCTTCGTCAAACGATAGATTCCAAGTGTTAGAGGCTTGCATTGATCCTGTCTCTTATACACATCTAGATGTGTATAAGAACAGTCTCATAAGCTTGTGCAAATCGTGCTTTGAAGTTATGTACATATGCCATCCATTCCTGCAAAATGGTGAAGGAGCGCTGTTAGTCCTCATGTCTTGAAGATGAAGGGTCACATAGATCATCTTGAAAGACTTGGATTTCCCATAAGTCAAGAGTGCAACGGATTTGATCCTGAATTCTCTTCCCGAGAGTTATAGCCAGTTTGTTATGAACTTCAACATGAACAACATGGAGAAATCTGTTTTTGAGCTGCATTCGATGCTTAAAACTGCTGAGCATAATATCAAAAAAATGCCTGGCCAAGTTTTAATGGTTCATAAAGGACAGGGGATGAAAACATTTCATCCCCTCAAATAAGGCTTATAACAAAAACCCTATACACAAATCAAGCCCAAGAACCAGAACAAGCCTAAGCCTCCAAAGGAAGGAGTTTGTCACTTTTGCAATGAGCCTGGTCATTGGAAAAGAAATTGCAAACTCTATTTGGAAGATCTAAAGAAGAAGAAAAGTAGTGAGACTACTACTTGACCTTATGTTATACACGTTAATCTTACTACTTCTATTTCCTCATCATGGGTATTAGATACTGGATGTGGAGCTCACATTAGTGTTAATGTGAAGGATCTGAAAAGGCTTGTTCTGGTTCTTGAAAGGTGATTTAGTGTTTAGATAGATGTGTATAAGAGACAGCCTATGGCTAGAGCAGCTGAACCAATTAGACGATAAGAGACAGATCATACATATGTCGACATTCTCCATTCACCGTGAAGACGTGTTTTATGGAAATGCTGATTTGCATAATGGTCTTTACGTTCTAAACATTGAAAAGCCCAATCCAGAGATTGTTTATAACATAAATACAAAGAAACCTAGATTGGATGATTCAAATCAAACTTTCTTATGGCATTGTCGCCTTTGTCACATAAATGAGAAGCGCATATCAAAACTCCATAAAGATGGGCTTTTGAATCAATTTGATCTTGAATCTTATGATATCTGCGAATCTTGTTTGTTGGGAAAGATGACTAAAGCTCCTTTTCTGGACACGTGAACGAGCCAATGATTTATTGGGCCTAATACATACGGATGTATGTGGTCCATTAAATACTGTTGCAGGAGGTTACCAGATTTCATTACTTTCTCGGATGATTTCCTATACTATTGAGGCTTATGTCAAACGGCAGGTCTCAGATAAGTTAGCTCCCAAGTCTGATAAGTGTTAATTTGTGGGGTATCCTAAAGAAACTAATGGAGGATACTACTTCTACAATCCCTCTGAAAACAAAGTGTTTGTTGCCAGAAATGGGATATTTTTGGAAAAGAGTTTCTTTCCAAAAGAACTAGTGGGAGTAGAGTACATCTTGAAGAATTTCAAGATCCACAAGACAACACTCTCTCTTCTGTGCAATCTCATCAAGAATCACAATTAGTTGTTGGTTCGAATGAGACAACACAATTGGAACATGGGAATGACTCACAATCAGTTGTTGAGCTTCCACATGAAACACAAGGACTCCGTAGATCTGGTAGAGCTAGAAATATGCCTGAGAGATATGGATTTCTTATTACACATATAAAGGATGATGTGTTACTCATGGATCACCATGAGCCCACTAGCTACCAAGATGCTATGACTAGTCCAGACTCTGAGGAATGGCAAAGTGCCATGAAATCTGAGATGCAATCCATGTTTGACAATCAAGTTTGGACTTTGATTGATCCACCGGATGGTATAAAAACTATTGGGTGTAAATGCACATAGGTTTTCAAGAAGAAAACTGACATGGATGGCAATGTACATACCTTCAAAGCACGATTGGTTGCAAAAGGTTTCAAACAAACTCATGGTATAGACTATGATGAAACTTTTTCACCTAAATAAATGAAGCTTAAATCCATAAGGATTCTTATTGCCATTGCAGCATACTATGATTATGAGATATGGCAAATGGATGTCAAAACAGCGTTTCTTAATCAAAACTTACTCCAGGATGTATCTATGACACAACCCGAGGGTTTTGTACAAGCCGAGAATTCGAAAAGGTATGTAAGCTTCAAAGATCCATTTATGGATTAAAGCAAGCCTCTCGGAGTTGGAATCTTCGTTTTGATGAAGCAGTCAAAGAGTTTGGATTCATCAAAATGAAGATGAACCTTGTGTTTACAAGAAAATTAATGCAAATGCAATTGTGTTTCGGTTTTGTATGTTGATGACATATCGCTCATTGGAAATGACATTCCTACCTTGCGAAAGTCAAGTCTTGGTTAGGAAAGTGTTTCTCAATGAAGGATTTGGGCGAAGCACTTATATCCTTGGTATCAAGATCTATAGAGATAGATCTCAAAAGCTCATTGGCTCGAGTCAAAGTACTTATATAGATAAAGTACTAAAGAGGTTCAAGCATGTGAAGTGAGGGTAAAGAGGAAAAGGACAGAGAATGCATTTTGTAGTGAAAGAGGCTCGGTGTCTGCGTCTGATCAAGATGAGCGAAATCGCATGTCTCTTATACACATCTGCATGTGCTATAAGATCCATCATGTATGAGATCGTTATGTCGAGTACATAACATCGCATACATCCGAGCATGCGAGACATAACATCTACATACCAATCGGATCTGGTGAGAGTCACTGGACAGATCAAGAATATCCTTAAGTACTTGAGAAGAACTAAAGATGTTTTCTGGTTTATGGAGGACTGGAAGATGTGCTTGTTGTAAGTGTTACACAGATGCAAGTTCCTGACTGTGACTAAGATCATTTTAGTCACAGTGAAGGACCTCTTGACTTATGGGATTTCCAAGTCTGAAAAAGTATGATCTGATGACAACATCATCAATGTCCATTAACTAAACCACTACCACAACCAAAACATGATCGCCATGTTCGGTCAATAGGTCTTAGACATATGTATGATTGGACCTAATTGTTTAATTGGGAGACTTTTAATGGATAATTTTAAAACGAATATTGTCATCATATTTTTATTGCATGTTTTAATATTAGAATCCATGTAATATCTAGGAACCTACTTAAAGTGACATATGTGTTTTGACACAATCAAACGTTGTCTTTAACCGGATGATTATAAAGATTGTGATTGAACATGTAGAAATTATGCGGAGGAAAATGAGTGATTAAGATGGAATTTGTCCCTCTTATTATGAGAGAGATGTCTTTGGGCCCCTCGATTAGTAGGAATGTAAAATGCATGGCCGTGCTCAAATGGATTGATAAGGTGATCAAATTCATTTGTTTTATCATTCTACTTCGAGATGATCGAGAAATCAAATAGTTGGACACAAATAGAGATGCCATTGTCCATGCTCTATGTCCAACTAAGACATCGTGTGACAAAAGGATTATGACATGGGTTATTTGATCAGGTTATGTCAGATTTCTGATCCTTCATTTAACTTGGGTGGTCCTGATCTCTTATACTAGAGGCCAATCTTGATCTATGAGTATAATCATGTTAATGATAAATTACTTATGTTTAAATAACCAAGAACCAAATCATACTAGATCAACTTGGTATAAGTGCATCATATTGTTGTCTCTTGTACAAAGGCAACAGTGTTGGAATTAGAAATTATACTTATTGCCAACGTTAAATGAACCTAAAGGGTCACACACTAAGAGTAAGCATTGGGTTAAGTTAATTGTTGACTAAGTTCGTTGAATAAGAATTTGTGTCTAGATTCAATGAACGAGAATTATTTACTAATTACATTGGATTTACTGCATCATGTGTAACTAATTAGTAACATATCTGCTTTTAGCTGGATCTATATCTGTTACTGTCATACGCGTTTATATATCTAATACGTGTGATAGAAGAATTCTAATCAAAGAAGAGTTCTTTGAATTTAGGTTAACCGCTATATATAGAATATGATTCTTTAGGGTTTGAGTGGCGACTGATTAGTAACACACAGTCGGACGAAAAACCCTACGAAATAGTTCTGAAACACTGCTCTAGCAAGCAACACCCTAAAATCGGAAAAGCTACTCGTGTGGATACCTGTAGAGGGCGTTCGTTCAATCCAGAGCAGCGCCTAAGGTCTGACGTGTTCTACGAATAGTTCGTGGTTGCCGTGGTGTCCAAATCGTGACCGTGGTGTTCAGATCGTGGAAAGGTTCAGATCGCAACCAGGGTTTTGCTTTCGAGTATCAAAGGTATATATCTAAACCCTAAAACGATTTAATCGGAACGCATGGATCCTCTTTTAGGGATTTCCGGTGTTTTTCCGCTGCGTTATTTTGATATTTCGGCTATGAAATTCCCTCCAACAATATTTAGTAGTGGTATTAATTGAAATTAAATATCAAAATAAAGGTAAATCTAATAAAACAAATAATAACATCACACCCTAAGATAATATAGATACTCGCGCCATACCCGAAATATTTCTAGTGGACCCCTCCTATAAGCAAGAGTCTATGTTCACCACTCTCGTCCAATTTCATGTTGAAACTCTTAATAGCCTAATAAACCTTATGCTCTAATTCAACTGATAAGTGGCAAGGTTTTCTAAATACTAACCAATAGGGTGACAAACCGATAGGTGTTTTGTAGGCAGTACTGTAAGCCCACAATATATCATCCAATTGCAAACTCCAATCCTTACGACTAGGGTTCACCACTTTCTGCAAAATAGATTTGATCTCCCTATTAGACACCTCAACTTACCCATTTATCTGTGGGTTATATGCGGTTGATATCCTATGGGTTACATGATATTTCTTTAGCAAGGCCTGAACAGTTCGATTACAAAAGTGAGTGCCTCGATCACTACTTTTATCAAAGTTCTCGAAATTCTAAATCTAGAAAAGATGTTAGTTCTGAAAAAATCCGCTCTTTGACAACTATCGCATATTTGGTAAAATAGATAGGAATCTCGAAATATATTGGGCCAATAAAAACTACAGTCTAACACCTTTTTTGGTATCCTCTTGACTCCAAAATGACCTCCACAAGCATAAGAATGGCAAAAAGTAAGAATGGAGTTGATCTCACTATCGTTCACACACCTTCTTATTACTTCATCGGCACAGTATTTCCATAAGTACGGGTTATCCTATACATAATATTTTACATCACTTTTGATCTTGTCTTTTTCAGCCCTAGACAAATTAGTAGGTAATTCATTAGTAACTAAGTAATTCACAATATTTGCATACCATGGTAATGCTGCCCTTGTCGAAAACAACTGTTCATCGGGAAAGGTTTCCTATATGTTCAACTCATCTTCTACATGTAGCAATCGACTCCAAGTGCTTTGCTATTTTATTTTCTTCTCCGTAACTTTTATCTTTAATCTCCAAATCAAATTCACTTAAGAGAAGTATCCACCTTATTAACCTTGGTTTGGACTCCTTCTTCGTCATAAGGTAGTGCAAATTTGCATGAGCAGAATAAACAATTACCTTAGTACTAAGTAGATAAGAACGAAACTTTTCTAAAGTAAAACAACAGCTAAAAGTTCTTTTTCTATGGTGGAATAATCTCTCTAGGCATCATTCAAAGTCATGGAAGCATAATATATCACATAGGATGCTCGTCCAATTCTTTGACTCGAGACGGCGTCCACTGCATAATTACTTGCGTCGCACATTATCTTAATAGGTAAACTCCAATTTGGGGATTGAATGATTGGAGTAAAAAATAAGAAGATTCTAAAACTTATCAAATGCTAGCCATCATCAAACATAAATTCCACATCTTTTTGTAATAGTTTGCATAGAGGCAATGATATCTTGGAGAAATCCTTTATGAATGTTCAATAAAAACATGCATGATCAAGAACAAAATAATAAACTTTTCGCACATTGGTAGGGTAAGATAGCGATTGAATAATATCAATTTTAGCATTATTTACCTCAATACCTTCAGATGACACCACATGAACTAAAACTATACCTTGTTTAACCATAAAGTGACATTTTTTTTAAAAATTTAAAACTAGGTTAGTTTCTATGCATCTTTGTAGCACTAGTGTAAGGTTATGCAAACACTGATGAAAAGAATCACCATATACATTGAAATCATCCATAAATACTTCAATAATATACTCAACAAAATAAGAGAAAATACTAACCATAAACCTTTGGAATGTGGCTGGAGCGTTGCATAAACCAAATGGCATGCGACGATAAGTGAAAGTTCCAAATGGACATGTAAACGTCGTTTTTTCTTGATTTTCTAGAGCAATATAAATATGGAAATAACTATCAAGGAAACAGTAATAAACATGACTAGCTAACTTTTCAAGCATTTAATCAATAAAAGGTAAATGGAAGTGATCTTTGCATGAGTAGTTAAAGAATTGTGTTTCGCATAATCTATACAAACTCTCCACCCATTTTGAATACGGGTGGGTACTATCTCATCACGTTAATTCTTTATTACGATGATTCTTGACTTTTTAAGGACCATTTGGACCGGACTAACCCATTCACTATCAGAAATAGGGTAGATTATCCTTACTTCGAGAAGTTTGAGAATCTCTTGCTTAGCTGCTTCCATGAGCATCGGATTCAACTTTCTTTGTGGTCGTGTAGTAGGCTTAACTCCTTCTTCAAGCAAGATACGATGCATAAATGTAGATGGGATAATTCCCTTTATGTCAGCAATGGTCCATCCAATTGCAGTCTTATACTTCTTTAGAACTTTCACCAGTTTTTCTTCTTGATCATCAGTCAGTTGGCTAGAAATAATGACTGCCAAAGTTCCTCCATCCCTTAAAAATCAAATATTTGTGATGACTAGGGAGGGGCTTTAGTTTTGGCACGGGCACCTGCACAACAGAAGGTAAAGATTTCATTCATCAGAAATTGGCAATGCAGCATAAGATACCTTACCATGCTGTAGTGATTCCTTAATTGCCATTTCTACTTGTTACCAATTTCGGCCTCACATCCTTCTTCAAAAATTTCCTGTGCTTAAGAGTCAATAATGTCAATAGAATAAACAGGATTATCATCAGTAGGATACCTCATGGTTTTATAAATATTATGCTCAAAAATTTTTCCATCAAATTCTATTGTGAGCATTCCAGTAGCTACATCTATTTTAGTTTTAAATGTTTTTAAGAATAGCCTTCCTAACAAAATAGGGGTAGACTTATCATTATTTTTCATTTCAAGAACATAAAATCTACAAGAAAAACTAATTCATTGACTTGGACTAAAATATCCTCAACTATATCCTTTGGATAGGCCAAAGATTTATTAGCTAATTAGATAACTGTACTAGCTTCAATTAAAGGATCAAGCTACAAAGAAACATAAACATAATAAGGCATGACATTTATAGATGCTCCTTATAATAGAAATCTAACATGGCCTCTTTAATCCTAATATTATTGATCGTACAGGAAATTGTACACATACTTGGATCTTTGCATTTTGTGGGAAGATTTTTTTGAAGCATTGCTGAAACATTTTGCTCTAATCTAATCTTCTCACCTTTATTTTATTTTTTCTTTCTCTTATGAGTACATAATTCTTTCAAAAACTTAGTATAACACAATATTTGTTTAATAGCATCTAGTAATGGAATATTTACCTCAAACTTGCGAAAAGTCTCATATAGTTCTCTAGTAGGATCTTCTTTTGCAAACTCTTTTAATGCTTGAGAGAATGGGGGTTCAGGCTTATACTCTGGCCATAGAATTGACTTACCTTTACATACCTCTTTGTCATTCTGAGCCAATTTTTGTTCAACTTTGGCCCCCTTCTCCTTGATTTTAGCTGGTTTAGAAACTGATTTAATAGATATCTCAACCTCATTACCAATTCTCAACACAATTGCACTAGCATTCTCTTTAGGATTCTTAATAATTGTTTGAGATGGAAACCTACCTAAATTTTGGGCTTCCAAACGGCTAATTTTTGTTGCCATTTGACCCAACTAGTTTGTCAATTGTTGAATACTGGCCTTGGTTTCCTGTTGAAATTACAAAGTGTTTGTGGCCAAAGAACTCACTATATCTTCTAAAGACATACCTAGTTGAGAGGTAGAGTTTGATTGTTGTCTTAGAGGTATGGGTGGTCGATGTATCTGCAAATTATTTCTATTTTACACCATAGGATATGGAACTTATGAATTCCTGAAGTTTAAATTCGGATGATCTCTCCATCCAAGATTATAAGTATTTGAGTATGGATCATAGTTTCTACGAGGTTGCCCTGAGAATCCTCTCTCTACACGGACTTGTTCATGGGAATCCTCTTGCAAATTTGGACACATATCTGTTAGATATCCCATATTCGAACAAATCCCACAAGTTAGCAATGACTGTGTAGTTATGAAGCTATTTGATGAAAAAAGAGGTTAAACTAGAGTAGCCATTTGTTATTCAAGAGAAGAAACACTAACCTCATTAACAAGGTTGGAAGTTGGATCACGCCTTGTTCCAAATTTTTGAGAATGAACCGCCATATTTGATATCAATTCACAAGCAGCTTCTATGGTCAAATTCTCCAATGCTCCTCCACTTGCAGCGTTAATCATGTTCCTCTCATAAATAAAAAAAAACTAGCATACAACTTCTTGAATCTTTCCTAATAATCGTATAAGGATTCATTGTTGAACTGCCTTATTCCACATATTTCCTTCCTTACATTGGCTATTCTTGAGGTTGAGAAATACTTGGCTAAGAGTAGCCTATTCATCTGCTCCCATGTAGTAATACTTCCTAAGGGTAGGTCAAATAGCCAATCCTTTGCTTCGTCCTTTAATGAGAACGGGAACTTTCAACTTAATATGCTCTTCCGAGACCCCATTAGGTATCATACTTGTGCTGACCACATAAAATTCTTTTAAATGCTTATTAGGATCTTCACATCGGCAATCCAGGAAAAGAAGACAAAAAATGGATTGGTCCAAATTTCAACTCAAAAGTAACGTTAGCATCTAGGCAAGATAAGTAATATAAAGAAGTTGTTCATTTAAATTTTGAGTAGCCAACTCCTTAAGAGTTCGATTTCTGGCCATAATTGTTTCCTCTTGTAATCTTTGTCTGTCTCTCTTGTTATCCTGTGCAAAGTTTTTTCAATTTCTGAGTTAAACTATAAAGCACCTTTATTAGTAGATCGAATTTTACTCATGCACATTTAAAAACAAAATAAAACAGTATAACAAAAATCAAACCAAAGCCCAATCAAAGCAAAATACTCCCCAGCAACATCGCCAAAATTTTGGTTGTGTTGTCGCCTATATCCAAAAAATAAAACCTATACTTTTAATAATTAATGTAGTAGTGGAAGTATTGGGATCATCCCACAGAGAATGTAACTAATTGTGTTCCAATTGTAACAATGGGGTTTGTAAAGAAAATTGAACTAAAATATGAAAACACATCTAATACATAATTAAAAATAAATGAATTGAATTGGAGAAAATCAAGAGAAAGAAGTATTCTTGGTCTTGGTCCACATCCACCATGGAAATTCGATAGTCGATCATTGACGCAAAAAGTATAACAATTCCTATATCAAGCACTAGCTGAAGAACTAAGTCTGAATTTTAATTCACAGCTTATTCTTGTATCCTTTCTTCAATTTAGTTGGTCTTTAACACGCGATCTAATTAACTCTGACTACCGATTAATTCCAGACAAGCGCCAAAGATTAATCAAGTTGAAGTATTAAGAACTAGAAAGGTCAATTTGACTAATAAAACATAAGCACAAGAAGTTATGTCAATTATTTGGTTATTTTTCTTAGAAGTAACAATAATCCAACAATTATTAAACCTAGTCGCTTTATAAATTAAATCAAACAACGCAACTAATATTATTCTAGCTATCAGTTGATTCAATTAATTAACTACGCGACAGACATAGCAATCAAAGGAAAATAATCATAAATCTTAATAGCAAAAAAAAAAACCAATACTTGAAATAAAGAATTGAATCATTATACTAGACAAGTCTCACAACGTTAAAGAATTCATGGCTTCAGTTCTCTTGACCAAGAATGAAGTTTTTAGACACAAAAGGTCTTGGATGAGCACACAAAATAAAGCTGCTAAAACTACGTCTAATAAATGATAAAAATTTCACACTCTTCAACTCAATCTCAAAAGCGTATTTATAAGGGATTCTAGGGTTAAATTTTCTTATCTCACAAGAAACACATGAAAACCCTCGAAAAAAATGTCTAACCGGACGAAGAAAGCTGTAAAAAATAGTAATTTTTGTAGATCCTCATAGGCATGGGTGCAGATGCACCCAGAATCCCACACACAGCCCTGACTTGGCTTCTAGACTCCTCATTTCTAGAAATGGTGCACATGCGCAAGGATTGGGCACACGTGTGGCATCTTCTACACATTTGGTTCAAATTCAAGCCTGATTTTGACCGTGATGCCGATAGAGGAAATTTGAAAAAATGTAAAACATAAAAGTTGTAGCTCTTCCTCTTATCTTTTCAACACATCATGAATCAACTTAATCATAGCTTGAACAAGCAAGTTACGCTCAAAATAAAAAAATAGTGTCCAAATTGCTCCATGCTTATGCATACTTTGTTCTTTTGATTTTTCTTCACTTTATTTTGACCTTTTAACTCCTTTTGCACTTCAACCCTACAAAAGCTAAGAATAAACCAATTGAACTCATAATTAACTCATATATTGCTTACAACACATAAAAATGAGATAATGATACGTTAAACTTAAGATATTTATGAGCTTATCAGAGAGGTATGATGGGCTGGGAGAAGAAGGAGATGTTAGAAGGGATGGAAGGAAAGGGCGATGTTGGGTGACAATTCTAATTATTTTACCACTATTTAACTACTAAACACTTGAACGCACACTACACGTATATAGGTCTCAAATTAATGCAGAGTAAATAGGGATCATTCTCGCAGGAAAAGGTGTCTCAAGTACCAATTATTTGGTTAAATTATTAATTAAAGGGTTGATTAAAAAAGGTAATTAACTAAAGCCACAGTAACAACTAAGTGAAATGCGTAATAAAGAAGGTTAGAATTTATGTTAACCAATTTTCCAAGTGTTGGTTAATTAAGTTAATAAAGTGATTTAACAAGCCAAATTAGAGATTGATTACTAAATGTAACCTAATCCCAGTCACTTGATGATTATGTCTAATCAATCTAGTTAACTTAAGTATGGATCCCTCCTATTCTTTAAACTAACAAAGTTTGATTATGAACTACATGAAATTCTAACAACCAATTAGGTGAATTAGTCCGTCATAATCTAATTTTAACCCAAATCTAACACTAAACTAGAACTATAATGATTACGAGTCATAAGGTCTGCATTCTTTTCATTAGTAGTATTTTAGTACTTTGGCTTTTCCTAGCCCTTAGGTTTTTTCATCATTTCCTTAGGTTACACCTAGTTTCTCGTTATACTGCACATACACCTAGTGGTCATTCAAATTTTAGTTTGTTTTAGAAATCTAATTCTAGATCAATTAGTGGATCCTTAACTGTTGCATTTTTTTTACCTCCACGTTAGGCCCTTTCCTTTTCTCTTCACACTTTCTCAATTGTCCCTTTTCCAATGCTAGGTCTCATTTTCTTTAGTACATCTATACAAAGTAACAAAGTGATAAAAAATGTGTTACCAGATTCGGAAAAAATTGAACTCCGGCCAAGAATTTAAAATTATAAGTTGGTGATTCATTAGGATTTTTTGATGTGGACTAATTTGAGCAAGTGATCATGAATTTATGATTTTGTTAGTCATTTTCCTATTTTCCTTTCCTTAGGTTAGGTTAGAATATTCCATATTTTCGAAAAAATGGGACACGAAAATAGGTAAATGTAAAAAGTCTCCTCATAAAATCTATTTAGTATATGGATTATGTTAGTTATGTGCAAGTTCTGTTTCATGATATATGGATTTTTATGGTTATAAAGGATATTAAAAATTCTTACATGGACCAACTATGCCACGGACCTCTTGGTCCACATTGCTCCACATCACTTAAATGAGTGCTATGGAACAATATGGACCAAGGGGCTCATGGCACTATGCCATTGACCCGGTCCACGTAAGAATTTCCCATTTATGAAAATCAAAATAAGGCCTTTCTGATTAGTTCCATGAGAAGCCTCTGGCCTTCAGCATTATTTAATGGTTTTGGCATATTTGAAAACAAGCAATTAAAGAAAGGGTTAAATTACCAAAGGTTAAGCCAATTGTGTTAACTTTAGACATAATAACACTACGTTTATTGTTTGGTGATGATTAATAACACATTTATTGGTGGAGATTTAATTTGATGAAACATGAATTTCTTTTTCAATTTTTTTGATTTAATGGTATTTGAATTTTAACCTATTCATACATATGATTCTAGGGGTGTTTAAAAGTCACTTTAAAAATAAATTTTACTCGACTTGTCTGAGTTTTGATTTGACTTTGATTGACAAATGAAGTCAATTAAGTAATTGACTATTGCATGTTTCAATACCTTACTCTTTTTAGTTTTTGTCCCATGAGTGTTCTTTTTGTGGGTTCCCTTTTGCCTGTGCAAGTTTTTGTCACCTTTAGATTTCTACTTTAAGGTTTCCTATGTTGAACCCTAGTTATGTTAATCATGTTTTGATGATGACCAAATCGCACTAATGGTTTGATAACAAGTGTGCAGAAAAACAGGTAGGTTCGGACGCAAATGATCGTCAGAACAAAACAACCACAAGACTTCACATACGCAAATGACTGTCTGAATGACAGAGCTTCGGACGATGGTAATCGTCCGACACAAAGAATTTGAAGAAGTCTCGGACGAAGAACAGCATCCGATCATATTTCCAGAAGACTTTGCTTCGATCAGACGCATGTTCTGATGCATTCTCGGACGTCCGAACGAATACCCTCAGAGAACGGACGCAGTGTCGGACGTAGGGTTTAGCAGCGGCCGTCTGAACGGTCCAACGGCTAGCTGCTTGTTCGGACGCACTCTTGCTGCATCGGCCGTCCGAAAGGTCCAACGGCTAGTTTTCCAGTAAACAGAAAATAGCCGTTGGGAAGTTGTTGGAAGTAGATATTTGGCAACTATAAATACCCCTAGGTCTGAATTAATTAGAAAGAGACTTCTACATTAATTACAAATAATAGACCTCTTAGCTATTTGGGAGAAATAGTGGGTACAAGTGTTGTAATAGTGTAGGTAGTGTGAAAAGAGCTTAGAAGTGTAAGAGTTCTTCAAGTGTAAGAGTGGAGAGATAACAATTGTAACAAAGAGAGGTTGTGAGTGTAAAACTCTTGGCTCAACTAAAGGAAATTAGTGTGAGCAAGAGTGATCCTTATTTGTGTATAAGAGGTTATTGTCTCACCTACTTTGAAGAGACTTTTAGCGGCTAAACTTCAAGTTGTAAACTTGGTAGTTGCCTTGTAAGAAACTCTTTGTAGTTGAAAGCTCCAAGCTTGAGAAGCTTGGGAGTTTGGTTGATTGATTCTCTTAATCTCAATATTCTTATTTGTTCTTTAAGCTTAAATTGTTGAATATCTATTGTATTCATTTGTGCTTAAGTCTTTAATTGGTGTATAAAGTTTGAATTTCTATTAAGCACACAAAAATGTTTGTTTTAGATACAACCTAATTCACCCCCCTCTTAGGTTGCTCTTTGGGGCCAACATCCTAGATAGGAGTGTTTTATTTGTGTTTTTTTTTATCTCTTTTCTTCTCCATTTCTTTTTAATCCCTAACTTTTGTTTTTTACTGCATAACATCCCAATCTAGCATTCGTTTCTAGGCTATTGCTAAATTCTTTTTCTAAAAAAAAAAGAAAAATTAAACCTCTATCAATTTTTCCTTTTGCATTTTCCCTATTTTTGTGCAGGTTTTGTGGATTCTTTGTTCATCCTGGTCGGAACTTGGTGCTCATCTAGTACACATAGCAAATCATAGAGAATGGCAGAGGATTCAGAGAGGTTATGGAGTCAACTGAAAATCACAGATGAATATGGAAAATATGGGGTACAATCTTCCAAAACCAGTAAGGGGAGAGGTTTAGGAGAAGGGATCCAGAAGCTTGATTGGAAAAGTGTTGTCCACAAAAGCTGTGAATATCGAGGCCTTGATTGGGACGATGAAGGCAATATGGAAACCATCCAAAGGACTGGAAGGTGTTGTGATTGGAGAAAAACATGTTCAAATTGGTTACCTTGGTAGATCTCCAAAAAATGATTCAAAAATCACCTTAGTCATTTGATAAGAATATCCTCTGGTTGAAAGAATATCAGGGTGATAGTGAAACCCTTCAAAATCTTATTTACTAAATGTCCATTCGGGATTCGGATCTACAATCTACCTATGAACTGCATGGAACTTGAAACGGAATTCATTAGGAGCAAAGTTGGATGTACTCTGATGGTGGATGTAGACGATGATAGTATTGGAAGGTTCGTGACAGCATGGATATTACGAAGTTACTGCCAAGACTTGTTAAACTTATATATTGATGACGAAATAATCTAATTAAACTTTTCGTTTAGTATGTAAGGCTTCCTACTGTCTGTTACTTTTGCAGATGCATTTGTCACTGAGAAAAGAGTGTGAATCCCAACTTAAATATCCAGTTGGTACCTTCAAATCCAAAAAATATTGTCTTGGCTCAGAGCCTCATCAGAAAATTCTACTAGTCAACATCAAAGGAGGCAATAGTCGCATGGTAGTTAGCAAAGGGACTCAGCTGTGTTAGATAAGGAAGAATCATATAATCCAAGGGAATGTGATAATATTCTCCTTCAAGAGAAGGATAAGGCAATCATGCTGGTAACGAGCAATTCAATCCCTTAAGTTTCTCCTTTAGGGTTTTCTACAAATTTGGAACAAATTATGTACTTCGAAAGCGGATGGGGGACTTGGGTTTCGTTATCTCAAATCTTTTAACTGTGACATGCTTACCAAACAAGGATAGTGAATCATCTCTAAGATGGACTCACTTTTAGCAAAGGTATATAATGCTAAGTACTTTCACAATCCTTCTTGCTCCTTTTATGATTCCTGTCCAGGTTCCAGACCATCATTGTGGGTAAGGAAATTGTTGCATGCAGAAACTAGATGGCATGTCAGTTCGTATTTGGGAGGATTGTTGGGTTCCAAGGTGATATCATTTCAAGGTGATCACTCCGAATCCTTAGTCCGCAGACATCGCACTTGTTTGAGATCTTATTGATTGGGATGCTAAACAATGAAAAGTTGATTTTGCTTAATGAAATTTTTTGGGAAGAGGATAGAGAGATAAATGATGAAGAGAGATTTTGCAGAGAGAGATAGTAGAGAACTGAAGAGAAAATTTGGGATTGGATTATGAAGGGATTACAGGAGGAACAGTCTTCTGGACCTTAGCACCCAAGCCCCTTATTTATAGATACACGTAAGAGGAGGTAGGCCAACATCCTACTAACTTAATCATGCTTAAATTACATAATTGCCATTAATGATACTACCACGTAAGTACTTCTAGAACAATCATTGGACGTAAGACTGTACACCAAGTTCCAATCCTGGGCATCATCAATAGTCCCCTCGGCTTGGTGTCAAACCTTGGGGTCGGGACTGAGTCGATGATAACCAACAGGAGTCCCCTACAACTTTCCCAAGTCATGATGCCCAAGCTTGGCTCGCCTGTTGTGCTCTGCCGAACCGAGGAGCATATTGTCCCGAGCTGAATCACACACGAGCCTTGAACTTTTCCTGAACTCCTTAATATAGAACCCAAAACTTTTCCTCTTTTCCCATAAAGGCAAGTTTTCCCATAAAACAAGTTGTTTTGTAATGATTTCTCCCTCATAATATTTGTAATTCACCGAGTCTTCATGCGCCATTATTATTATCATTACATTCACTATTCCAAGCCATTAATGCATTTACTATACAACTCTTTGTTTCCTTCACCTGCTTTCACTATTTTATCTTAGAAGACACCATTATTTATTTCAAACCATTTTAAATTTCAGGTGTCCTTTAATTTCTGTTTTCTCCCTAATTCTTAGGTGAAAGTCATTTTCATTTTCTCTCTAATTAGGGCACTACTTTGAACTATTTAGACACTAGCCCTTCCAGAAATCTCACATTTTTGCTGCGTTTTTACCAGAAGCTCTCCTTTTCTCTTGCAAAAATTCTCCTACTGCTCTTCTTACACACCTTTCGCTTTTCTTTCTTGAGCAAATAACTTCCCTGTGTCCCAGTTCTCTGTTCTCTTCCTACAAATCTTTCGTTTCTCGGCCAGTCGTCACTGTTCATTGCCAAACCGAACATCGATCATTGTAACTTTTTTCGACAAAGTCCCAGTTCCTCAAGTTTCTTCAAGCTTTTCCCATATTCAATCAGGATAAATGGCCAGTATGTTCACTCATTCTTCTCTCATAAGCACTCCTCAGCCTCCTTCCTTTTTAAATGAAATAGACAGGCTGCTTAACCCTTTTGACAAAGCCCTTCTTGCAGCAATCCCCTTAAATTTTCTTCCCAAACCTCCTTTAGCTGAACCCCCACAGACTGATCACCTCAACAGTTCCTTCAAACCTTAAACACTCCGAACACCCTTGAACCAAAAGATATCAAAATTCTTAGGGATAGGTACTGATTCCCTAAGAATATACATCTCAAACGCCCTACCCCCGAGAACCGAGATCATTTGCCACATCTTGGTTACTTAACTGTTTACCAGGAGCAACTTGAGGCAGGGTTGAGGCTCCTCATCGGTTCTCTTTTGATACAACTCTCTGACCATTGGGATATTAGTGTATCTCAACTAACCCCCAATGCTATTCGGCTTATTGCTTGGTTTTCTTTCCTTTGTAAATTATAAGATATACCTCTTTCCTTAGATATTTTTAGAATGATGCTTAAGTTTTCACCAATGAAGGGATTCTTTTATGTCTCTCCTCGAGCTCTAGGCAAATAGCACACCTCGGGGAACCATTCTTCTATTTATGATTGGAAGAAATATTTTTTGTTCGTTAGTTACCTTGATCCTCTGATGCGCCGAAGTCCCTGGAACCTCGTTAAGGAGAACCTAAGGTAAAGAATGCCTCACCTCTAGACTCTGATGACGCTAAGAGGCTCGTCGAGTAGAATCTCAAAATAAACTTCCACAATAAGCTAGCTATCCTTTCTAACAATATCCTGGCCTGGGTTGGGCTATTTCCTTCTCGTAATACTCCCGAGAACTACGATCCTCATAAAGATGGTTGTAAAAAATTTTGGTTTTTGTTTTTGTCTCTTCCTCTCTTTCTATTTTTTTATATCCAACTTACAAATTTTTATTTTTGTTGAGCTCGAAGCATTCCTGAGAAGGTTGATCTCTATTGCCCCAGCCAGTGATGCAAGTTCTTTCAGCCAACTTGTACCATCATCTGCCAGCAAATTCTCATCCATCACAATAAGTGCCACATCAGCTAGTACTGGTACCACTATGGGAACCACCGTGGACCTTACTTCAGAAGTAGAGCCCACCTCGGGGGGCTCGGGTGACAATCATGTAGTTACCCTAGCATTCAACCCGTGGCCTGCGCCTAGCCTGAATTGGTTCGGGTCACCCGAAAGAGGAGTGGGAAAGCCAGATCTTTCATGCCTGAGACTATTCCCTCTTCTTAGAGCACCCTGACATCAACTTCTCCTTCACCAAGACCCGCGGGCTCGAGCGCAATTATGCGAGTCCTGGCGATCCGACCAGGAATGTTCCTTTAAGCAATCAATTCATCATTGCCTACGGTGAGATTCGCTTCCTTTAAGTCATTTTTGCCTATTTCTTACTATACTGTTACCATAATTTTTGTCTGACTCATATCTTTTTTAACTTCCAAGGGGGCAGAAAATACAATCCCGAGGAAGATAGGAGGTCAGCTGGGTTAAGAGACCTTTCTTGGTCTCAGATGTCAATTAACCCCTTTCCGACCCCTTCTATCTCGGGAAGCACACAATCCTGACCCACTCTTCTGATTGATATTAACGATCGATCACATTTCTTGAGGGTGGCTTGAGAATAGGTGAAGTTCATCGCCTTGCCTCAGGACGTGGCCTACGTGAAAAGGCTCACACTGCCTAACAAAGGCTAGACGAACTGCACGTCAGCTTGATGAATATGAGTATCCGAGCTCCCTTCTTTATCATTTTTTCAAAAATCATATGCCTTAGGTTCTCACAAGATTCTAACTTGTTTCTTTGTTATGTTTCAGGTCATTACCATTTTGCCCGTTATCGTTGATTGGGAGGCCACCTTCAACTTCACCTTGAACTCTATGAAATAGGTGGTGGCTCATGCTAAAGCTGAGGTGGGTCAAAAGGTAAAAGAGGCCATAAAGGCCAAAGAGCTGAAGTGTAACATAAATGTCGAGAAGAAATATGATGAGTGGAGAGCCGAGCTGGAGGAGGTCAGAGAAAAGCTTCGCCAAGCTGAGATGGAGAAGAAGACTCTTCAGGTTGACATCAGCGATTGGGACATGAAGATTGCTGATCAAGATAACAGGATTCTTCAGCTTGAAGAAGAGGCTGAAGTTGCCAAAGATAAGTTCAGTTCTCAAGAGAAGGAATTTATGGTTTCGGGCAGGACGGAACACGTTCGTAACTTCAGAAGAGGCGGACTTGCTACTGAAGGCATTCACTGAGAAGGTTTTCACCATGGGATTCACTATGGCATGTGACCACTTGGTGAAGAACTCAGATCTGTACAAGGGTTTACCTTATGATGCCTAAGTCAACAAAGACCATCAACAATTTACAAGCATAGCTCAAGACCCAAGTACCAATCCCGGGGGCTTTTGAAGCTAAAACCTCAGAAAATTCTAAGCTCGAATCTGCTGCTCCCGAGGCTGAGTCTGAACCTGTGAATCCTTAATGTAGAACCTTAGGCTCTTTTGTAATCCTTAATCTTATAATAGTTAGGTCATTTTTCTTAATCAATAAAACTTGAACTTCTTCTCCCTATGAGCTCTTCATTCTTTTCTTTTACTTCGGTTTGTTGTTTTCATGCCTTCAAGTTATGCCGGATACATTAAGTACCAAGCACATAAGATGACAAACACGTAACACTTAGGCAAATCTTTAAGCGAGCGTAGGTTATTCTTAAGCAAATCTTTAAGTGAGTGTAGGTTATTTTTTGGCTTTCCACAACACTTAGGCAAATCTTTAAGTGAACAATACCTGTATTCTCATATTCAATATTGAAGAGCAACACTTGCACCTTAGCGCTTGTGTTTTCCTGTTTTTGCTTTTCATATGCTTGACCTATTAATATATTTATTGAACTTGATCCAGACCTCTTTTAGCTCAATGGCGGGCCAGAGCGATTCATTTTTTCTTGAGAGGGGACCACTAGGTCTCAGCCCTCCAAACTTTTTTTTTGCTTTCTTTATTGAATTTGGTCCGGATCTCTTTGGCATATCGGTGGGTTAGAGTGGTCTGATGTTTCTTGGGAAAGTCACTAGGTCTCAGCCCTGCTAATTTAATTTTTTTTTTCTATTTGGAACCTAGTCCGAATCTTTTTGGCATATCGACAGGTCAGAGCGGCTCGATTTTTCTTGAGGGGGGACCACTATGTCTCAACCCTCCTGATTTATTTTTTTTCCTATTTTGAGTCGTATATCTAGTCCAGACTTCTTTGGCACATCGGATGGTCGGAGCGGCTCTATTTTTCTTGAGGAGGGACCACTAGGTCTCAACCCTTCTAACTTTTCTTTTCTTTTCTTTTTGAACTTGGTCCGAACTTTTTTGACACATAGGCAGGTATGAGCGGCTCAATTTTTCTTGATGGGACCACTAGGTCTTAGTCCTTCTAACCTTTTTTTTATATTGAACTTGGTCGAACCTCTTTAGCACATCGGCGGGTCGGAGCAGCTCGATTTTTGAGGAAGGACCAATAAATCTCTACCCTCCTATATGCATATATGCTCATTAATGCACTTCTTCAATAATGATTAATTTTTATTAAATTATGAAGCTTGCTAGATTCCTTGATAATATTTTTTCAAATTTATAATGTTTCACATTTTGAGCACGGGATCTCCTTTCATGTCCACGAGCTTATAGTAGCCCGATCTATGAGTCTATATCACACGATAAGGGCCTTCCAATTTGGGTCTAATTTTTTCGTTCACTTAACTCAACTTACTTTATTTCTCTGAAGCACCAAATCTCTGAGTCACAAGTATCTATGTTTGACCCTGAAATTATAATGTCGAGCCGTGACTTGTTTGTACTTGGCCTTGTAAAGAGATGCATCTAGCCTTCTTTCTTTCAGTAGATCCAAACTGGTCCTTAGGGCATCATCATTTTGTTCCAAGTCACATAATGTGACTCGGGCTGATGGTAAGCCAATTTTAGCAGGAATGACGGCTTCACTACCATAGACCAAGCTAAAAGGCATGTGTCCATTGGCTATTCGGGGGGTGGTTCTGTATGCCCATAAGACAATAAGCAGTTCTTCTACCCACGCACCCTTAACTCGTTCCACGTGAGTCTTGAGGCTCGTTAGTAGGGTTCAGTTGCATATTTCTGTTTGCCCATTCGCTTGTGATTGTGCCACCGAAGTAAAGTGTTTTTTTATGCCGATACTATAATAGAAGCTCTTAAAAGGTTCTTTTTCAAATTGTTTTCCATTTTAGGATATAAGAACAAAAGGATTTCTAATCGACAAACAATATTCTTCCAAAAGAATTTTTCCATTGCCTTTCCTGAAATTGAGGCTAACGGCTCGGTTTCGAGTCATTTAGTGAAGTATTTGATCGCTACTATAAAAAATTCAACCTTGCCTATCCCCTTTGGTAATGGCCCCAAAATATCTATGCCCCATTGGGCAAACGGCCAAGGACTCTAAATAAGAACCGTGACCTAGCCTAATTTTTAGGTAATAGATGCATGTATTTGACATTAGTGGCACTTCTGGATTAAATCATCTACATCCAAATGTAAAGTAAACCAATAATTGCCCGCAGTAAGACTTTACAAGTTAAGTTCCTCAACCAAATGTGACTTCCGCATATACCCTCGTGGACTTCTCATAGTACATAGTTAGCTCGAACGACCTAAGGCACCTCAATAGTGGGCATAAATAAGCTTTTTTATATAGTTCTCCGTCAATCTTTGTATACTTCACTACTCTATATACTTAAGCTTTCTGGCTTCACCTGGATCTTCAAGAAGTTTATTACCGTCGAGGTAATTTATTATAGGCTTCATCCATCCAAGGTCTATATGGATGTCTATATTTTATCCATAGGATCTAAAAACCTGAAGTCTCGCACTTCTACTAATACATCCTTTGTCAGGTACGAATATATCGCCGAAGCCAGCTTTGAGAGTGCATCTGCATACGTATTCTTTGCTCATGAGACCTTGATAATGTTTGCCTTTTTGAATTTTGACATCTAGTTCTTCACCTCGGCTAGATATTTCTTTAAGATCACGCCTCGGCCTTCATAGTTTCCTAGACTCTGATTTACAGCTAGCTGTGAATCAGAATGTATGTTTATAGTCTGAGCTCCCAATTTGTGAGCCATGTTCATCCCACAGATGAGTGTCTCATATTCAACTTCATTGTTTGTGGCTGAGAATCCGAACCTCAAAGCATATGTAAGGTAATCCCCTTCTAGAAACTTAATTATGATACTCGCTCAAAACAGCTCCGGATTCACACGAAGCCCCATCAACATGAAGTTCCCATATAAGGTCCTCTATGAGTTGGAGCTCTTTGGACTGATCTACTATCATGATTAGTTCTAGCTTTTTGGATCCATAATTTTCTATTAAAAAGTCTGCTAAAACTTGCACTTTGATGGCCATCCGAGACTTGAACTCAATGTCAAACTCAAATAGCTCAACAGACCATTTTAACATCCTTCCCGAGGCATCGGGTTTGCTTAATATATTTTTCAAAGGGAAGCTCATCAAGACAATTATCTTGTGCCAATGAAAGTATGGCCTCAACTTTCGAGCTGACATTACCAAGTAGAAGGCAGCTTTTTCAATGAGAGAGTAATTCTTTTCTGATCCCTGAAACACCTTACTTACGAAATATATGGGGCATTACTTGCCTTGTTCATCTTCTTTTTAGATTACTAATAAACTCGTAAATGTAGTATATTGTATGTGTCATTTAACTCTTTTTTAATGTAATTTGAGTAATAAATTGAGTAATTATGTGCTAAAATAGTTTATTTTGAGTTTTGTAGGGTTTGAGTGAAGAATGACTTAAAATGAATCACAATATTGAAGGAAAACGTTCACCGGTGTGGTGCAAATCGAATGTAGTTTGGAAGATCAAACATAACTCTCTTGTTTGAGCTCCGAATGATGTGATTTTATATGATTTGGAAAGATAAAGAAGATTTCCACAAATTTTATGTTTTGAGTTTTCCAGGATTCTATAGGCATCTCGTTCAAAATTGCAAATTTGAAAAATATGCACCGGCGAGGAGCGATTCTGACACATAACTTTCTTTTCCGATATCTAATTGAGGTGGTTCAAGATGTTTTAGAAAGCTAAGACATAGATATAAAACTTTTCATTTTTTGAGTTTTCCCAAATTCTGCCTGAATCGTAGAGAAAATTGAAGATGTAGTGAAAGAACTCACAGGAAGTCGCGCCTAGGCGCTGCGTGGGTCGACGGGTAGCTCGTGTTAAATGATTTATTTAAGACCTCAAAGGCAAGAAAAGTCCTCCCTTGGCCCGATTACATGGAAAAACATGTACTTATCATCCCGGAACCCCAAAATCCTACAAACACCTATAAATATCCCATTATGAGGGAAGTTGAAGGAGGGAGATCAGCCATTAGTTAAATTAGACATTAGAATAGAAATTCATTAGATTATACTAGGGTTTTCTTTATTTTTAAAAAGGATTGAAGAGGAGGTTCAACATTGACAACCTTGGACCAAGAACTTGTAATTCTTCATTAGAGAAGCATTCTTAAACCTTTTCTTATGTTATTTAGTTCTTGTTTTATGATTCTTTTATTGTTTAATGCTTTCTAGGGTTACATATTTTTCCTTGCTTTCAAATTTAATACTTTCTTTACTTGCTTTCGTAGATTGATGGTTAGAGTAGTTTATTTGCTTTCATAGATTAATTATTATTTTAGTTCTTAGATTAATTTATTCAAATCACTTTCATAATGATTTCTTCAAATAGTGTTCGAGTCAAATAGAAACCGGTAATTGTTAAACCAATCCTTGTGGATTCGACCCCTACTTCCGCTATATACTATTGATTCTGTACACTTACGGTGCGTTATCTATTAATAGTTGGATTAAGAGATTATAAATTTTATAGCTAGATATTTAACGTATCAAGTTTTTGGCGCCGTTGCAGAGGATTAGGCTTTGGCAATATCAGTATAATTTGACAAGAATACTATTTTGAAGTGTAAATTAGTTTTATTTGTTTTAGTTTCGTTGTGTATTTCCAATATTTAAAAAAAAAAACCAAAAAGATTTTCCCTTCTTGTGTTTTGTGTCACTTTTATTAAAAAAATCCAAAAAAATTCTCTTTTAGTGAATAGTTTTGGGTAGCTACTAGTCTAAATTCTCCCATTTTTCTTGTTTGTGTTAGTACTTATTTTTTTTTTGTCAGTCTTATAAGAACATACAAGGAATGAATTGGAATAACTCATGCCAAGGACATTATCATCCTTATAATTATGGAGGCATGACCAGAAATGAGCATATTTTTTATGATTATCCTCCCTACTTTCATGATTATCAAACGGGATGGTCAAACTATTCAAATTCTTTGTCAAGTTACCAAGGTTATCCCTATTCTTTCCCTACACCCTCAGAGCCTTTATATGAATCAATGGAACCCAAATTCTTTCACCAATCAATTGAAGAGTATGATGAGGTAGGATCAATGGACTTGTGGATTGGAATTCAAAAACTTTGAGAAGAGTGTGCTAAACTTCGAGAAGAAGAAGCTCAACTTCAAGAAAATATGTCTAGATTTTGTGAAGAACAAGCCACATCTAATAATCAGTTACAAGACCAACTTTTTCAGATTCCAAGAGTGATAAATAGTGAAGAACATTGGACTCCAACCTCTCTACCAATGGGTGAAGAACCGGTTCAAGAAGAACAAATCAAAAATGTCTTGCAAGAAACCGATACCCAAGAGCCTCATGAAGTTGAAGTTACAACAACCGAGACACTCAATGCTTATGTAGATTAAGGAATCACCAACTTTTTCGGTACATGAGTGTGAGTTTGTCCCGAGTACAACAAAGGAGGTTCTATTTGGGGTGTTCGTAGAAAACGAGCCAGTTTTAGAAGCAGTGAAAGAAAAAGGATACATTCTAGAGGAGGTCGGGGAGATACAATCTACTTATGCCGAAATTCAGTTCCTTGGGGATTTAGGATGCACTAAAGTGGAGCGCATTTACTAAAGATTACAACATTCTCGGCAAGCCTCATTGGCTTTACTAGGGGAATATTTCTTTTAATTATGTTTTATTTATTTACGCGTTAATTTATTATGTATTTTAGTTTAAAAACCCAGTGGCGTAATAAAGGATTTAAGCCTCGTAATTAGTTAAGTTTATGTGTTTTAGATTGTGAATTGCTTTTAGTTATACTTGTGTAGCTAATGACAGTGATGGTAGGTTAATCGAGTATAGTTATAGGCAGTTCACAAGTTTCAACTCACCTCGTAGATATTTATGATGGGATATTCTACAGTTGCCAACCGTCCTTCATTGGCAGAGAAGCTTTCCCTTTTCGTTTTTGTGCTTTTATCTTCTTTAACATTGGGGACAATGTTTATTTCTAAGTGTGGGGTGGGGAGTTATTTGGATTTATATTTCCTTGGTGTAGTTTGCTCAATTTTTGCTTCAATGTTTTAGCTTTTCTTGTGATCTGAGAGCTTTTCAAGATTTTTGAAAATTTTTGTCCGAATTAGTTGAATCTTTAAAATTTTTGAAAATTTTTGCAATCGCTTAGCATGTCTTTTCGATTTTCTACTAGATAATTTTTGAGCTATATTGTCATGAGTAGGGTAGTCGATATTAATATTTTCCTATCATGATTTCTAATTTTTGATCACTAATAGCCCTACAATGTTGTAGCTTTTTGGCACTAAGAGATAATTGTGTAGATTCACTTATATTGCACTCCAAACACTTACTTTATTACATTCTCGAAGCAAAATTTTAGATAATTTGATTTGATATAAAGATGAGGGTAATGGAACAGTGCATTTCTTTGGACGTTTGAGCCTTTCAAGTCAACCATTATTGTAAAATTTATCCCTAGAACCCTATTTGAGCCTTAATTTATTTTGCATGAAAGAAGCACCGTTCGTTTTTTTTTTTTTTTTTTTATAACTCATTTTTAATCTATCTTTATAATGATGGAAGGTAGTTGTATGATAATGTTTCAATGAATGGTGTACAGTTTACAGTGAAGGGGTATTAGAAAATTTTTTGTTCACCATAGCAGGTGGTGCCCATCACTGGCACCTGCATTGGAGTGTTAGCAAGTAGTGCCTATCACTGGTATCTGTTTAGATAATTTTTGCGGGTAGTGCCTACTGCAGGTACCCATTTTGAAAAAAAAAAGGATGATATTTTTACATGATGTTGGTGAGTAAGGTTGAAATTGAAAAAGAATAATTTTATTATAGGTGTTTAGTCAATTAAGTGTGGGGTTACTCTTTGAAGGATGGGTGTTTTAATGTTCAAAAAGAAGTTTTATGTTAATGAGAAGTGCACATTAATTTAAATATTTTTTCTTATTTGTTTATCCTTTTTCCCTTCTTTGTTAGCCAATACCCTAGCCTTACATTACAAGCCAAAAGTCTTACCTAATTTAAGGCGAGTCGATTGTCTACATTAGTGGAAAATGTAAGAAGAGTAAGTTATGGAGTGTTTAGAAAAATTTAAAAGGTTTGCATGATTTGATCTTTGTGTTTTAAAAGTTATTTCTTGTATGGCTACGCACACATCTACACAAGAATTCATGTATAGGGGTTTATTATCATTTGACTATTTTTCTTATGATGATTTGGTTGTTGGTTATTTATGTGGAAGGTTAATGAAATGTATTGAGTATGTTTGTGATTTATTGCTATTTTTTCTCGAATATATTTTTCTCGAAGACAATCAAAAACTAAATGTGGGGAATTTGTCGAACTAATTACCTGGACTGTAATTGAGATATACAGTACAACGGTTCCCCTTTTTGAGGTGACACGAGTTTCGGCAAGTTACTTCAGATATTTCTTAAGCTCTTCAAAGACCTTTTGAGCTTCTCCTATCCATTGGAAATTTTCTATCTTCTTAATAAGTTGAAAGAATGGTAGGCCTCTTTCTGCTGACTTCGATAGGAATTGATTCAAGGCTGCCATTCTTCCAATTAGTCTCTGAACTTCCTTAATTGAGGTGGGAATCTTCATGTCAATTATAGCTTGCACTTTTTCAAGGTTTGTCTCAATTCCCCGATGAGAGACTATAAACCCTAGAATTTTCCCGAGGGGACCCCAAATGTATACTTTTTGGGATTCAACTTCATTCGAATTGACCTCAATGTTTTGAAGGTCTCTTTGAGATCCTTCAAAGTCTCTTCAAAGGTTCGGCTCTTTACCACTATATTGTCTATGTACACCTCCATGTTTCGTCTTATTTGGGATTTGAACACCTTATTGATGAGCTTCTGGTATGTAACTCTCACATGTTTAAGTCCAAAAGGTATCGTAGTATAGCAATACGTGCCTCGGTCTAAATATAAAGGAGGTTTTCTCTTCGTCTTCTTTTACTATGTATATCTGATGATACCCTTTGAATGCATCTAAGAAATATAAAATGTAAAACCCAACAAAAGAATCTACTACTGTATCGATCTGGGGGTACGGATAACTGTCTTTTGGATAGGATTTATTAAGATCAGTAAAGTCTAGGCACATTCACCATGACGAATCTTGTTTAGTTACAAGGACGAGATTACAAAGTCAAGTTGAATATAATGCTTTTCTAATGATTTTTGCTGCTAAGAACTTATCCACCTCGGCTTCAATCACTAAACTACGCTATGGACTGAAGAGACGCTTCTTCTACATGATAGGCTTGTACGCTGGGTCCACTCCAAGCTTATGCTCAATAATTTCTTGAAGAATATATGGCATATCATTAACAGTCTAAGCGAACACATCCTTGTACTCAGTGAGGAGTCTGAAAATGAGAGCTTTGAATTCTGCTGGTAGAATTGCACAAATTTTTTATTTTTCTGTCTCAGGATGCTTGGGGTCCAATGGTATCTTTTCGATGAGCACTTCGTCTTGTGGCTCAATTTTTGTCTTGCCTTTTTCTTTGGGCTTGGGTAGTTGTGGTCTTTCATGCATGCTCCTTGAAGGCCCCGTTTTTTCTCCTTTTCCCTTTGAGTTTATTATTGACTCTTTTAGTATGCCCGAGGTAGATGGAGCATCGAATGTTTGCAAGAAGGCTTTATCTGTGACAGACATGGTTTGTGATTGGGACTGCAAAGATATCATGTAGCATGCTAGAGCCTCTTGCTGGTTCCCAATCACATTGGCTTCTGACCCGTCCCTCAACATAAATTTGATTCCAAAATATAACACGGAGGGAAGGATCCTGTATACATATTGCTTGGATCAGGCGAGGATCATGTTATAAGAACTATCATTTTTTACGATGACAAAATTGGTCATCTCGATCCTGTGCTTCGAGAGAGTTCCAAGGGTAAGAAGGAGCATGATTTGGCCTTCTAGCATGAATGGAGTCACCCGTAAAGCCTACTAGAGGAGTCTTGAAGAGTTTTATCAAGGGTGAGTCCATGTGCATCTTCTCCCAAGCATCGCAGATGATGATATCAGCCAAACTTCCTGTATTCACAAACACTCAGATGCATCTCATAGCCAACTATTCGTACATGGATCACCACGGGATCATTGTGTGGCATGCGATTGTGGATAGGATCATTCGAGGTATACCCAAGGCTTATGAACAGTTTCAGTCGCTTTTCTCGATCTTCGCCTGAGGGTACATACCTCACATATGTCTTTCTTGCATTATTGGAATCCCTAGTCGTCGGTCCTCCAGCTATAGTATTTATTACTCCTGCTACGCTGATCTGCTCGTCTTGATTTGGGGAATTATTTCTGTTCTGACTATTTTGACTCGGCTGGAGAGAAGGGAATTGTCAAGGTTGGGCCTGATTGGCCCTATTATTGGCATTCCTTTGGAATTTTGTGGCAGTTCGGCTGATAAATTATTGTAGATGCCCTTCTGTCTCTGAATTGCTTTTTCTATTCCGATCTTCAAATGATTGTAGGACTCCGTGTCACGTCCATGCTAGCCATGAAATGCACAATATTTTGATTTGTTCCTTTGGTTGGGTCCTAATAGCATCGGAGAGGGAGACTCGAGAATCCCAAAGTGTTGTACTTGGTACACTATCTCCTTCTTTGAAGTATTCAACAGTGTGAAATCTAAGTCTGGAAGGACTCTTGTCCTCAGAAGTTGGCCTTCAATTTCGATTTGCTAATGGCCTACTGCTAGGATAATTCAATCTGTCTAGGACGTTCAGCTTTTTAGAAGATGAGGAGTTTGGAGTTCTTGGATTCTTCTCTTTTTGAGAATCATACATTTCCCTCTTTGTTTTGTTGGACTCCTCACCTCGTATAAATTCAGATGCCCTCTCCAACAGGTCAGAATAAGTGTCCGGCATCCTCTTTGCCAGTTCAGTGTTAAAGCTTCCAGGTCAAATGCCACTGCAGAAAGCAACAATCAGAAATTTTTTCATCAAATTTCTGAACATTTTTTATTTGGATCACTTCATCGTTGAAGCGATCAACGAACTTGTTGAGAGGCTCGTCAGATTTTTGGCGGATGTTCAAGAGGTGCGAGGTGTCCTTCTGCAACACTGATTTGCTTTGGAAATGGCCTAGGAAAGACTTTGCTAGGTTATGGAAAGTTGTAATTGAATTTGTTGGCAACTCTTGAAATCATTTCTGTGCAGGTCCACGGAGTGTGGTAGCAAATAATTTGCAGCGGATGGCATCACTGTAGTCGTAGAGGCTAGTGACAGCCACCACATGCTGTAGATGCTCGGATGGATCGGAGTCTCTCTTGTATCTGTCAAGGTCGGACAATTTAAACTACATCGGGACAGGCTTAATCTTAATAGAGGTCGTGAACGGATCTTTATCTATTTCTGTCGGAGTAGAAGCGTGCAACACCAAGTTATTTTTTCTCAAAATTTCTTGAATTTTATTATCGAAATTCTACTACTCGAGCTGTTTTAAAACAGTTGAGGAGATGACCTCTGTGATCGGTGCCTTTTGAAGATTGTGCACCAATTATATTATGTACCGGCACTGTTTCTGGTTTGCTAGTTGCCGAGTACGATTCTTTGGATTGCTCATCCGAGCGAGACTTTATGATTTTGTGCTGGAGGTCGGTTGGACTCACGGCATTTTTTGATTGTTTTCCGGGTCTTCGGCCTGGAATTTACTGCTATTCGGCTCGTGGTATGATTGCTCGATTAGAGCGCTCCGATGGAGTCTGATTCTCGCATTGTTCAACAAAAGCTCTAAAGGACTCAAAGTGATCGGCAATGTATTTCAAGACATTGCTTTGTTGCTACTGCGCTTTGGTAGATGCTTCAAAGTCTTGATTCTTATCATTTTGGAGCAAAAGATGAAGATTGCTTGCTTCAGCATCCTTGCTAGCAGCGCGTCTTGTGCTTCGATTCTTTATCCTTTCAAAAATAAAGCTGATAGAGGAGATTGCTGTAAGTAGGTGAAAAAGTTGAGAATTCTCGATTCTGGTATTTTGCAAACGGCGCCAAATGATAAAGAGAGATTTTGTAGAGAGATAGTAGAAAGTTGAAGAGAAAATTTGGGATTAAATTATGAAGAGATTACAGGAAAAACAGTCTTCTGGACCTTGGTACCCAAGCCCGTTATTTATAGATACAAATAAGAGGAGTTGGGCCAATATCCTACTAACTTAATCATGCTTAAATTATATAATTGCCCTTAATGATACTGCAACATAAGCACTTCTAGAACAATCATTAGACGTAAGCCAAGTTCCAATCCTGAGCATCATCAATAATTAAAACAACTTCATTAGGGTCCTCATCTAGTAATGATAACGTTGTATGGCACTACACCTCCATGGGAGCTACTCAGTCCAATTGGCCTACCATTTAGCTATGAGGATTAATGTGATCGAGGACAAATCTTTGTCATCTCATACATCCTGAAGCTTAAATCAAAATCCAGTATGGAGAAAGCTCTGGGAGCTGCATATTCCGAACAAAATCAAAAGTTGAATCTCTTTTCCTTTGGCTTGCATGTGAAGACGTCCTTCCTACTCGTGATAGATTGAAACAAAAAAAGAATTAAAGCAAGGGTGGACTCAAGAATTGTACTTTGAGGAGGCAAGATTTAATAGTCACATAATTATTAAAGTTAATTTATATTTCTTTAAAATATTTAGGGAGACAAAATATAAATTTTATAAGGATACAAATTAAATTTTTAAAATTTTAAAGGGTAAAATTTCTAGGATTTTGGAGGGACATGCCCCTGCCCGCCCCTCTCCCCCACCCCAACCCCAACCCAAATCCGCCCCTGAATTGACGTGCAGTCAAGTTGTGTCTCTTGTGGACACCAAAAGGAAGATATGTTGCATGTGTTCTTTTCTTGTTCGCTTTCTCGCCAAGTCTGGGCCTTGAGCTTTCTCTCGACTGCTGTGCATAAACTCGACCAGAACTAAGCCTCAATGTGGATACAAAACTTGATATATAGTTCAACTAATGAAGATATGGAAATGGCTGCAGTCATCCTTGGAAGATTTGGTCTAGTAGAAATTTGAAGCTCCATGAGGATCGTAACACAGAGTCCCTCGATATCACTAACTCAACCGAGCAATTTCTACAGGAGTTTAAGTAGGAAAATATCAAGGACACTCAACAATCCCACGATGATGTTGTTCATAATTGTTTGAAGGCTCCACCTGTGAATTGGCTTAAAGTTAATTCTAATAGGGCAGTTTTTCTAATCTCAATGCAATAGGTGCGGAGTAGTAATTATAGACCATTCTGGTAAGTTTATGGCTGGTATATCTAAGATCTTTCATGGTATTTCTTTACCCCTGGTTGTGGATGCTCTGGCTGCACAGGAAGCAATAAAAGCTGTCCAGTTGATTCAGCAATCCTCCTTCATCCTAGAGGGTGATTTGGCAGCGATTGTTAGACTGTTGCTTGAAGAACAGGAGGATCTCTCAGTAATAGGGCACCTGCTAGATAGTTTTAGAATTATTCTTTCACATTGTTGCAATTTGTCGTGGTGAAGTGGACCAGTTGCAAATGTAGCCAAGCTACTCATTCATGGGCCCAACATGTAGGGGCTGTACAACTTTGCAGTTGGAGCACTCCTCTCGATTTGTAATCTCGGCCCTCGAGGCAGACATGCTTCGTTCTTAATGAAAATTTCTGGCCGTTTACCATAATAATAATAACAATAATAATGATAATAATTAATTATTCGACTCAATTTTAATCTCAAGTTTCAAATCAAATTGCTAACGTTCAACTTAAGTCAAACAATTATATTTTTAATATTTCAACTATATATCATAATAAATTATACTATTATGAGAGTGTATAATATGATGTCACATGTCACTTATTTTTTTCTTTTCTATTTATCAATTTAACTATTTACTTCTTCAAGTATCCACCTAAAAATAATCCATTAGAATTATTTCATTCTAAAAGGATAACTAGAAAGGCAACGGAAAAATCATATCTTAAACAACCTTGAAAGATAGTTTGGGATAAGTTTTATCCATATACCCAATTTTAAAAGATTGCACCTTTATCTACTAAATCAAATATAATTTCAAAATCTGAAACTCTATCACCTATATCTTATTTATTGATAGACTTTCAAATTCATTTTAAGATTATTTGAAATCTTTTAGCATACAATGATTCGCAGTAATCCTATTATTTATTTGAATCTTTCTCGAAAATTTTTCTTATTATTTAATCATATTGAGGGCAATCTTATTATTTTTGTGTTAATTAAAGTAAAAAAATTTATGTAATATTTCATTCCTTTGTTGCTTAATATTCAGATTTGGATTTGGGAATGTTTCAGAATCACTTTTGGCTTCCATTTCTAATTAAGTCATAAGTTTTTTTTGCAATTATGATTACTCACTAAAATTTTCGAATGTATTTCAAGTGTTGATAGCCAAGAAAATGCACGCATGGATGACTTTATAATAAGGTATCAATTCAATAATCCCTTAAGCTAATATTCAGTTGGCTTATGAGATGAAGTCAGGTAATCATTAGCGGAGGCGGATCCAAGAGTAGGACTTTAGAAAACAAAACTATATATATATTTTGGGAGACATTTTTATATTTTTTTATAAAATTTTAGTGAAGTAAAACCAAATTTTTTATGAGAGTATTATTATAAGTTTAAAATAATCAAGGACAATAATATAATTTTAAAAGTTTTGAAGGATAAAAACCTATATAAATATATATTTCGGAGAAAGTTTTATGTAATTTTGTAAAATTTTAGAAAAGAAAAATCTAATTTTTATAAGATTACAATAAAAATAAAAATGTTCGAAATTTTTAATAGAAAAAAAAAAATTAGAATTTTGAAACTTCTGAGAGGGACCGGCCCTCCCCGCGCGGTGTAAGTGCGCCCGTGGATGAATGGTATTAATAACTAAAAGAGTTTGGAAAAATTATAATCATATGGAAGTGAGATCATCATCCTAATTAACCTGGCACTTTTCTACAAGTATATTTGTTGGTATCAAGGCAGTTGATAGAATGACAGCTTGCACGAGTAACACCAAGTGCTCTAATATGCAACAGATGACCATGATCTCTATTAGGAGGCTTTGGACTATGGCAAACCAACATTACAATCAAGTTAATTAAAACATTAATCAATTAACCTCCTCGTTGAATCTCACAAAATAAATACTCTTTTTGTATTTTTCCCTTAACTTCTCGATCCATATTTTGGACAGAGTATGAGACATCTATACATTTTACAGAATTGTAGTGAAATATGACATTCTAATGCATGCAATAGATAGCCATTCGTCTCTTGAATTTTCAATTTTAGATTTCTCATTTCAAGTTAAAAAATTTCTTATTTTAGGTTACTGGAACTTTTCCTTTTTCATTGCTCTTATTTAATCCCATTCACAAGTTGTAATTGTGATAGTTATTTATTGTATTCCTTCTATATCTTTATATATTTTATTTTAGACTATTTGATTTTTTCTCAATTTATTATTTCTATTTTGTTTTCATTTATTTCTCATTGTTTTTATGTATTTTTATTCAATCAAGAGCAAACAATACGGACAAATTATATTCCAGATAAGCATATAAACAAGAATAGTGGGAAGACATTGATAATATTCTTAACTACTAATAATTAAATATCTATACTGTCTATAAAGGAGGAGAGGCCTTTTGGTATCCATCACTTTATGAAATTCTCATTTTATCCTTTATTACCATTAATAATATCATATTAAACTACCATCAATAACTACCATATATAAATTCTCTCTCTTTCTTTCTTTTTTTCTTTTTTACTTAGTTTTAAATCTCCTCAATAGTCTTATTAATAATATTCTTAATTCTTAAAATTTAAATATCTTTTCTTTGTATATGTATAATTTATTTACTTATACATTAATATATTATATAACTTTATTAATGTAACACTTTTATTTTGCTAACAAATTAAAGAATTAATATCTTTTCAATACATATAGAGATTAGAATTAAGTAATTATATATACTTTAATACTTGTTGAATATTATACAACATTTATTGAACAATTTTAGAATTAGAATATGAATCATCCAGGATTTTTATTTGACCTATTCAACTTTAATTAACTTTAAATTTATATATCTTAACTTTAATTTTTAAATATTTAAATTAAAAGACAAATAAATCAAATGAATAAGTCAAAAAATCAAATTCCTCTCCAACGAAAACCTTAAATATGATTGTTGGGTCGTCTGAGTAAGCCCGAGTAGTATCGAGAGACGGACATATATTACCCAATACTTAGAGAGAAGTTTAAGGAAATATACTGTGAAGCTGAAAAGTTATTACAATAAAAAAAAAAAAAAAAGTTTGATGGACAATAAAAAAAAAAAAGGTTTGATGGGAACAAAGATCTCCCAGTTTTTCTCAATTTTTAACGTGATAAAAAAGAATTGAGAAAAAAAGGAAAATAGGTAATAAAGCCACAATCCAAACAAATTTTTTTTTTTTTTTTTTTCCATTTGAAAAGTAAAGGTAAATTTCATCCAAAAAAACAAATAAAAAAAATACAAAAATTAAAAAAATAAAACATTAAAACAATAAAAAAAATATTTTAATAAATCAAATCTTTAATTCTATTTATAAACCTTATATTTAAAATTTAATATTATAAAATTTTTGAAATATCACTTTTAACTAAATATTTACCACAGTAAAACGTTAAATTCACCTTGTAACTTGAAAGTACCAAGCAATATCTAGTTCATCTGCTAACTGCATAGTTAGTACTACGTGGTACCTATGAAAGTAAAAGGCTACCCCCAAATACCCACTTCTCCCTCTCTCTCTCTCTCTCTCTCTCGGGGTAAAAAAACACTTTCTCCACAGGTGGCCGCTCGGTAAGCTGCCGTCGCCGGTTGATAGCCGAGTCTCTTTGTGGCAAAGTGAGAAATCAATAAATGCAAAATTTGAGTGATTCCAAAAAGAATAAATAAAAATAACCCGAATTGTTAAAGGAAATAAAGGAGAAGCCTTTGAGGATTAGGGATTTTTTATTTTTTATTTTTTTGAGGATTAGGTCAAGAAACCCCTCCTCCTTTAAAACAGAAAAACAATAGAAGAAGATGATATTCTGTCAGTCTGTGAATTTCTCTTATAATTTTTTAAAGCTCCATAATAAAGTTTCAGATTAGTTGAGGGGAGCAAGATTTGCAGGATCAATAATAAATTTGCTCTCAAATTGCGCAATAAATAAGGTAAATTCCATCATGTCTCTCTCTTTTTTACTATCAGATTTCAATAAGATTTACAAATCCTTCATGTTTCTGCACAATAATATTAATAATAATAATAAAGCTTCAAACTTTATGGACCGATTTTCTGTTCCAATTTGTTTAGAGAAGTTAAATGAATCCACGTGTCTCTCTGCACACTAAAGTTTCAAACTGTATGATAAATTTTTTGTCTTTTTGTTGCTTAATAATCTTTTTAGATGTCTGATATATATGGTTTCGTTTGTGTGTTGGATTTTTGCTGTTTCCATCATCATCTTCTTCTGCTGTAGTAATTTTTGTAGAGTATAATAGCTCTGCTACTGACTGATTGCCTTATTAAGTAAGTTTGCAAGTTTTTGGATTTGCAGTGTTTGAGTAGATTTAATTCAGAATTCCAAGGATATGACCTGCCAATTGCCTGTACATCAGACTAGTCAATTGCCTGAAGATTCGTTCACTAGATTTCCTGATGACATTCTTGTTTGCATTCTATCCTTCCTAACGCTTAAGGAAGCAGCTCAAACGAGTGTCCTTTCGCGTTGATGGATTGACTTATGGAAATACACTCCAAGACTAGATGTTGGTGCTTCAATATCTTTTGACATCGTTTTTGAGGACGAAGAAATGCTTCAGACTGAAAGGAATAAGTATGTTAAATGGGTAAACCGTATCCTTCAGTTGCACAAAAGATTAACTCTGGACGAGTTCAGGCTTTGTTTCCACTTGGACATCTCATCCCAAAATGAGATTGACAGATGGGTCGAGTATGCATTTACAAGGAAAGTTCAAATCCTAGAATTGAACTTGTTGGGAGAATGCTATTCCTTGGCGTATGTCATCAGACTGTTGTGATTTTCCTGACCATTTTCTTTATTTGAATAATGGCCTGTCAGCAGGACAATCTTATTTCGATTTTTCTGGCATTCGACTTCCTAAATTTGATAACTTAACGTCCTTAAGAGCATTGAGTTTGAAAGGTGTAATTATAACTGATGAAGCTGTGTAGTTTTTCCTGCATAATTGTCCTTTTCTTGAAAGACTGGAATTGATTAGCTCAGGAAAATTAGTCAATCTTCTATTCATTGGGCCATCTCTCATGTTGAAACACTTGGTGATAGAGAAGTGTCAAGATGTTAAATCAATTCAGATACGTAACTCAAACATTGTCTCGCTTAGAATTTCAGAAGTTGAAAACCTGATTCTTATCAATGTTCCTAAGCTCACTGAGGTAGTAGTTATTGAGCAGATATACAACAACTGGAGCTGTGTGTTTTCTCAGCTTTCCTGCTGTCTCTCTCAACTAGAAAAATTTTCATCTTGGTGACTGTTTTCCCACAGGTTCATGCAAAATAGTGTTAATAATTCGTTTTTGGTCTGTTTTAGCTTGGACTACT
This sequence comes from Cinchona pubescens, assembly GCA_025175665.1. Lineage (NCBI taxonomy): Eukaryota > Viridiplantae > Streptophyta > Magnoliopsida > Gentianales > Rubiaceae > Cinchona > Cinchona pubescens. The sequence goes on from JANKKI010000200.1 coordinate 186,896, forward strand.
AGGTATTTATTGTGATTTCATTTTCCAGGAACTTATGAAGGATGGTGAATTTCCTGAGCTAAGTAAACTGAAGTTTTTGAGGATGAATGTTGGCGAAGGATCATAGTCTCATGGTATTGACTTCCATGATAAAGGCATACCCGTGCTTGGAGAGATTTGTATTGCAGGTAAGCGTTCGTGCTTGAATATAGTGATATTGTTGACTGGGAATCACTCCTTTGATAGCAAAAGTTCCCTTACCCATAGAATTTGCAGCTTCGAAGTATTCCACGGAATTTGCAGTTCGTAGCATTTACCATTCTGCACTATTTCACCAGCGCAATGCATTTCATAGGCATTGTTATTAGGATGCTTTCGATTCTTTTATGATTGATATGGTTTTTGACGCATACTAGTATTTGCAATACATTACTGTTATCTTGGTTGTGGTCTATCTGACATGATTATTTTGTTAATGAATTGGACATTATTTTACAGCATAGGCGTTTCATGGAACTGACTATTAATATGAAACTATGGAAATTGACCTTACTGTTGAGCTCTTGATGGTGCTGTAGCAATGCTACATTATCTCATTTGATTTGACATTCACAATTTCCTATAGGTTGTGTTTGGATGGAGGGACTTAGTTAGGGATTTGAAATCCACCAATAATTGAGGGTGGGATTTTAATGTTTAGATGGATGGATTTCAAATTCACCTAAATTTCAAGTGATTTCAAATCCACCCACTCAAATCCACTCATTCAAAATCCTTTCTACAATCAAATCCATCAATCCAAATGCAACCTTATATTCTTTGAGGTTAGTGCTGCACACAATCAGTTAACTTCCCAATTCTCCCTTGAATGATCCCATGTAAAGCGCTTTTTATAAGGATATCTAATCTGTGGTCTGGTGATCAATCACAATCAACATTGTATTAATTAATTTTGCACTATTATAATGTTATTCACTACCTTAAATTTAATGCATCCATTCATCTGCCCTTATCTTTTGGCATGTTGGCATACATTGCTTCTTCTAGGCAGCAGACATTTCCTCCAGCAAACCTAGAAGACATTTATGTTGTTGCAGGGTTTCTACTGTTTGAGTTTGTCATATCTTGCATATTAGTTTAGAATTATATTTGGATCCCTTATTTCTTCAAATGACTTTCAGAAGTGGGGGATGCCTTGAAACTAAAAAGCTTAAAATTACATAACAAATAGTTTTGCTGTTTGTTTAACATCTTATAGTTTGCCTTGCCTCATTCTTGTTGTTCAAACTCTCTGTAAATGGATTTTTGAGCTTTTCTTAATATCTCACCCTCTGGTTCTTTCTTGTAAACGTTGCTGCCTTATATTATGGTATGTTCATTTCGGACCAATGTTTTACAAAAGAAACTGCAGATTAATGTTTATCTGCTTTAAATTAAAAGAAAATAAGACCTTAATTCGATCTTGAGATAGAGATGTCATATGTGTGCATTTTTATTTGAAATAAAATAAAAATAAAAAAGCACCTCCATGGCTACTTCTGAAACACGAATCTTTTCCCCTTTTTCTTATTTTCCTTTTTTGTTGTGTCCCATGTGCTACAAGTAGAAGTCAAAAGAAAATGAGTATGGTTTTAGCTGACAAAGTGCTTGAATTAACTGAATTAAGCAACCGATAACAAGCCCTTAGTTCCATTTTGCTAGCACCATCACGGTACAATAATCAATAATTCGGCCTTATTTACTAAGTTACCCGGACTCGGATACGGGTGTCGGGTATGGGTACATGTCTAGGTGTCAGATTCATCAATTTCATAAATTGAGGGTATGGGGACACTCTAAAAGAGTCGGATATGGGTACGGGGGTGCGTCTTTTATGCTGTAGATGTTACTACAATTAATGTAGTAGCAATGCAATTTGATGACATAAACCAATTTAACATTATTTTATAACTCATTTTTAGCATCTCAAAAATAAATATGTTTATGCGTAGCATTAAAGAATAATGGTGCTCTGAGATAAAGAAGATATACCCAATTGAAAATTGACCATATGGACACGGATCCCACACCCACACCCATGTTGACACGGCAGGACATGGGTACTCTAAGGGTGAGAGGAGAGTCCATGTAACATAGCTTATTTACACTGAGACACCAATTCATTTGCATTTAGTTCGAACATCTATAAGATTGTTTGACAATGGGAAGTTTGTCGGCTCCTGCATCAGTGGAGAGTTGAGAGATTCTATGGAGAACCCCCACTTCTTATTCATTCAACCAGTCTTTGTCTATAATGAGACTCGATTGAAAGGACAAATTGAGTTACTTTTTTAAACTACTCTGTTGCAATTTATGATTCTTGAATTGCTTTTGTAAAAAGCTGTGCTCTTTCCTTGTGGAACTTCTTCCGAGAGATATTTCACCCTGGCCTAATCTTATTAAATCAGATTGCCATCTCAGGAACCAGTGACTAGTTGGTGTAAGCAGTTGTGGCTGTCGATAGATTCTTTCAGAGTTCGGTGAGTTTATTTGGGTGTGGATTTGGGGGGTTGTGAGAGAGAGAGAGAGAGAGAGAGAGGCTGAACGGGTAAGTGTTGTAAAGTAGGGCTATATTGGTGGGCCCTACACGTGGTGTATGATAGGTGGGCAATGTCAGCTCTATGTTGCACCTTGCCTGCAGTAGAATGTAGAGGACTTAGGCTTAGCTTAGTTGATTAATGATTCTTGTTTCTGTTTATTGGATACAGTGCTACTAGACTAGTGGACTACTGAAGTTAAAAGTGCTCGTCTTGTGATGGAATCATAGAATATAGGATATTACTTTGTTTTTCTCCAATTTACTTAGCAGTGTTCGATTTGATCTTTCGGTATCTGTAATTTTTGTTGATACACATTCTCTGTTCTCCTGCCTGTTCTTTCATCTTTGGTTGGACAGCATGCTTAACTGCGTTTATATCCTCTTTGGCGGTTATGTAGGAATGGGAATCTTGCAGACAAATAGAGAGAAAGAAGGAGGTGCAGAATGCACCCACAAATACCTTAAAGTGATCGAGTTTTCTGGATATTATGGCCGTACTTGTGACGATGAACTTCTCACGTATTTTATGGAGAATGCTGTTGCGCTCTAGAAAATTGTTATTGATCCTCGCAATCAACTATTTACTCGCGGTCCCATCGAAATGGATCTGGTTGAGAAGGCTGCTATAACTCCTGCCTTGGAGAAGGTTAAACAACTCAGTGCCGAAACATGTGGAGTTGGTGATCATTTAACTTGGTTGTATGTGATTCAAGCAATTGTTGAAGGTTCAAATGCAAATCATGGCTAAGCTTCGGCTCAGAAGCTGTATTGTGTTTAGTTCATATTTCAGCATTATCCTTATATAGGTTGAGAGTAACAAAGCTGGTGTTTAAGTTATTGTGCGTGATATTTAATTTCATATGTAGAACGAACGTTAATTGACCATAGTTTCATCATTGGTGAATAATTTCTTTGTACGATGTACAAGTAGCTTAATAAGCTCCGGGTCTGTTATTTTCCGGTCTACGTTTTCTTCTATGTTCATGAGGAATTAATGAATTAATGAGTAAAGAGTCAATTAAATTTTTATATCAATATGGACGTTTATATATATATATACACATCTTAATATATATATATATATATATCCAACTAAATAGCTAAGAAGGAGTTGGGTCTAGTGATGAGTTTGGTTTGGTAGTTCAACCATGGGTAGAAATAAAAATTTGCATATTTCACATTTTTATTATTGAAAAATGTAAAAAATTTATAATCTCAATTAATGAATTAATGAGTAAAGAGTCAATTAAATTTGTATATGAATAGACAATTCCGTTTTTAAAGATAGAGGATGAAGTGATAATAAAAAGTCATATATATTGATGAACCAATTTAATGCTTGATTTTGTTTACTTTCATGCATTATCTTCTTAAAATTTCATTATTTTCCCACTATTTATATCTCAACAAATTGGTAGCAGTAATGTTATGGAAGAAGATGTCACAAGAATAGAACCTAATCTTGTTTTCTTTCAGGTATAAATTTCAGATTTCTTTCACTCTATTTTCTTCCTCTGTATCCTATTATAACACAAAAATTTTTGGATTTGTGAATGTCTTGTGTTACACAAAACTCCTTTAAATTCTTATCCACCGGCAACTCCCTAATTTAATCTCAATTAATAATCTATCCAAAATCCAAAGTCCACGATACTAATGTGTTGCCTTTGAATTGATAAATTCAGGGAAGAATTGTCAAAATACATCCATTTGTTAGAATAATTTTTTTTGACTTAAAACCAACTAATTTTAAATTTATTCAAATTAAAAAGTTTGAAATGAAGGATTAAATAACTTCTAACTTCAATAAATTTAAAATTCATTCGTTTTAGTTTTATAAATCTATCTGACAAATAAATGAATTTCAAACTCTTCTTCAAATAATAATAGTTTTTTTTTTTTGACCTCCAAAAAAATTGCTTCATTAATTTGTAAAATAGATGGCATAGTCCATTTAACCACACCATCTACAGAATTTAGCTATAGAATACTAGAATAAGTGATAATTGCACAATTGAAAATTTGGTAGTACATAAATACCACATTGAACAAATTATATAGGGAAAATGACATTAATAGTCCCTTACATTTCACATTTATACTTTTTTAGTTTTTTACATTTAAAATGATATATTTTAGTCCATCACAAATTTAAAATATACTATTTTGGTCCCTCTACCAAATTACGGGTATATTTTGACCTAAAATACTCGCATGCGTTTAAAATGTAACATATCCAAGTGCAAATTTGACAATACATAACTTTAAATAATAAATTGTCCCAAAAAGAAGAGAATTGGAGCTATTAGAATAAAGTTGGTGGAGGAAAAGTCGCGAAAGAGGGGAATAGGGGTGATGATGATAGGTGAGAATTTTGAGGTGGTGGTGATAGAGGTTTTAAATAGTATCGTTTAAGGGAGCCTTATTTAAAATTTGTATGTTGTCACTTTTGCCCATGAAAAATATAACATTTGATACAGATGTGAATATTTTAAACAAAAAATGTTAATAATTGTATCGAGGGACTAAAATAGTGCATTTTAAATTTGTGAGGGATTAAAATGCATCATTTTAAATGTGAATGAATAAAAAAAATACAAATATAAACTGGGAGAGACTAATAGAGTTACTTTCCCAATTATTCACATTTTCCACACAATGCACTTATACTAATGTACTTACTTTCTAAGATTTCCTTGCGTTATTCTTACAAAAATTAACTGTTATTGAAGCAACAAGTGTAAAATTTGCTCTTATTATTACACTAATTATAAATTAAAGTAACTTTAATTTGTTCTTATATTCTCACTTTGTTCTCATATTCTAAGTCAAGTTTATCTACAGGTACTCAACCCCAAGCATCGTGTGGGCTAGAACCTAGAATATATATATATATATATATATAGGGGCGAAGCTACATGGACAAGAGGGTGGGCAATTGCCGCCCTCTCAACTTTGGAAAAATTGTAAAATAGTCTAAAAAGTTTTAGAATTTTTATAGTTATCTTACAATTACACCCCTTAAATTTCTTTAAATTGGTCTTTTTACAAACATTAACCTAAAAAGTTTAAAATACGTTTAAGACCACCTTTATTTCAAGCAAATATTTCACATACAAACGAAGCTAATTGATCATGAAAATATATTCATAATACATAGTTACCATAATGAATACTTATTATAACTTGTTTTATTATAAATTTAATTCAATTCTAAATTATCAAATTTATCCATATATATATTATTTATTATTAACAAAACTTTTGCCCTTACATTAAAATTTTTTACCCCCACTGACCTTGGGGTCCTAGCTTCATCCCTATATATATATGTGTGTATGTGTAAACTCTTAGACTGTTTTACAAGACTACTTTTAGTGCAATTTCATGACATGTATCACTTTTATATTAGACGAACACTTTACGTATCAGGATATTCAAAACAAATGTAATATTTCATAATAGTTTCTAAACGTAAACTATTTCAACTTTTTCTTTCATTTCATTCCCACTTATGGAAGAAAGAGATTGTGAGGTTGTGAAGGATTCAAAAAACCCTTCCATTTCCTTTCTTTTTCACTTCTTCAAAACTCCTATATTTAATTTTGCACTCCAGAATTTTATAGTCAATTCTTGCTTTACAAATATTGTTGCACATCTTACTGAACATATTGTGCACACGTAAAGATTCTGTTAATTTTTGTAATAGTTGCAAAAATTAGGTTAGAACAGAATGTATTTGAGATTCAAGAATACAAAATGTCTAAAATTTAAAATAAAGGTACAAAATGAAAATTAAGTATAAGTCAAACAGTGTAAAGTGGAATTTAACCCCGAAGAAAACTGAGTACGTAAGCAACATTGTTGGAAGGCAACTAATTGCTTAGGTAAATGTAAAAAGTCTCCCCTAAAACCTTTTTTTTTTTTTTTGATAAAAAATCTAAAAGAATGAATATTATTGAATCTAGTTAATATATGGATTACGTTAGTTATCCACAAGTCTGTTTTACGATATGTGGATTTTTATGGTTGCTTGCAAAGCCATAGAGAAAAACAGACCTAGAAGGTATATTGTCTATTTGCAGACTCTATATATCAAACTCTAATAAGAATATATATGGCTAATCTATAATTTAAGTGATTTATGAAAATCAGAACAAATCCTTTCCAATTAATTCCATGGGAAGCCTATATTGTTTGGTATATTTGAAAACAATCAATTAAAGAAAGGTTAATCACCAAAGTTTAGGCCAATTGTGTCAACTTTAGACATAATAACACTACCTATATTGTTTGGTGATGATTGATAACACATTGGTTGGTGAAGATTTAAGAAATGATTGTATCATTTCTTAAGTTTGTTTTTTATTTTTTGAGATTTAATGGGAGTAATTGAATTTAAAGTCTTCTATTCATCTACATAGCTTAATTAGAAATTAGAAGTTAGAAGTAACATAGAACTGCCGCGCAGTTGACTAAGTAAACTCGATTAGCAACCCAATACTTAGAGAAGTTTAAGGAAATATTATTATTTTTAGTGATGTTTAAGATAGCGAAAATCTCGTGCATTGTGTGACGTTAGTTCATCAAAGCAGATAAATTCTCTACGAATACGTGGCATAAATTTATGAATCTTTCGGATCCCATGGAGTTAATTATAGTTTACTGATTTTCATGTGCAATATGAATTTTTCTTTCAACTTTTGAAAGACTATGGTCTGTTTAGTTGGGCTGCAAATATTTTCTGGAAAATATTTTTCATAAATTTTTTTAGCGTCAAATACTGGAAAATATTTTTTGGTGTAAAATATTTTATAATTTTTTCCTATTTAGCTAAAAATAACTTTCAGAATTTGAGTGTGAGTTATTTTTCGAATAATTTAAGAATGATATTAAATTTCAAATGCTTACATTTATAACTTTATTTACAAAATTTATTTTTATTTCAATCATTGTCAATTCGTTTTTCTCTTCATTGTGGACCCTACAATAATGTAACTATTATTATGCTTATTTTATCACTATAATAGTATATGATTTAATTTTGAAGAAAATTAATTTTTTATTAACCACAATAACTTGTAAAGTATTCATTATAATTGTTATAAGTCTTTTTAACTTATATTCATAAAATTAAGGACAAAAAATATTAAAAAGTTATACTTCAAAATATTTTTATGTTATCAACCAAACACCAAAAAATTATATAAAAAATAAACTTTTTCATTTAAAATATTTTGAAAAAAATCTTTTCCTCAGAAAAACATTTTACATCCAGCCAAACATACTCCTATTTTAATAAATTTTCAATTGGACAACCTATTAAAAATGGTAACTTGATTGAGTAGTGAGTATTCAAATTTTTATGTTTTATGATTGAAAAGCATTCATTCACTGTTTTAGAGGAGACCATAACCTATCAATTAGAAACCAATGTGTGGTTGCCACTTCATTGGATCATGTTATTATGATTGGTACAAATAGGGTTCTCTATTACCAAATTTTTTATTTTGTACAATTTTTACCAAAAAAAAAATCTAATTTAAAATCAAACAAATGATAATTCGAAATTCAGTTGAATAAGTAATCTCTGTTGGACTCTCAAATAATTTGATAATGTGAAATCATTTTATCACTTTGAAGTAAAAATATAAATTATCTGGAAAAAATTAAAATTTAAATAAATAAGTTGACAATTTTATCAAGTTTAAATTTTTGTAAGAAAATAAATATATAACATAATCGCTCTCTGTATACTAAATTAACATTACCAATTGAATAACACTAACAAGTAACAATGAGTAATTAATAGCATCAAATATATAAAAAAGGGGAACAAATTTTTTTTTTATTTTTAAAAACGTATATTTTTTGAAAATAAAACAAGTATTACAACAGTACTATTGGAAAGGAAATATTATATTAAAAAGTTGTCTGGTATTATCTTATATATTAAATAAAAGTACTGTTATATTAGTATTATTATCCTACAATAGTTTTTGGTTATAAAATAGATATTATAATAGTAATTTTTTGTGATTTTATTGCTATTACAGCAGTACTAGAAATTTTCAAGGAAGTGTAATGAGAGATCCAACCAATATTATCTCAAACAATAAAAGCTACTATTCAATCAATTTTATCAACTTAATTGATTAAGAAAATCAATGCACAATTGAACATAATTATATTATATGTTACTAATCTTAATATTATCAACCAAATTGTAATGTATAATAAAATGGATATGAGACCCCCCTCCACGAAAAAAAAAAAAAAAAAAAACACCGTCAAAATAGTTTTGTTTAAATAGCTATTATTCGAGATATTATTTATATTTTAATATTTTTTTTAAAGAATATAATATACGCGAGATAAAAGATAATGGAACAATGTGTTATTTAATTATTATAAAATATTATTTAGAGAATAATTAATAATTAACACTGTCCAAATAGAGAAATTGATATGTTATACTTTGTCCAAAAAATAAAATAAGGAGCCAAAAACCGCTGTCACATAAGTGACCAATATTAGCCTTGTAATGAAAGTCCAGTTCTTGAGTTCATATAACTACATTAATTGGGTACTCTTTGTCTCCTACAACCAAGTAGCGAAATCCTTCTTCTATCACCATCAAACCATCTTCATTGGCAGTGTTAAGGTGCTCACAAGGGCTCAGTTTGAATTCAATTCCAGCTTTAGCTCCTGCATGTAAGCTAACACTCTGGAATCCAACCAACTGTTTCATTGGATTCCCATTCCTAAGTTTTGCCTGCCTGACAAAAAGTAGCACCGGATGTCTTCCTGCCAAATCCCCCAAATTTTCAACTCCTACAATAGCTGAGAACTTTGCCTTCTCGCATGACTCTTTACCCAATTCTGACACTGAAAGATAACGAACTGCATTCGAGCTATTAGTTGTTGCCTGACTAGTAGCTGATAACTGATTTAAGTAGATTGTCTTTTGAGGAACATCTATGAAGTTAACCAATAAGAATAGGTTGAGTAGCTGAGGCCATAGCCAAACTCGAACACTTTTTCCCCGTTGTAGAATCTGTATGTGCGCCCTGGATATGCTGAAGATGGGTCAGGTCTCATCCTCATGTCTGTCATTGGTATATTTACAAACTCTTTTGGATACCAAGTAATTGGTAATCTTCCTCCTGTAGATATTCAAATCAATGAGCTATTTCTTAAAAGCTATCACAACTGATTTTACTACTTTTTCTATGGTAGAATTACAAGTAGACTGGAAAATACTACTAAGTATCAGTAAATAATTTACCTGGATTATGGTCACCAAATATTATTTCTGCTAGTGCAATCCCTCCGGCTTCGCCTGGATAACCAGCCCACAAAATGCTTCCTATTTTCGGATCAAGTTTAGCAAATGTTATATCAACTGGACCTCCACAAAACAGGACTAATATAACCGGCTTCTTTGCAGCATTTGCAACAGCTGTAATGAGGCTCTCTTGTTCACCAGGAAGTAACGTCAAAACCTCACGATCTAGATCCTCTCCTTCTTGACTCCGATCCAACCCCATGACTAAAACAACATAATCCGCCTTCTTTGCTGTATTAACTGCATCATTGATATCAGCAGACATACAATTCACTGCATCGCAACCTTGATGTTACACAGCATTTTGTTGCACATAGCCTTGCAATACTTTAAACACTTCAATCGATGTGCAAGGAGGGCCTTCATAGTTTCCAAGCATAACATATGCATTATTTGCATTTGGGCCTATAACTGCTAGTGATGGTAAGGTCTTTTTCGAAAGGGGTAGGAGCCTATCAGAGTTCTTTAAAAGAACAATGCCATTTCTTGCAGCTTCAAGGGCTAGTTCCTGATGCTCCTTGGTGCATATCTGGTCTGGACTAATTTTGCCATAGGGAAGTTTGCTTGGGTCTCCATTGAAAAGTCCTAACCTCATTCTAGTAGAGAAGAGATTGTGAAGGGTTCTGTCTATGTTGGATTGTGATATCTTGCTTTCTTCAAAAGGGCTGATTTGGTATAGTTGAACAAGTAGTAGCCACAGTCCACATCCATGCCTGCAATTTTCATTTACACAAATTAATAAGCTATGAGTTTGCTTCACTTCAAGTGACTGCATCAACTTGTAATTCATAGTAATCATGCATTAGAAATTACTCTAGTATTTGATTGTTTGCTCTATTGCATATTTCTTTCTGTTTTAACATCCCAATAAGATCGGTAGTGAAGTGGGAAGGCGATTTTCCCATGACTAGGTCATAGGTCCGACTCTTAAAAGGAAAAAAATTCATACTATAAGGTCTCTTGGGCTACATTTATTTTCTTGTTTGGATTCTGTTATGCATAAATTCAGGGGAGCTTTTCAATTTAGAAGGAAATTTACTTTAATCAGGTTTAATATCTAATATTAAATTTTGAAATTGTTTTATTTCCTATACTATTCTCTGAGGGGTATTCAAAAACTAAATTTTATTTCCTATTTGTTTAATGTCGAAATAACTATCATATGAAATTTTCTTTTTTGTTATTTTTTAATTTCTACCCCTAACTCGGAAAGACTATTTTAGAAGAAAATTTACTTTAATATAATTTCATTTCTAATACGAAATGTTAAAATTGATATTATTTTCTCTTTTATTCTTTTAGAAATATTTTACATAAGTAGCTTCAGTAATAACAAAAAAGACATTTAGGTAAGAGAATCACGTAGTCATTAAATTTTGTACTAAGAGCAATTTCGAAAAAAAAATCTAAATTACTAAATTAAACTCACATATTTAATATAATATAGATATAGGTAGATAAAAATGTGGGGTAAGGTGTAATGATGTGGGATCATTTAAATGAAAAGATTCATAATACTGTACCATAAATTCATTTCATGTAAGAATTTTTCTAATAGACTTATAGTAACAAAGAAAATACAAAAGCTCACTAAGCAGTTTTGGAAACATCTTACACCGCATCATCGGGTAATTTAGCACAGGGGTTAAATGCAGAAAGTATAATTATTTGAACTTACACTCTAAATGTAGTTTGCCTTCCTCAACTTATTTAAGATGTATTTTACTTTCTCTTTTATCTTTTGGGACAAAATTAACCCTATTATTTTAATTATTATTGTTTTTCTTTTTTCTTTTCTTTTTCTCTTTTATTTATTTTCTCATTATTTTCTTTTTTTTCACTATTCTTTCTTGCTGGTACTATACAATTATATTACTTTTCATAGTTAATTAATTAAAGTTCAAACTTTTCACGTGTCTAAATAATTTAACTTATAGACTAATCATACTTTAATATAATACCTTGTTGTAATATAAAGTTTGTGATTAACTATTACTAGTAAAATTAAAAAATAAAAATAAAACTTTTGAACTAGAGAAAATTAAAAAATTTATTTTACTATATAAATAAAATTAGAGAATGAAAAAACACGTGCAACCTTTTATTTATGGTGTAATATCGGCAAAATATAATAAAAAAATATTACAACTGTCTAATATAAGAGTTTTTGTATAAATTACAGTAAGTTCAACCAAAATATAACATGTTAATGACGTGACACAAAAAATGTTTGTCTACATTAGAATATATATTTTAATTTTTTGACAATTTATTTTATCTTTTTATAGTTTATTCATTTGTTAATTATATCATTAGTAAAATACATAAAATCCTTATTATACTATTAAAATATATGTTGCTTGTATTAAAAAATTTATTTATTCTATAAATTATTTATACACATATAAAAAATTAAAACTTTTAACTAACTAATTACTAATTGTATAATAGTTTAGCGGTAGCAAGAAAGAATGGATAAGAAGATAAAAGAAAAATATAAGTGAGAAAATAAATAAATTGGTTTGTTACTTCCTTATAAAAAGAAAAAAAATAGCTGTCTCTTAAGTATAATTTTGATGTGTAAACATGAACAAGCAAGGATGTACTTATTAAATGAGTTAAAGGGGACAAATTACAACTTGAGTGTAAATTTATGGGGGTTTTCTACATTTAGCCCATTTAGCATATATTCTTGAAAATCTTGCATGACAACAACTGCACCACAGTGAACTATGACTAGGCTTGAAAACGGGTCGGATTCGGGTCGAATTCAACATATCCAGACTCGGATCCGATTAATATTACTAGTTTCAGATTCGGATCCAAATTAGTCTACAAAAGTAGATCGGTATCCGGATTCGTCGAGTCTTGTCAAATCCGAGTCTTAATAATTTTTTTTAAAATTATATTTAAAATTATTACAATTTATCGAACTTTCTCTTCTTCTTTTTTTAATTGTACAAAAGTATTGAATTCATAATTAATATTTATACATGTATTTTTTATATTAAATATAAATTACATGGACAATTTACACAACATATATGTATATATACATATAAAATAACACTAATATACAATATTTTTATTATATATTAAATATTTTAATCGGATCCAGATCTTAATCGGATCGAACACCAAGATCCAAATTTATTATAATAGCTAAACGAATCCGGATCGGATCCGAGTTATACGAAATTTGTTATAAATCCAAACTCGAATAAACGGATCGAGTCTGGGTATAGACCTCACCCCCTAAGTATGACCCTGGTAGGCAATAAACCAATGTCACTTGAAATTAGCATGTTGTTCCCAATTGTAGTTAGTAATGTCAAATTACATGACCAACAATAAACTAAGCTAATGGCACTCATTTGTTAACACATAATTTTTCACCTTCGAAAACCCCATTGTCCACGAACCGTCTTGGTCAAGAGATTGTAATCATCACAATTTAGGACACCATTTATGCAAGGTTATAAGTGCACATTAGGCCACTAGCTTGCCCATGTTCTATCAGCTCTTGAATGGTGCCTGGTACGTATCTGCCAAATCCTGCTAGGTAACCCGAAATAACTCACCACATGTGGTAAACAATAATCTTTATAATCTGAAATTTTAATGCTCCAGCTCGTGGTACCGAAAAGACTAACAAAATCAGAGGCCAATTTGTCGTCAGCTACAAATCTAGAAGAAAACAGGCCACTCCTTTTTGTTTAAGCACTAATCATCCATATATGAGGATATGTATTTGTTTTATAAGATAAAAGAATAGATGTAATCCATCAAAACACTGTAAAATAGTGAATTAACCATAGAACACTAGTGGGAATCCAAATTTCTCCTAGACTCAAAATCTACCTTCAGACATAAGATTCCACTAATCCTAATTCTAAGTCTTCAAAAGGATTCAATTTAATTGCCTAATTACATAACAAAATCAGAAGAACAATCATTTAACGACATCAAGATACAAAGCAGATCAGGAAGCTAAACAAAAGAAAATATAGCGTATTTTAAGCTGATAATTCCCATGAATCAACTAATGTTCTACAAATACATTAGATACCACATACAATAACTTAAGGTTCTAAAATAATTTAGCCAAGCAAGCAGCCTACGTAAGAAAGATGGTCAAATGCAAACACAGGCTTTTGAGCTGAGGCTTAGACAGCATTGAGCATTTTGAACCTTCACCGTACGGCCTAAATCACGTCTTCAATTAAAGGATCACCAACTCAATATGTTTGGGTACCAGTTGCTTAACCTCCTTCAGAGCAGAATTTACAGCAGCCTTTTGGACCTTAGTCCTTTTAATAGGAAGATGAGAACATCCTTGACTCCGAGGATCAATGACGATCTTCTCAAGTATAACAGCATTCTCAATAAAATACATGAGAAGTTCAGCATCACTTGTGCGACCGTAATACCCAGCCAACTCAATCTCTCTAAGGTGTTTGAGGGTGCATTTTGCACCCTTTTCAATCTCTCTATCTTTCTTCAAAGGTACCGCCCATAATAGCTGCACACAATTGACATATTCACAAATTAAACTAGCTGCACTAGCAACGAAAAAACTGGTAGGATAATATAAAATGCAATAGTAACAAAAACCACAGATTTTGGAAGAACAAAGACATTCAATGCTAAAAGGAAAAAGAAAAAAGTAATATTATGTAGTCACATCTCTAAACACAATACCAGTGGGTCAAAGATCAAGATAATTGTAGCTTTCAGGGGTTAAGGACGGGGCAGGTACACATACATTGATTTGCATGTCAACTGAATTTGAGAAAAAGAATCAACTACTCTGTATGAACGTGGAATGAAGAGGACTTTAACTTCTGTAACCACAAATATAGGCATGAACATTAAGCAATACACCCAGGTAATAGATCCATTCAACATCTAAGCTAATTCTAAGATAGGAAGAGAACAAAGAGTCTGGGAACAGGACAAACATCTCCTTCAGCTACCAGCCTACTACAACACAAAACTTTCTTGGGCCCAATAAGAAACCAAAACAAATAGAGATTATACTACATTTCTACCCCAGCTTGTTTGCCATTAGATGTTCAAATTTTTTTGCCAGAAAATGTTTCTCTTGATTGTATGTTAATTAAGCAAAATTGACACTCAGTAAACCTAATCATGTAATAAATCAAATTCATTCACCAAATAAAATAAAAACAACCAATCAAATTCATTATTGAACTAAACTCATACGACTACATTTCCAAGTATGAATGCATACCTTCAATACAAATTTGTGCAAGAATGGACATGCCTTTATCAAGGAAGTCAATCCCATGAGACTATTATCATAATAAGCACCCGTGTCTATCACCAATACCTTGACTTGACTTAGTTGAGGAAAATCACGAAGCATCATAATGTTCTGCAGACCATCAAGCAAGAACCAGTACTTAGTAAAGGTGGAAAATACTAAACAACAATATTCTGAAACTGTTTATACAAACCTGTGGTACATAGTCTTTCAGTTGAAGAAGCTCCAACTTGGAGTGAAAGCGGGAAAGCTGAGGAAACACATGGCTCCAAAAATTAGGGAGATTCCCACCAACAGATACCTCAGCAAGCATGGGAAGATTCATAAGTACTAGGTTTTGAGCTTGGAATATCCCAAGTGAGACAAGGTTGTTACAGTCACAAATCTTAATTGATTTAGCATTGTGGCACAATTGTATCTCTAAATGTAACTGTGTTTCAACATGAGAGATGAACCAGAGACTAGAAGATTGACTAACTTTCCAGAGCCAACCACTTCCAGCCGCTCAAGTAAAGGACAGTTATGCAGGAAAGACTCAATAACTTCACCAGTTACATTAACACCTTTCAAACACAATGCTCTAAGGGACCCCAATTCGATCAATTTAGAGAGTCCGACGGCAGAAGAGTCCAAGTGCATTTGCTCTTTGGACAGGCCATTATTCAAATCAAGGAGGCAATCCGGAAAGTCACAACACTCTAACCAATCGCGGAGAAAAATACAGTTTAATAACAAGTTCAATTCTAGCCTTTGTACTTTCCTTCTAAATGCATATTCAAGCCATCTGTCAATCACATCCTGGTATGAGATGTCCAAGTCAAAATAAAGACTGAATTCATCCAGGGTCAAGCCCTCGTGCAACTGCAAAACTCGGTTCACCCAATTGACATACTTATGCCTTTCACTCTCAAGCATCTCTGGTTTCCGCTCTAAGCGCTCTAGAGATTTTGAAGCATTGAAATCTAGCCGCCGAGTATATTTCCACAAGTTCATCCATCGACTAGAAAGGACGCTTGTTCGAGCTGCTTCATTAATCGTTAGCAAGGATAGAATAAATACAAGAACTTCATCAGGCAAAGGACTAATCCGATCAACAGGAACTTGACTAATCTGATCCTCTGGACGGTGGCGTCTATTTTGATACTGTAAATAAAAGGAGCAATCATCAATTTTTGGCAAAATACTTAAACCCAATACAAATCGAGGACAGTAAAGATAAATATATACAAGTGAGCACATAAATCTCTTATTGCTTAAGGTTATCCTTTTAATCTATTGGACGCATCAAAAGACAGATTATGGAAGCTACAAGGATTAAAGAACCTCCGAAAGTTGCTAAAAAAAGGAAAAAAGAACGAACAAAAACATCAGATAATAAAGTTTGGACCTTTAGTCTGTCTTATAAAAATTTTAAAAAAAAAAATTGAAACTTTTAGCTAGAGTAGAGAGACAAGAATTTACCTTGTTTAGTTCGGAACATGATGAAATATTTCCTCCTTTCCCCATAAAGTTTGAAACTTTATAATTTCCTCCAACTCTTGCTTGTTAATTTAGCTCCCCAACTGGTCAAAAATCCCGATTAATCAACCATAAATACATAAAAAAATAATGGTGCAAGAAAAGAAAAGAAAAAAATATTTTATTAAACAAAGTTCCAGAATCCAGATTTACGAAGGTGGGAAAAAAAAAAAAAAAGGAAAAAGAAAAAGAAAAAGAACAGGCATAACCATTCTAGAATTCTGTTTAATGAAAACCAAGAAAGCAAAAGAGGAAAGGGTGGAGGGGGAGGTGTTTTCTTCTTCTTCTCTAAGTCTATAATCAAAAAAGGAAGGGGGATGGAGGAGGTGGCTGTAAACTCGTCTTAATTTTGCTCTATCATACCTGTTCGGCTGCTTGCTTGAACATGTGAAATCGCGGAGGGAAGGGGCGGCGCAGGCAGTAAAGCGGAGTTCAAGGGAAGGAGTCCTCCGCTAGTTTTGACTTTTTGTCCTTGGGTTATGGTGGTACCGAGTAGAAGAGTCGGTGTGGGGATTCGAAACTGGATATCCTATGCAATTTTATAGTACTAAAAAAGTTTGTACACCCTATGGGTGCAATTTTACAAATAGAAAGCAATATTTGTGTAATTACTAATACTTATCTGTTTAGGAAATAGTTAGCTAAATTTTTAACTTTATTTGTAAATTTTATAGTGTGAATAAATGTTATCAAATTTATAATATCGATGTAAATAAGATTGTATGACAATTAATCTTAATTGCAAAATCAATAATTGGATTTTAAAAATCGAATTTATGCTAATATTTTTCATCTATGCTATATATAAATAATAACTAAGGATAATAATAAGGCATGAATAGTATGAAATATTATTTAGAAAATAACATATGCATAGGGTGTGTTTGGTTGGATTGAAAGAAAATATTTTTCAAAAAAATTTTTTGGTACCAAAGGTCACCGAAAAATATTTTTTGTGTTCAATTTTCCTTCTTTTGGCTAAAAATAACTTACGCAATTTTTTAGCGTAAATTATTTTTCGAATAATTCAAGAGTGACATTAAATCTCATATACTTATTTTTATAATTTCATTTCTTAAATTTATTTTCGTTTCCAGTTCGTGTCTATTTGTTTTTTTCTTAATCATGGGTTCCATACTAATATAACTATCATTATACACATTTTCTTACCACATTATACTATTATTTAATTTTGAACAAAATCAATCTTTTATTAACCACAATTACTTTTAAGTTATTTATTACTATTATTATAAGTTTTTTTAACTTGTATCATAAAATTAAAGATGAAACCATTAAAAAAATTTATTTAAAAATATTTTCATTTTGTTAATCGAACACTGAAAATTGTATGGAAAATAAACATTTTCATGTAAATGTTTTCCAAGAAAAAAAAATTTCAATCTAACTGAGCACACCCTAAAGAAACAACATTTACAATTAATCTTCCGAATATTATTTGGTAAATAATTTCAATTATTTGCTATCCAAACAGACCCATTGTGGTAAATATTTTTTAGTCAAATTTTCATGCATTTTGAAATTCATTTGATATTATTTCGAATTTGAGTTTTTAATCATGTTAGTATCAAGTTTTTTAAAATGAACTTATTTTCGACCGCAAATTTTTCAAAGGTCTTGTGTAATCCTAATATACTAGGTGAATGTCTCCTACTATGTTCAGAAAAATGAATATTTATATTTAATTTATACAAAAGAATAACATTAATAAATTAATAATGATAGCATACACCTTTAGTAGTTAAAACTACAAACAAATTAAGTAAAATTAATGGGGTGTTAATCTTAATCTGTTAATATAATCGATTTCAACCCTTTTTTTTTTTTGCAGAGGGTGATTTTACACTCTATGCTTGTGTAACATAGGGAATAAAATATATATATAATTTTGAATAATTCTTGAAAATTCTCATTTACTTTGTTTTTAATTTAGATTTTTCAGTTTAAAAAAAAAAAGGGGCACGAGCTCAGGGTCGTGGGTATCGATGAAGAATTTAAAATTTTTGAATTTGAGAGGGAATGGAAAATTTTGAAAATTTAGCATTCCGCTAAATAATTGCTGACATTAGATGGGTGGATGATAGGGACAACACGTGTTTCATTCCTATTAGTCAGCTAGCGAGGGTGCGGATTATGATCCCCCTCTATGCCTAACCAACGGTTACGATCTAAGATGGGTAATCAAAATCATTTTAAAATTTAAAATGAGGAAACACGGATTTGCAAAGCGTGCTGACTTGTGATTGGTTAAATCCCGAGGTAACGGATTGACACGCAAAGCAACGGTCACGATCGTGCACATCAAAAGCTAACACCCGCCACGCATCCCTATAAATAGCCGACGGATTTAAATATTTTATTATGAAACAAATTGAAGAGAAATCCCCAGTAGTCTATCATATATGATGCCCAGAAAGGCGACCCTTCCGCTTCAAATTCATCTACGCCAATTCCAGAGTTATGAAGAATTACTGACTGCTGGCCAGCTTTTCGGTCACAATGAGCTGCGGGCCGCAGATGTCGGTGATGAATTTGATCGTCTGAGGAGGGCGGTGAGAGAATTGGTGGACAGAAACTCCATTGACGTCCAAACCGTGCCGGACATGACAAGCGTTAACAATCTCAGGGTATGGTTCGGGTACGACGGAGCTGTTCTAGGGAACTATTATTTTACATTTTTTTTTTTGTTATGTTTAGTATTTCAGTCTGTCTTATACGTTACTCTGTGTCTGTTGCTACTGGTTTCCCTTGGTAAAGTTTGTTTTTCTCCTATTCCAATTATATATAAGAGTGTTCTGTTACTGCATTTTGTGTTTAATCATTAGTATAATTTATTACGTTTCAATTGATTAATTATTTGGAAGGAAACATGTAATATACATACTGCTTTTAATTTGTTAGAAATGCCAAACTGATGATGCTATTCATCCAATATTCTTAATTGACAGCTTTTCACAATAGGCACAGTTATATTATTCTACACCAAATTTTGGGTAAGGAGTGCCAAGAATCAGCACTTGTATTATAAAGCCAACCGAGTTGAATTAGTAAAATCATTTTTCTGCTTGCATATTTAATTATCAGTGAGACTCCAGTTTTATGCTTTAAAATATCCGATTAAATTACATGCCTTGCGCAACGCGCAAATGTATTGTATGATTGGTGGTCCTAAATAAAAAAGATTTGCGAATCAAACTCGGATCACTTTATTTATATACAAGACAAGTATAGAAACAAGTACGTGCTTTGCATGCACTACTATCGTTTTAGATATAATAAACGTTATTCTAATTATAAAAATAAATAAACAGATCACCAATACAATAATATGAAAGTCGTTCATCTTTACCATGAGCTTAAGTTTTGACATACTATTTTCTATATAGTAACATTTTAAATCATCTTATAACAAAAGAATGCGTTTAAACAAAGTAATAAAGTAACAGCAATTCTTTAAAGTGTTATAAGATTGGAAAATGGATGAATAAAATTTAATTAAATATTTATAATTAGGGATAGTCATTATATATGATTTTACCACATAAAGTAACTTTAACAACTTATTCTGAAAAAGTGATTTTCTAAATTATTTTTTTCAAAAAAAAAGATATATGGTAACACTCCGGATCATGGGTTGGCCTAACAACTTTTGAACGGAAACAATGGAATCAAAATGTTTAAGATATCGAAAATCTCGTGCATTGTGTGATGTTAGTTCATCAAAGCAAATAAATTCTCTACGAATATGTGGCTTAAATTTATAAATCTTTCGGATCCCATGAAGTAAATTATAGTTTACTGATTTTCATGTGCAATATGAATTTTTCTTTCAACTTTTGAAAGACTATGGTCTGTTTAGTTGGGCTGCAAATATTTTTTATAAATTTCTTTAGTGTCAAACATTGGAAAAAAAATTTTAGTGTAAAATATTTTCTAATTTTTTTCCATTTTGCTGACACTAAAATAACTTACAGAATTTAAGTGTGAGTCATTTTCCGAATAGTTTAAGAAAATGATATTAAATTTCAAATACTTATATTTATGACTTCATTTACTAAATTTATTTTTATTTTCAATTATTGTGAATTCGTTTTTCTCTTCATTGTGGACCCCACAATAATGTAACTATCATTATTCTTATTTTGTCACTATAATAGTATATGATTTAATTTTGAAGAAAATTAATTTTTTATTAACCACAATAACTTGTAAAGTATTCATTATAATTATTATAAGTCTTTTTAATTTATATTCATAAAATTAAAGAAGAAAAATGTTAAAAAGTTATACTTCAAAATATTTTTATTTTATCAACCAAACACCAAAAAATTATATAAAAAATAAACTTTTTCATTTAAAATATTTCCAAAAAAAAACTTTTCCTCAAAAACACATTTTACATCCAGCCAAACAGACTCCTAATGTAATAAATTTTCATTTGGACAACCTATTAAAAATGGTGACTTCTGTTTGAGCAGTGAGTATTCAAATTTTTACGTTTTATGATTGAAAAGCATTCATTCACTGTTTTAGAGGAGACCATAACCTATCAATAAGAAACCAATGTGTGGTTGATTTTTCATTGGATCTTGTTTTATGATTGGTACAAATAGGGTTCTCTATTACCAAATTTTTTATTTTGTACAATTTTTACCAAAAAAAAATCTAATTTAAAATCAAACAAATGATAATTCAAAATTCAGTTGAATAAGTAATCTCTGTTGGACTCTCAAATAATTTGATACTGTGAAATCATTATATCACTTTGGAGTAAAAATATAAATTATCTGGAAAAAATAAAATTTAAATAAATAAGTTGACAATTTTATCAAGTTTAAATTTTTCTCAAAAAATAAATATATATCATAATTGCGCTCTGTATACTAAATTAACATTACCAATTGAATAACACTAACAAGTAACAATGAGTAATTAATAGCATAAAATATATAAAAAGGGGAACAAAATTCTTTTTTTTTTTTAAAAAAAGTATATTTTTTGAAAATAAAACAAGTATTACACGGTACTATTGGAAAGGAAATATTATATTAAAAAGTTGTCTGGTATTATCTTATATGTTAAATTAAAGTACTGTTATATTATATTATTATCCTACAATAGTTTTTGATGATAAAATACATATTATAATAATAATTTTTTGTGATCGAATTGCTGTAACGGCAGTACTAGAAATTTTCAAGGAAGTATAATGAGAGATTCAACAAATATTATCTCGAACAATCAAAGCTAATATTCAATCAATTTTATCAACTTAATTGATTAAGAAAGCCAATGCACAATTAAACATAGACAATTTCGAAAATCAAGAAATGGAAAAAAATTACATTTATATGTTACTAATCTTAATATTATCAACCAAATTGTAATGTATAATAAAATTGATATGAGACCCCCCTACCCGAAAAAAAAAAAAAACCGTCAAAATAGTTGTGTTTAGATATTTATTATTTGGGATATTATCAATTTATATTTTAACAGTTTTTTAAAGTAATATGATATATGCAAGATAAAAGATAACTGGAAAATGTACTATTTAATTATTATAAAAAATTATTTAGAAAATAATTAATAATTAACACTGTCCAAATAGAGAAATTGATATGTTATACTTTGTCCAATAAAATAAGGAGCCAAAAACCGCTGTCACATAAGTGACCAATATTAGCCTTGTAATGAAAGTCCAGTTCTTGAGTTCATATAACTACATTAATTGGGTACTCTTTGTCTCCTACAACCAAGTAGCGAAATCCTTCTTCTATCACCATCAAACCATCTTCATTGGCAGTGTTAAGGTGCTCACAAGGGCTCAGTTTGAATTCAATTCCAGCTTTAGCTCCTGCATTTAAGCTAACACTCTGGAATCCAACCAACTGTTTCATTGGATTCCCATTCCTAAGTTTTGCCTGCCTGACAAAAAGTAGCACCGGATGTCTTCCTGCCAAATCCCCCAAGTTTTCAACTCCTACAAATAGCTGAGAACTTTGCCTTCTCGCATGACTCTTTACTCAATTCTGACACTGAAAGATAACGAACTGCATTCGAGCTATTAGTTGTTGCCTGACTAGTTGCTGATAACTGATTTAAGTAGATTGTCTTTTGAGGAACATCTATGAAGTTATAAGAATAGGTTGAGTAGCTGAGGCCATAGCCAAACTCGAACACTTTTTCCCCGTTGTAGAATCTGTATGTGCGCCCCGGATATGCTGAAGATGGGTCAGGTCTCATCCTCATGTCTGTCATTGGTATATTTACAAACTCTTTTGGATACCAAGTAATTGGTAATCTTCCTCCTGTAGATATTCAAATCAATGAGCTATTTCTTAAAGCTATCACAAACTGATTTTACTACTTTTTCTATGGTAGAATTACAAGTAGACTGGAAAATACTACTAAGCATCAGTAAATAATTTACCTGGATTATGGTCACCAAATATGATTTCTGCTAGTGCAATCCCTCCCGCTTCGCCTGAAAAGGATAACCAGCCCACAAAATGCTTCCTATTTTCGGATCAAGTTTAGCAAATGTTATATCAACCGGACCTCCACAAATCAGGACTAATATAACCGGCTTCTTTGCAGCATTTGCAACAGCTGTAATGAGGCTCTCTTGTTGACCAGGAAGCGTCAAAACTTCGCGATCAAGATCCTCTCCTTCTTGACTCCGATCCAACCCCATGACTAAAACAACATAATCCGCCTTCTTTGCTGTATTAACTGCATCATTGATATCAGCAGAAGTACAATTCACTGCATCGCAACCTTGATGGTACACAGCATTTTGTTGCACATAGCCTTGCAATACTTTAAACACTTCAATCGATATGCAAGGAGGGCCTTCATAGTTTCCAAGCATAACATATGCATTATTTGCATTTGGGCCTATAACTGCTAGTGATGGTAAAGTCTTTTTCGAAAGGGGTAGGAGCCTATCAGAGTTCTTTAAAAGAACAATGCCATTTCTTGCAGCTTCAAGAAATGGCTAGTTCCTGATGCTCCTTGGTGCATACCTGGTCTGGACCAATTTTGCCATAGGGAAGTTTGCTTGGGTCTCCATTGAAAAGTCCTAACCTCATTCTAGTAGAGAAGAGATTGTGAAGGGCTCTGTCTATGTTGGATTCTGATATCTTTTTCTTCAGAAGGGCTGCCCTGGTATAGTTACACAAATAGTAGCCACAGTCCACATCCATGCCTGCAATTTCCATTTACACAAATTAATAAACTATGAGTTTGCTTCACTTCAAGTGACTGCATCAATTTGTAATTCATAGTAATCATGCGTTAGAAATTACTCTAGTATTTGATTGTTTGCTCTATTGTATATTTGCATGCTGACCTTTTAAAGCATTTCTTTCTGTTTTAATATCCCAATAAGCTCGACAGTGAAGAGAGAAGACGCTTTTCGCATGACTAGGTCATAGGTACGAATTTTAAAAGAAAAAAAAATTCATACTATAAGGTTTCTTGGGCTATATTTATTTTTTCTAGTTTGGATTCTGTTATGCATAAATTCAGGGAAGCTTTTCAATCCTTTTTTTTTTTTTTTTTTTTTTTTTCTTTTTCCCTGCCGGATGTCTCTAATCAATAGGACTAGTTGAGCCAATTTCCCCGTGATAAAAATGTAACATCATCTAATCCAATTTCCAAGCTTAGCTTTTATTAATTTAATTTATTGATAATTATATGCTAGCGTTACTTTTTTGCATTGTTCCACGTTATTCTTTATTTTTCAGATATTTCTGCACTTAAACAACCCTTCTTCTTCTAGTATGTGAAAATGCTCACTTAGGTATTTTTCATTGTAGGAGTTCATCAATGTTTTGAAAACCGGACTGGACCGGCCGGTTCAACCGGTCGGACCGCGAACTGGAAGAACTACCGGTCCGAAATAACTATATATTCGGTCTGTCCAAAAAACTGGACAGAACCGTTAAAAAATCGATTTTTTAAATTTTAGAATAAAAAATAATTTAAATAAAAAGAAAAATTAAAAAATCGTGAAAATAAACTCCAAAATGGCAAAACATTGAACACACCAAAGCTTAAACTATTAAGTTATTATTTTTTTCATCTTTTTTATACTTATTTTTGTAGTCTCTTATTTCACTTTTTTCTTATTAGAGATTCGATCAGTATTTTTGGGTATTAAAATTATAATTCTCCAAAAATAGTGTTTCATTTATATTTTAGATTTTATATAAATATATTTTAGATCATTTTAAATTATATCACATTTTAATAAATAAATAAAAAAACCTAAATTAGTGAACCGACTGGTTCAATCGGTTGGATCGATTGTGTATAAGAGACAGGCTATCGGTTCAATACTCGGTCCGATTTTCAAAACATTGGAGTTCATGCATACTTAATGCATAGTCCATGAGGCATCCAATGTGCCCGGCAAATTGTCAAAAAGACGTGGGAATGCTATAGCTGGAACAGTGACATTCAAAATGGACAGCCCAATCCAAGATAGAAATCCAATTGTGTCCTCAATAATGGACCATAGGATAGAAGGGAGCACTTATAGTTACTAATGATTTTTGCACACTCTATGTGTGCTGTTTTACGAAATATATATATATTTAAATAAATTAAAAAGAAATTTTTAATAACTAACTAAATATATGAAAATTTTATTTTTAACTTGTTGGTAGTTTTTTTTAATTTAAATTTAAATTGAACACTAAAAAGAAGACCACAATACTCATTGACACCCCTTCCTTTATATACCGTAAGTTGGTTTTCATTGAATAGATGAGTTACAATCGTTTGGACCCATAAGTGGTCTAAATTTCCAATACTGGGCCCAAATAAGTCCAAGTGAAGAGACCATTTTCCGAACCTAGCATGTGATGAAGTTTGTGCATAAAATGGGGCAAACAATATTTAAAAATTTAAATAATACACAAATAAAATCTACTAATATTAGTAGCAGGTAAGAAGAAATGGAAAGATTTAGATAGATTTGATCTTTGGTTCTATTTATAAATTTTGTGATGTAAATTAAATGTTACCAAAGATCTGAAATTTATGATATAAGTTAATGTAAGCAAATTTATTTTGATCGCAAAGTTTACAGATGGGACTAAAATTGGATCTATATAATTATTTTCCAAGAAAAAATGGGTCCACCCTCACCTGCTTTTAGCACATCAGCGACCGCATCTTCCGGTGTTCCTGCGTATTTGTGCTTCTCATAAATGATGGACACTGCACCGCAGTCTGATGTGATGTACCTGATCACAACCCAACTCAAATGTTATTCTTGGGCTTGGGCTTCTGTAAGAAACGACCCAAGATGAATAGATTTTATGCTGTTGCTCTGCAATTTAACTCACAATTTGTATTCTCAGGATTTTTAGACAAATTCTACTTTTTTGAAAGTATGTTTCTTGAGTTTTTTAGCACAAATATGGTTTGTCGGGTTAAGTGCATTCAAGTATTAGTTCTTTGTTTAAAAAAAAAAATTTCAATTGCAAGAAATGATAATAGATCGGAGCACGTGGATTAAAAAAGGTTTTGAATTTTTTTTTCCTTTTTTTGCAAGAAATGTATCTTGGTTAGAAAGTGTGCATATTTTGGTTAGAAAAATTCAGTTTTTGTAATCTCTAAGAAAAAATTAAAAATAAGAAATCCTTGGAAGCAATAATGTGATTAATGGCGTAATTTGCGGAAAATATTACCCTCTGAAACCCCATTCTTTACGGGCAATTTGGGTCAAGAGATTGCGGTCAGCACAAGCTGGAACTCCATTCACACGGTTAAAAGCGCACATTATGCCACTCGCTTTACCTTCTTTTATGCAGCTTTTGAATGGTGGTTGGAATGTATCTGCCAAATCTTGCTTGGTCACCTAAAATATTTCCAAAAAATTACCTTAATTTTATTTAATTCTTCTGTTCATAATTTCAGCTTTCGTCGGTAGGAGAATGATTAGATTCATATGATATAAGAAAAGAAATTAAAATTTATTTGAAATAGTAATGATGACAATAAAAATTAAAGTAACCATCAATATGTCCCATTCCTACATTTGGATATTATATACTTGTAGCCTATAGGATTGTCTTATTCACCACAAGAACATCATTCTAAATCATTTCTTATATCAAGCAAAAGAATAAAAGGGCTCTTCTTTTTCTTTTTTCTTTTTTTAAATCCTTATTAGACTAAAAATTCTAAATATCCTTTTTTACTCCTAAACCAAGGATTAAAAATCATTTTTAAAAAGGAAAAGATGAAATTAAAAATAAATAGGAGTGGTATTTCTTTATTAAAACGACTAAATGAGATGGACTAACAAAATAGAATAGTACCAATTCTAATGCCAGTGCAAAAAACCAATAGGAGTGATATTATTTTGTTAAGAGAAAAAAATAATTTAGTTTCTTATTTTTTAAATATCAACCAATTTTATTCTTATCTTTTATAATAGTTCAATTTAATTTCTCATTTTTTACAAAAATAACTAATGTAAGACATATGATGAAAATCGTGAACAATAACGAAACAATTCACTTAATATTCACGCGATCGTTAATAAATGTAATATTATCAATGACTTCATTAACTTGTTCATAACTTCTATTTTTAATTTTTTTAAAAAAATAAAAAATTAAATTAATTTGTACGACTAAATTAATTGAAATTCTATAAATAAAAAATTAAGTTAATCATTTTTTTTCCCTTTTAAAACACAAGACCCAATAAAGTTATTTTACCAAATTCATTTGTTTTTCTCCGGGAAAATCGCTGAAATAGTCCTTAAACTTTTTTATTTTAGTCAAAATAGTCCCTCAACTTTTTTTGTAGCCAAAATGGTCCTCCAACTTTTATTTTTTAGCCAAGATAGTCCTTTCATATGAAATTGACTACACCATAAAAGGACTTTTTTGGCTAAAAAATAAAAGTTAAAGGACTATTCTGGCTAAAAAAAAAGTTAAAGGACTATTCTGGCTAAAAAAAAAGTTAATGGACTATTTTGGCGATTTTCCCTTTTTCTCCCATAGAAAGCAATCCTTTAACTACTAATGGACCCACACCACATAATTACCGGCAACAATTAATTATTACACGTATTAGATACCGACATGGACAAATATTACATATAAGGAAAAAATGTTCAATATTTGTTAGATATGCATAGATTTTTATCCTAAATGTTATTTTATTTTTTTACTATTTAATAAATTATCAACATTTTATTTAAATATAATTATAATTTTTAATAAAGGACACGACAATATTATAAAGTGTGGGACTGAGATTGGGATAAAAATAAAAGGAGTAAGTCTTGACTACTCACTCCGTATTATGAAAATCGTTGAAATTACTAAAAAATATACATTTAGTTCACAATACATAGTAAATAAATTTTATTACTTTTTAATCATTCAACGATTTATAATACTTATTTCACAGTTCGAACTGTGTAACAAATAAAATTTTCAAATAAAAGATCCTTAGCCAATAGACACTTACACGAGCATCAAAGCCAAAGCGGGTGATTCCTTTCCAATTATCCAAATCATAGGCAGTGAAATGTTTGCAACAAGCTGAGGCCTGAAGTTCACCACTCTGTTTTAGGATCCCACCTTGGAAACTATCCCCTTGTACTCCTCTAACATATGAAATTGCATATTTCCCTGTGACTAATGGATCTTCCCCTGGTGTTTCTTGGCCTCTTCCCCATCTCGGGTCTCTAAATATGTTAATATTTGGTGCCCAAAATGTCATTCCTTTTGCTTGCCCTTGATTGTACACTGCTCTTGCCTCTTTCCCAATCACCTAAACTCAAAATGTTTACATTAATCAAATTATATGTTAATAAGGTTGGCTCAGTTTGTGTAGCATGTTATGTCTTAACCTTGTCCAACTATGTTATTTTTAGCCCTTTCCTATCATTACTTTTGTTGTTCACGTCAATTTTTTTTAAAATCAAACTAAAATATTTTGTAATAAATAATTTTCTATAATTTATTTAATTTAAAAAGTATGTTTGTGAACAGTAAAGTTCCCATCAAGAACTACAGTACAGAACCTTGAAATGTTCAAAAGTATAACTTACTAAAAAAACTAAGAGTGAAAACAAAATTGACACTAAAACGACAAAGGTCATTATAACAATCGGAAATAAATGATATATTACTAAGGTTTTAGTGGATAATTAATGAAACGTAAGATTGAAAATTCAAAAATGGATCCGTCTATGGTAGAATTTGTAATTTAAATTAAAATCGTATTAAATTTGAATCATGTAATTTACTGTTGTGGACCATAAGACTAATAATACCTGACCAATACGATACCAAAGATGGTCATCGAATGAAGCAGCAGTGAGGATGACCTGAGGGAAGCTGGTGGCTTTGGTGATGTCTCCGTCGAACGAAATGCCACGTCCAGAGTAAGACACGCCGTGCAACGCTTCCGACCACCATTGATATGCCGGTATACCGAGCCGCGGGATTGCGGGTGCAGTGCTAATGAGCTGGGAGATTTTCTCATCGATAGTTAGCCGGGAAACAAGATCACGGGCTCTAGCAGGAATAGGCAGAATTGTGTTGCAGAATGAAAAAGAATTCGATTGTAACGGGTTGGATTTGTCACATGAAAATGGAGGCTTAGATGACTGTGTTAATGGAAGAAATAATGCGAGACAGAGAAGATTGGTGAAAGCTTTCATATACTTTTGTGAAATTTCATTGTTTGATTGATGGGGAGATATGAATGAGATAATTGTTGTATCTACTAAAATATAAAGATGGCACTTTCACGTAGTGAGAGTGTTTTGTATCGTATGCCCGTTTGACATTTTGAAAATTGTGAGGGGTATTATAGTAAATTAATTGACTGCAGTGGTGGCCTACTTTTTCTGGAATGTTTCTGACATTTCTTGCCCGTCTTCTTCTTCTCTTCTCTCATGCTTCTTGGACAACCCTATTTTTTCTGTTCTTCTCTCTCCTCTGCACGCTTTCTGTCTTTCCTTTTTTTTCGCCTTCCTCTTTATCTTCTTCTGTACTCTCTGTCTCACACAACACACACAATCACATAGCAACGAAGATCTGATCACATGGATGAACACACACAACCACACAACAATCAAACACAAATTTGAAGATTAGGTCTTGAAAATTTTGTAAGATGACATTTTTTGTTTTTTTGAAAATTTTGGGTTAAACCATCTAATTCTAATCTAAATTTTTTCTTGTTTTTTAGACAAAATATTATTATTGTTAATATCAAATTCATTGAAAATAATGTGCAGATAAAATCATTTTTAAGCAAACACAAAAATAACGTGCAGATGTGAATCATTATTGACGTAAAAAATAGAGGGAGCAGATAAATAAATAAATAAAAGTTGATCTACACAAGATTTGTTATTTTAGGATGTCTGATTTCGGCCTTATTTTTGAAGTCGCCGTTCAATCCATAGTGATGAATATGATAATCGAAAATTTTACAAGTTTTTTTAAAAAATTATTTTATTATATTTTAAATAATTATATAATATAATGACACATATTTTAAAGATTTATTTTGTATAAATTTTTAAAATTAAAAGAATATTTTTTTAAAAACAATAGTAGAATTCTTTTATAGTATCATAATACTAATATCTTGTTTAGCAATAAAATAGGCAAAAGATTTGGATTAGAATTAGATTGTTTAATTAATTTAAAGTTTTTCAACTAAGGTTAAGAGTTTTAGTTAGACACCATTACTATAAGCCTTTGATTTCTAAGTAGTACACGTGTCCGTTATCTACCTATCAATTGAGAAAAATTGGTGAGAAGGAGTATTGGGGAGTGTGTGAATGACTGAGTTGTCCCTTTTTTGGAAGACATTTATTACTATCATTGGCATTTTGTGTAGGAGTAATTGCATTGAGCACAAGTATCAAATATTTATATAAATTTGATTTTTAATTTTATTTATAAATTATTTGGTCAGAATTAAATTTTAAATAATTTTATTTAATCAATTGATGTTATAAACACATCTAAAATTTAATTTATACTACAAAATTTATAAATAGAATTAAAGATCAAATTTACCTAAATCTTTACCATTATTTAATATGAGGGTGATAAATGATCGTGAGTATGTGCCCATCATTGACATACTCATATTTCAGAATGAATAAAGAAAGTTTGTTTTGGCTAAATGGTTATGGATATTTTGAAAGTGAAAGATTTAGATAGATTTGATTTTTTATTTTATTTGTAAATTTTGTAATGCGAATTAAATGTTATGGAATCTATGACATAAGATGATGTAAGCAAGATTTTATAAGATTTAATCTTGACCGCAGGTCTCAGGTTAGTCAAAGACCGAATTTATATAAGTTTTTTTCATTTTGAAAAACAAATTTAATATAGTGATGCTAAAGTTTTTTCATTCAAAAAGAAAAATGAAAATTTATTGATTTCGTATAAATCACTGCAATTGATATTTTAAGGCACAAAGTACCAATTGGTGACAAATAAAAGGTGCATTTTACAATTAGCCTTTTCTTATTTCACACTTTTTTTTTTTTTTGGATTGAAATAACTCTTTTTAGATCTGTCCGTGGAAAAAGTTCAAATGCTACTTTTGTTTTCGCATTCTTGGAAAAACATGATTCGATCTTTCCAGTTGGAAATTTAAATTAGACTGATTCGTTAAAAGATGGGTTAATTTCACTTTATCCCCTTACATATAAAGTTTTTATTATTTTAGTCCATAACATTATTTTTTGGTATTTAAATCCTTGAATTAACGGTCATATCCAACGGTGTTAGATTTTTCAGCTAAAATGACCTTTTTACTCTCAAATTTTCATAAAAAATTGTTGAATCATGCAACAAAATGAGAGAAAAAAGAAAAATGAATCAGTGAAAATATGAATAAAAAAGAGATAATAATATTTGTAGAAATATAACATTTTATTTAAATAAAGCTATAAGGGTATTTTTGTCGAAATGATTAGCAAAATTGGGTTGGATTTAACGAAAGAATTTGAGTGACTAAAAAATAACGTTAGAGATTAAAGTAACAGTAATTCTAAATATTAAGGGATAAAGTAATAGTCCTTAAATGATTGATTTAAGGATATTGGACCACCGACTTGATATCCATTTAAGAAAAGGAGTTGTCATCCCTGACTATTTATACGACCAATTCCGGTAAACTAGTAGAGTAATTTGATTTTGAGTGCAGTGATTACTTGTACTCTCTTTGTAGAAAGGAAAAAAAAAATAAGTATCCTAATATTTCGGCATTTTTACTATTTTCTAAGTAATAGTATGACACTATAGGTTATCGGTTGACTTATGTCATGTAAAAGGGTTTAATGCCGTAATGAATCAGTATTATATCTTTTGAATTTGTTGCCGAGTTATAATTCCAGTTTTCTAATCAATTATTGATCAAATGGTGTTTTACCACAGTGATTTGAATGTAAGTGCATTATTAATATTAATTTGAGGGTTAATTCACTTTACCTCTTAACTTTTAGGATAGCTATCAGTTTAGTCCCTAATATTAGTTTTTATATATTTAAATATATGAACTAACGGTAAAAATTAACGGTATAGGATAGCTATTAGTTTAGTCCCTAATATTAGTTTTTATATATTTAAATATCTAAACTAATTGTCAAAATTATTAAAGGTATTAAATTTTTAGTCTAAAATGACATTTTGACTGTTAAATTAGATGTGTAGACAAATTTTTCCATGAAATTTAAAATATTTTATTTTCTTTCCATAAAAAGAATTTGATGAAATTTAAAATATAGTGATAAATGATAAAAATAAAATTATTTAATCATGCCAACAAAATGATAGAGAAAAAAAATGAATCAAGTAAAGTGAAAAAAGAAAAAAGAAGAAGTTTTCACTAAGGGTATTTTTATCAAAAGAATAATGAATGTTAAGTTAGATTTAACTGACAGACTTAAACGCCTACAAAATAACATTAGTGACTAAAGTGATAACGACCCTAAATGTTAAAGTGGTAAAGTGAAATTAACCCTTAATTTCAATTGAATTTAATCTAAAATGAACACGTTTGAGTACAAGCAAAACAAGCTTTGTTCCAGAAAAGTGTTCCTACTTTTTCCGTCAAATCATTGGATTGCATAGAGGGGAAAAAAATGTGGTAACCAAAAAAAGGATTAAAAAAAGAGCGAAAAGAAGAGTACACAATCATAGTGTCATGAATCCCTGGTCCGGAGTAAAAATTAAGCAATCATCTTAATTTTATTTTATTTTTTTAACCAAAAAACAAAATCTATATAGGGATCAACTATTATTTCAAGATGAGTATTGATTTTTTATGGCAGAGAATTAGGAATGTTCCTAACATTGCATCTCACATTATGAACTCAATGTCACAATACCACAGAAATGGGATACTCCTTATCCTCCACAATTAGGTAATAAGATCCTTCTTCAATCACCAGAGAACCATCTTTGTTAGCTTTGCTTAGATGCTCACAAGGGTTCACAACCAAGTCAATTTCAGCTCTCTCTCCTGCATATAATCTTACACTTTGGAATGCAATCAGCTGCTTCTGAGGACTCCCATTGCTGAACTTGGCTTGCCTTGCAAATAACAGTACTGGATGCTTACCAACCATTCCTCCACGATTTGTCACAGCTATTTTTGCTGAGAACTTGATGCTATCGCAGTATTTGTTGCCCAATTCCGAAAGATACATGGAGACATAACGATCAGGTTCTGCGATTTCCGGTGCCTTGGCTGATAATAACTGGTTTAAGTTGAGCTTCTCAGGGGTGACTTGGATGAACTCATAGGAATAATTAGAATAGCTAAGGCCATAGCCGAATTCAAAAACTTTTACGCCATTGTAGAATCTATATGTTCGTCCAGGATAGCCTGTGAAAGGTTCTGATCGCATCCTCATGTCTGTCATTGGAACTTTAACGAAATCTTTTGGATACCATGTCATTGGTAATCTACCTCCTGCAAAGTAAACTTCAATAATTAGATATCTCAAACTGATGGATTTATACCTTGGAAAAAGTAAGAAGAAAGCATGTTCAAATGCAGCTAACAAAGAACTAAGGAAGTGTGTTGATAGATTCACAAAAACTACCAAATTCTACCTGGATTATGATCACCAAAAATAATTTCTGCAAGTGCGATTCCTCCCACTTCTCCTGGATAACCAGCCCATAGAATGCTTCCAATTTTTGACCCCACTTGCCGGTCATCTTTGGCAAAGGATATATCTACTGGACCACCACACAGGAGAACCAGTATAATTGGTTTCTTTGCAGCCAATGCCATACTTTTTATGAGGCTCTCCTGCTTCCCAGGGAGCACCAAGTCTGTTCGATCATATTTCTCCCTTTCCTGGGTTTGGTCTAATCCCATAACTAAAAGAACATAATCTGCGTCTTTTGCCACAGCAAGTGCTTCATTGGTGGCAACTGAAGTACAGTTTACTGCATCACAGCCCTGATGGTAGACTGCACTTTTCAGGTAGCTCTGAAGTGCTTGGAAAATTGTAATGTTTTTGCAAGGAAAGCCTTCGTAGTTTCCTTGAAGGGTTTGCGACGTATTAGCATTGGGGCCGATAATGGCAAGGGAGTTGATTCTGTCCTTTGGAAGAGGGAGGAGACTATTCGAGTTCTTTAGAAGAACAATGCCATCTCTAGCAATTTCCAGTGCAAGGTCCTTGTGCTCTTGGATGCAGACCTGTTCTGAAGACCAATATTTCCAAATTCGAGACCTCTTGGGTTGCCATTGAATAGGCCTAACCTCATTCTAATAGAGAACAGGTTGAGAAGGGCTCTGTCTATTTCAGATTCAGGCAGTTTCTTCTGTTGAATGGCACTATTAGTGTACTTCAGTAAGTAGGAACCACAATCAACATCCATGCCTGTAAAGTTTCGTGTTTCATAGAAAAAAACTTTCGTGAACCAGCTAAATCTGTGAAGACTTGGAAGTTGGAACTTATCCAATAACATGAACAAAACCAATCTACAAACCTAATAGTTTTTGGCATGGCAATTTTTTATTTTGCATCTCATTATCGTTGTATCATACCTTATTAAAATACCATATGAATATTAAGTCTATTAAAATGTCAGAAGCGGTTGCAAAATTTTATTTAACTACATCATTGGATGGATGAATGAAGCATAACATCTCAATACCACCCTCCTACAAGTTAAAACCATATAGCAAGCAGCCAAAATAGCATTGCTCTCTTGGTCATTAAGACGATGGACCAGAATGAAAAATGCATGCGCGGTTTCCATTTCTAAGCACTTATAAACAATGTAAGCTGGGAATCCAACCAAATCTGTAAGGACCAGAAGGATAGGCATAGGAAAAGTAGCAAGATTAAGAGCATGGATGGGCCGGTATTAGCAGGTCTTTTTATACTTGGACTTCATGGTCCTTACCCTAATGGAAGGCACAGGTAATGGTCCCAACTCTTGACACTTGTTTCAGAAAAGCATTCGATTTTCAAAAGCTAATATGTACAGCGTTTTGCATTTTAGACAATTTAGGCATAGGCTAAGTGAATAGATGTACAAATTAAAAGAAAAGTAAGCACTTTCACAATTGGATGAAGTTATAGTAACAAAGAAAATATGAAAGGTCACTGACCTGCTTTGAGAGTATCTGCCACAGCATCTTCTGGTAATTTAGAATATCCTTGATTATCATGCATAACAGCTACTGCATCACAGTCTGAAGCTATGCTGTACCTGAGCAGCAATAAATCAAGGTCACTTGTAATTAGCATGTTGTTCCCCATTGTAATTAGGGAAAACAAATTACATAACCAACAATAAACAAAGCTAAAACAAAGCTAAAGCCATTCATTTAACTCAATTATTCACCCTTGAAAACCCCATTGTCCACGAACTGTCTTGGTCAAGAGATTGTAATCAGCACAGTTTGGGACACCATTTATGCGATTATAAGCACACATTAAGCCACTAGCTTGCCCTTGTTCTATGCAGCTCTTGAATGGTGGCTGGTATGTATCTGCCAAATCCTGCTCAGTAACCTGAACAAGCCACCACATGGAAAACAAGAATTTTGATAATCTGAAATTTTGATGCTCCAGTTCTTCAGATATTCAAAAAGACAACTTGAAAATCTAGAAGAGCTGGCCACTCCTTTTTGTTTTAACTGATTTGGCAACATTCTCAAAACCATTAAGTATCTATTTTGAGGTTATCCATCTGTTTTATAAGATAATCTAATGAATAGATGTAATGTAAGTTAATGCTAGAAGTCAGGACAGTTGTGTTTGCATCCAAATTTCTCCTACTAGACTGAAAATCTATCTCCATACATATAACCAGAATAATCCTAATTCTTAACCTTCAAAAAAGTTCAACTTAGTTGCCTACTCACGTATCAAAATCAGAAGACATAATCATATAATGACACCAATATGCAAAGCAATGGCAGAAGGAACACAAAAGAAAATCTACAGAGATGAGACGAGTTAATTTTGGACGACAACTCACATGAGCATCAAAAATATAGCGATTGACATTATTCCAGTTGTCTAAATCATAGGCAGTGAAGTGCTTGCAGCAAGCTGAGGCTAGAAGGTGCCCATCCTTGAGTTCCCCACCTTCAAAACTATCTCCCTGAATTCCCCTAACGTATGATACTGCGTAGTTGCTGACGACGAGAGGATCTTCCCCTGGTGTCTCCTGGCCTCTTCCCCACCTGGGATCCCTAAATATGTTAATATACGCATAGGTCTGTCTCTTATGGGCAAAAGGGTTCTTATTAAATCTCAAATTCTATCATCAAAATTGAAGATTCAAGATTGAGATAAAATCATAAAAGTAGCACCTGACTCATGAGATACCAGAGATGAGTATCAAATGAAGCAGCAGCAAGAATGACTTGAGGAAACAAGGTGGCAGCAGAAATGGTGCCATTAAATCTGATCCCTTTTCCATGCCTAGAAACTCCATGTAATCCAACTGTTCAGACCACCATTGATAGGCGGAGATGTTGAGGCGTGGGATGGCTGGTGCTGTGTTCACTAGTTGTGGGATTTTTTCATCCAACGTTAGACGTGAAATGAGGTCCTCGACTCTTTTGTTGATGGCTAAGGTGGTATTGCAAAATGGGAAGGATTTTGTTAGTGGGTTGGATGGGTCGCATGAAAATAACGGTGGCCGAGTTAATTCTGAAGAAGTGCAACGATTAAGGTGGAATAAGAGTAGTGAAATTAATGTTATTTGGATGCAATAAAGAAATCCGTCAAGTTCCATTTTTGATTCTTCAAAAAATTCAAGTCAGCGAGTATTCAATTAAATATATGCGGAATCTCTAGGGACTATTGTTTTACGATTATCAAGGAGTCTCTAGCCATGGTCCCATGGTTGAATTGGATTATCAAAGAATGACACTTATTTTTGGATCATTAAGCGACCGAGTTAGATACTAAAGTTAAAAGCATGTCTTATGTATTGTATGTAGACTCATGACAAGTTAACTATATAGGATGATTAGTGGAAAGTATAAAATGGTTATACCAAAGGAGATTTGGTATTAAAGTAGGGTAGTAATAAATGGTCCTGTGTAATCGAATGCCCATCAGCGATTGTTGAATCACGGTTTCGAATGATTGAAAGAGATGGGCAATATTATGAACGAACCCCACAGGCATGCTCTCCCTTCTCTTTTAGTTTCGTCTCCTCCCTTAAAACCCAGAAGACTAGCCAACACCTTCGTCCTCTCTCACTTTTGTTTTGTCTTAAATTATCCTCTCAATTATCCCAGGACGAAAACGTGAAGGGGAAAAAATGGAGATGATGAATTATTCTGGTGGAAATAGTGTTGGGGGAAGATGGAGTGTCATCGGCGGAGGGAGCTTTTAGGGGCATTAAGGCAGAGATTATGTGGACGGTCGCTTGAGATCAATTCCTCCACAAATTCTAGAGCCATTCAATTTTTAGTAATCATTTCATATATAAAAAATATTCTAAAAAAAAACCATCATAGTATCCAAAAAAGAAAATTAGTCTAATATTTCTAGTAAAACGTTTCTTTTTTTTGAAGAACTGAAAAGGTAGAATTTGATATAAGAAAATGCAATTAATAAAAGACAGGGAACCATATATAATAGGAAGCAGGGTAGTTGAATTTATTGGGATAGAGCTTCCTCTTTCTGTTGCCAGAAAGGAGAGGAAAAAAAGAAATGGAGAATTGGGAGAGAAAGCAAAAGTGAGGGTTCTGGGAGAGGAAGGGCTGTGGCGGTGGGTCCAAGAAACAGATGAGAATCAATTGATGGGAATAATTTTGTTGTTTAAGAGAAATATGCTGTGGCAATAAGATTTTTGCTGTGGCAATATCATTGCCCGAAAAGATGCACATAGAAGAGAGAAATTTTTTTTTACGTGGATTCGATTTAAAATAGGTGAGATGAATTTTTTAAATTATATTCATTCACATTTTGAATAAATTTATTTTTAATAAATTAAATTGATATAAATTTTAATATAAATCAAGATATTTATTCTATTTTCAAA
Organism: Cinchona pubescens; assembly: GCA_025175665.1. Lineage (NCBI taxonomy): Eukaryota > Viridiplantae > Streptophyta > Magnoliopsida > Gentianales > Rubiaceae > Cinchona > Cinchona pubescens. The sequence continues at coordinate 225,178 of JANKKI010000200.1, forward strand.
TAAGAGATCCCTAATCTTAGAGTAGAGTTAAGAGTTTACTTTCAAATATCTACAACAAAGAAAACTTTATAAATGATAATATAGAAAATATGTACAACAAAGTAAACTTTATAACGGATAGTATAGATGGTGATGTAAAATATTTTATTTTTTATTTAAATTATGGCGTATTTTAGTGCTTCAACAATTGTGTATCGTAACAATTAATCTCTTATAGATCAAACACACTCCTCAACTAACAGAAGAGCTCTATTTTTATTTTTAAATCACTAGCGCATTATTTGAAAACACATCTCAAATAATTTTTATACAAATTCTCAAATATATATATATATATATATATATATATATATTTTTAGTCAGATATTAACTTATATCCAAATAGTTGTATAGTACACTACATAAGAATCTCCTAAAATTAGTATATAAACATCATTTTAATTTATTTTTTTAACAAATGCTCACATGCTATTGTGAAGGCTTGAACATATGCTAGTCAACCCTGATTGGTAGCATTTAAATGAAATTTAACAGATAAAACAAATCAGACTTCCAAATTTTAAACGAGTCAAGAAATTGTGACAGATTTCAGAAGGAAAAAAAAAATACAGTTTTTTAATCTGACAATTCCAATGGATCAACTAACGTTCTACATATAAAACTAAATACTAACCACATACAATTAACTTAATTGTTCTACAATAATTTAGCTAAGCAGCAGCCTACTTATGAAAATGGTCAAGTGCAAACAACATTTGAGGCTACTTAGAGCCTTGATTTTTAGCCGAGGCTTGGACAGCATTTGTATTTTGAACATTCCTCCAAGGTTTTAATCAATGGATCACCAACTCAACATGTTTGGGTACCAGTTGTTTAACCTCCTTTCAGAGCAATAGTTACAGCAGCCATTTGGACCGTAGTCATTCTAATGCGAAGCGGAAATTGAAACTGTAATTGACTCCGAGGATTTATAACGAAGAGAAGATCTTCTCAATAAAATACATGACAAGTTCAACATCACTTGTGCGACCATAATACGCAGCCAACTCAATATCTCTAAGGTGTTTGAGGGCGCATTTTGCACCCTTTTCAGTTTTCATTCTCTCTATTTATCTTCACGGGTTCACCCTATAATAGCTGCACACAGTATTCACAAATAAAACCAACTGCACCAGTGATGAAAGAACTGGTACCGTACGATAATATAAAATGCAATAATAACAAAAACTATAGATAAAAAAAACAGACATTCAATGCTAAAAAGGACAAAAAACAAAAGTAATATTGGTCACATCTCTAAGCACAGTATAGGGGTCAAGGACAGAGGTAATTGTAGCTTGCAGGGGTGAATGAAGGGGCAGGTACAAATACAAACTGATTTTGCACCTCAACTAAATTTGAGACAAAAATCAACTACTTCACAGATGAAAGTGGAATTAAGGAACTTTAACTTACGAAATCAATCAGGCAAAAACAAATCCATCTAGACCTCAGTACATATATTAATGTGTGTCAAAAAACATATTCATGAATAAATCAGAATAACAGAATTGAAAACATTACTCAAGCAAATCCCTGTCAAGACGCATTTACACTATTAAACTAGTATTCGGCAAGAGAAAGAACAAATGCAATTTTTTTTTTCAAGTAACGACCTTTCTTTAGCTTTACGAAGGAGTGAATTCAACTAAACTTGCATGATGACTACACTTCAAGTACAAACATATACCTGCAACACAAATTTACGCAAGAGTGGACATGCCTTTATCAATGAAGTCAATCCCATGAGGCTATCATCATCCATAGCATCAGTGCCTATCATCAATTCCTTGAGTTGACTAAGTTGAGGAAAATCGCGACACATCATAATGTTCTGGAGACCATCAAGCAAGAACCAATAGTTAGTCAAGGTGAATTATACTACATAATAATATTCTAAAACCAGTTATACCAACCTCTGGTTCATAATCTTTTCCAGCTGAGAGCAACCACGGGAAAGCTGAGAGAATACAAGGCTCCAAAAATTAGGGGACTTCCCAATAACGGATACCTCAGCAAGCATGGGAAGATTCTTAAGTTCTATGTTTTCAGCTTCGCATATCCCAAGTGAGACAATGTTACAGTCAGAAATCTTAATTGATTTAGCATTGTGGCAAAATTGTATCTCTAAGTGCTTCAACACGAGAGATGAAACAGAGACTAGAAGATTGACTAACTTTCCAGGGCCAACAACTACACATCCAACTGTTCAGTCTTTAAAGGACAGTTATGCAAGAAAGACTCGATATCTTCACCAGTTACATTTATACCTTTAAAACACAAGGCTCTAAGGGAACTGAATTCAATCAATTTAGTGTGTCTAACGGTAAAATAGTCTGAGTGCGATTGCTCTTTAGACAAACCATTATTCAAATTAAGGAGGAAATCCGGAAGGTCACAACACTTAGAAAAATTTTGCAAAAAAGCACCGAGTATTAACAAGTTCAATTCTAGCCTTTTCATTCCTCAGAACTTCTAAATGCGTATTCAAGCCATTTGTCAATCTTTTTCTTGGATGAGATGTCCAAGTCAAAACAAAGCCTGAATTCATTGAAGGTCAATCCCTTATGCAACTGCATAACACGGTTCACCCAATTAACATTCTCATGCCTTTCACTCTCAAGCAGCTCTGGTTTCCACGCAATGCTGGCCAGAGCTTTTGAAGCATCGAAATCCAGCCTTGGAGTATATTTCCACAAGTTCATCCATCGACTAGAAAGGATACTTGTTTGAGCTGCTTCCTTAATGGTTAGCAAGGATAGAATAAATACAAGAACTTCATCAGGCCAAAGACTGATCCGATCAACAGCAACAGGTACTTGACTAATCTGATCCTCTGGAGGTCTGCGTCTATTTGGACACCGTAAAGAAAAGGAGTAATCACCTATTTGAAGCAAAATACATAAACCGGGTGACTAATCAAGAATAGTAAAGATGAATACAAGTGAGCAAATAACCTGTGTCTAAACTTTTAGGTATATGTCTAACCGAATCTCTTTGTAAAAACACTATGAATGTTATTGCTTATCGTTGTAATGTTATCCTATTGATGGCAAAAGTAGAAGATCTCTAAAATATTTCCAGGAATTGTTGATAAAGATGGAGAAAACAATTAGAGGGAAAAATAGTAGCAATGGTATTGAGAGTTAGGATTGATGTATGATGGTGTTGTATAGCAGAATTCCAGAGAAAATTACAATACAATCTTCTTCTCCCTATCTAGCTTGTATATAAAGCAACTCCACTCTCATTTCGGCAGATCAGTTATGCTAACCACTTGACAATTCAGTTATGCTAACCACCTAACTACATTACTAACTCAACCAAACATTGATTAAGATCACTAACTGTGGTTACTGAAAATTATATGAAAAGACACTGAAAAACATCCTAACGAACAAATCCACGTCTTTACTGAACCAATTCTAACGTATCAATACCCCTTCCTTACAAGGTTCTTGTCCTCAAGAACCAAAGTATACTGGGAAACTACTGCTTAAAGTCATACCAGTATTCCCAAGTAGCATTCTCCTCAAACCCATTGCTCCACTGAACTAACACTTGTGTAGCTGCTACATGACCTCTTTTGACAATCCTTTGATCCAGAATAGCCATAGGTTCTAATCATATGGCCGTTATATGTAAGCCAAAAGGGAGGTTGCTGCTAATTGGATGATTGCCAACCTTCTTTTTCAGTAAAGAAATATGAAAAGTAAAATGAATCTTTGATGAAGCTGGGAGATTGAGCTTTTAAGCCACAGAACCAATTTTTTCAATGACTTGATAAGGACCAAAATATCTAGGAGACAGCTTTTGAAGCTATGATCCTTCAAAGAGTGTTTTTTGTAGGGTTTTAACTTGACAAACACCCAATCACCTACCTGAAAGTGTCTGTCAGTTTGATGTTTATCAGCCATCTGTTTCATTCTATGTTGGGCCCTTTGCAAATTGTGTTTCAACAAATGCAAAGTGTTTTCCCTGGCATGTAAAAGTCTTCTGTCAATAGTTTCCACTAGGGAAGAACCAGGCAAATAAGAAACATGTAAAGGAGGAGATTGATCATAGACCACTTCATAGGGGGTCAGCTTGGTAGAAGTATGGTAATTGGTATTGTACCAATATTCTACCAATGGAAGCCAAGAATACCAATGCCTGGGGTAATCACTAGTTATGCACCTGAGGTAGTTTTCCAAATATCTGTTGACTACTTCTGTCTGCCTATCAGTTTGTGGATGACAAGCTGATGAAAATTGCAATTTCACCTTCTGTAATTTGAACAGTTCCTGCCAAAATGTACTAAGGAATGTAGGATCTCTATCACTCACAATAGATTGGGGTAATCCATGCAATTTATAGACTTGATCCATAAAAAGCTAAGCCACAGTCAAGGCTAAGTAGGGATGGCTTAATGCCATGAAATGAGCATATTTGCTCAACCTATCCACTACTACTAAAATTACATCTTTGCCTTGGGATTTAGGTAGTACTTCCACAAAATCCATTGTTAGAGATGTCAGTTCAAACCTTTTGTGGAATGGGATGTGGTTGTAAAAGACCTGGATATGGAACATTATCTACCTTATGCCTTGCACAAGCATCACAAGCATCACAAGATGCTACGTATGCCTGTACATCCTTAAACATGTGTGTCCAATAGACTATAAATTTTAGCCTTTTGTAAGTAACCTGCACTCCAGAGTGGCCTTCAACTGCACTATCGTGCCACATTGCAATTAACTTGGTTTTGAGGTCAGCATTGTTCCGCACCACCAACTTATCATTCCTCCTTAGCTACTGGTCCTTCCAAGAGTATTTGGATTTTCTCGCAAATTCTGGATTTTGTTCAAAATAAGTTGCTGTATAATAGGATCTGCTTCCCAACTATGCTGAATTTCAGTCAAAATGTGACTTTTTATAACTGAGATGGCATAAACAGAAACTTCCCCATGTGGTTTTCTAGATAATACATCAGCTACAACATTCTCAATTCCCTTCCTATATTGAATATCATAAACCATTTTCAAATGCCATCAACTTGGCTATCTGTTTTTGTTGCATAGGAGTAGATATTCTTTGTTCCATCAAATATTTTAAGCTTTGATGGCCTGTTTTAATAATGAAATGTCTGCCAAGTAAATAAGCTCTCCATTTCTACACAGCAGCTACAATGGCCATCATTTCTTTTTCATGTACTGACTGATAAAGTTTGATTTCTAGTTCCTAAGGCCTTACTGAAATATGCCAAATGTCTATTGCTCTGCAGTAATACAGCTCCCATGCCATTACCTGAGGCATTAGTTTCTACCACAAAATCTTGAGAGAAATCTGGCATAGCCAATACAGGAGGGTTGCTCATTGCTTGTTTCAATTTCTCAAAAGCTTCTATTGCACTATTACCCCATACAAAGCTGTTCTTTTTAAGGAGGTCTGTTAAAGGCTTAACAATCTTCCCATAGTCTTTAATAAACCTTCTATAATAACCACTTAACCCCAAGAAACCTCTCAACTCTTTTAGGTTTTTTGGTGTAGGCCAATCTAAAACTACTTTATAGTTGCAATCTTTTGCGGATCAGGTTGTACACCATTCCTAGTATGACATGCCCAAGTAATCTACTTGTTGTTTGGCAAAAGAACATTTGCTTTTCTTCACCTTTAGGCTCTGTTCTCTTAGCAATTGGAATACAATTTTCAAATGATTCAAGTGTTGCTCCCAAGACTGGCTATATATCAATATATCATCAAAAAAAAAATACCAAAATGAACTTTCTCAAGAATGGTCTAAAAACATCATTCATTAAACTTTGAAATGTTGAGGGAGCATTTGTCAAGCCAAATGGCATTACCAAGAACTCATAGTTGCCATCATGAGTCCTGAATGCTGTCTTGTGAATATCTTCTTCTCTCATTCTAATATGGGGATAACCAGATCTTAAATCCAATTTTGTGAAGTACCTGGCACCAAACAGTTCATCTAATAATTCTTCAATCAATGGAATGGGAAATTTATCTTTTATTGTTGCTGAATTAAGTTGTCTGTAGTCAACACACATCCTCTAATTGCCATCCTTTTTCTTTACCAAGACCACAGGAGATGAAAAAGGGCTATTACTGTGCTTGATGATTCCACACTCCAGCATTTCTGTCACTAATCTTTCAATTTCCCCTTTTTGAAAGGCATGATAACTGTAGGGTCTGGCAGAAATAGGTAGTGTTCCTTCTTTGAAAATAATCCTATGGTCATGCATTCTTGAAGGGGTAGTTCTTTTGGTTCCTGAAATATCATCAAAACTATCTATCAATTCATCAAATTTTGATGTGTTTTTCTGTAGTTCTCCTTTTGCAATCATTGCTTGAGATCTCAACTCACACTTTTGATTTTTTTTCATGAAGATCCTTACAATTAAGAATGCAAAGTTGTGCAAAAGCAATTTGTTCAGGTTTATGTAGCAATTTCTGCATTGTTTCTTTTGAAGTAATTGAATAGCTTGTTGTTTAGTTCCCCTTAAAACAACCTTCTTTCCCTGTTTCCTAAATTCCATTCTCAATTCACTAAAGTTGCCACTTTATATCCCCCAAAGTGGATAACCCCTGAACTCCCAACACCACCTCACAACCTCCCACAGGTAGTACCAACAAATCAGTAACAAAATCATGACCATGCAATTTCCACTTGAAATTGGAACATAGCTCATTGGTTGTAACCTTATTACCATTAGCTACCTCAACAATCATAGTAGTTGTTTTCTGAGTTTTAAGTCCCAATTTCTTGACAGTTTCAGGATGTACAAAATTATAAGAGCTACCACAATCTATGAAAATACTTACAGATTTCTTGTCAACATGTCCAGCAACTTTCATGGTTCTGAATCTTGGAACTGCAGTGGATGTCATTGCATTTGTTGAAATGTGAGCTAGATTTCCTTCATTACAAATCTCTTCTTCAATTCCTTCCACTAGTTCATTTTCTTCAGTCTCAACTTCTTCCTCCTCATCATGAATTTCCAACTTGAATAGTTGCTTTTTCCTACATTTATGACCAAACCCATATTTCTCATCACACCAAACATAACAAACATAGCCCTTTGGCTCTTTTCTCATCCATTTCAGCAGCAGATGACTTCTTGAAAGGTTTCTTGATTATTGGCTTCTCTGGCAGAGCAAGAATTGGAGCAGAATTAGAATTGGCTGATTTAACAATTCTATCTTGGTAAGGGATAGAATCTTTGGGCTCGGAGAATTGGGTCGGTGTTTTTAAGAGGGGTCTGGTTTTATACATCAGATGACTGGCTTTGGATTCCTCTATTTTAGCCAAAGTTCTTGCATGTTGTAGGGACTTAGGCATGAACATTCTTACTGATAACTGAATGTCTAGCCTCAACCCACTCAAAAAACAACTAATGGCGTAATCTTCAGGAAGATCAACCCTATTGAGCAACTCCTCAAATTGTTCTTGATAGTCTTGTACAGTTCTTCCTTGTCTCAAGTTCATCAACTCTCCCATGGGATCATCATACAGATAATTCCCAAATCTGGTGGACATCTCTCTGACATATTCTTCCCAAGTAGGGATCTCTTTGGTCAGCCTAGCTATATTTTCATAAAGATTTGGTGCCATTGAAGAACATTTTCCTTCCAAATGCATGTCTGCCAACTTTACCTTCATGTTACTTGGGGTGGCATCCACATCAAAAAACTGATCACATCTATATAACCATCCCCTAAAATCATCTCCAGAAAACCTATGAAATTCCAACCTGGAAAATTGAGTGGAACACTGATATTCATTCTTGATTCCCAGCACTTGAAGCCTGATGATTTCCTTCCATCTGATGATTTTGATTATTCTGAGAATGAACCTCAAGAACTAAAGCTTTGAGTTCTGCCATTTCTCGTTCAAACCTCTCTCTTTGTTCCTTCATCAGAATTTCAAGCTGCTTGATATCTTGGGATTAGTACTTTCAGCCATTGTTTCACTTGACCAACCTGGCTTTGATACCACTGATGGCAAAAGTAGAAGATCTAAAAACTATTTCCAAGAATTGTTGACAAAGATGGAGAAAACAATTCGAGGGAAAAATAGTAGCAATGGTATTGAGAGTTAGGATTAGATTAGAGATGTATGATGGTGTTGTACAGCAGAATTCCAGAGAAAATGACAATAAAATCTTCTGCTCCCTATCTAGCTTGTATATCAAGCAACTCCACCCTCATTTCCCTTCAAAATTAACTACCAAGCTGACTTATACAGATTAGTTATGCTAACCAACAATTCAATTATGCTAACCACCTAACTACATTACCAACTCAACCAAACATTGATTAAGATCACTAGCTGTGGTTACATGAAAATTATATGACAAGGAACTAAAAAACATCCACGTCTTTACTTAACCAATTCTAACGTATCACTACCCCTACCTTACAAGGTTCTTGTCCTCAAGAACCAAAGTTGGGAAACTACTGCTTTAAGTCATACCAGTATTCCCAACTAGCATCCTCCTCAAACCCATTGCTCCACGAACAAATCCACTTCGTTACTGAACCAATTCTAACGTATCACTTATTGATCTATTTGACATATTAAAACACACTACAAACATCTAAAGAACCTCTCATCCACAACAAGGAAAAAAAAAAAGAAAGTTTGGATCTTTAGTGTAGGGAGACATGAATTTACAAGATGAAACCTTTCCTCTTTTCGCCATAATGTTAGAAACTTTATACTTCAACTCTTGTTTGTTAATCCGGCTCCCCAGCTGGTCAGAGATCCAGAATGACCACATAAGTTAAATGGGATTATTGTTAAACAGTTTCCAGATATATAAATGTGGGAAAAATGGGGAAAAAAGCATAACTCTTCTATAATTCTATTTAATGAAAACCAAGAAGAAAAAAAGAGGAAGGGGTAGAGGAGAGAGGTATCTTCTTCTTCTCTATATCTATAATAAAAAAAATGAGAAATTCTAACTATTAATTTGTCTTAATTGTGCTCATCATACGTGTGAGGCTGCTTGCTTGAACATGTGAAAGTGCTGAGAGAAGAGGCGGCGCAGGCAGTTAAGTAGTAGACTAGTAGATCGAAGGGAAGTAGTTCTCTGCTAGTTTTTATCCTTCTAGGTTTTGGTGGCGTTGGAGCAAAGAGTTGAGTGGGGATTGGGAACTGGATTGCACGTTACTGCTACTATTATAGGAATTGTAGTTATTAGGGTTAATTGCACTTTGTACCCCTAAACTATCATATTTTTGTACTTTGCATCTTAAAGTATCAATTTTGACAATCAATCACCTTCAATTTCTAAGTTTTGCATATTGCACCAAGTACTACTCTAAGATAGACCTTAAAATTATTCATGTACCCCCCAATTAATTTACCCATCTTTGGAAAATATCCATTGTTTAACCACACGCTATGCACTAGTACAATACTATTAGATATTCCAAAATGAATCAAGGTCCAAATTTGGATTCAAATTCGAGTTAATGATACTCATAGATTTAGAGACAGGTAGACAGTAGTTTTTTCTCTAGTTTAACCACACGCTATGCACTAGTACAATACTATTAGATATTCCAAAATGAATCAAGGTCCAAATTTGGATTCAAATTCGAGTTAATGATCCTCATAGATTTAGTAGACAGGTAGACAGTAGTTCTTTCTCTAGAAGTAAAATGGCTTGCGAAAACCGTTAAATTGTAGGTTGTTCATCTATATCTCTAGCAAATTTGCCAGAAAAAGAATCACGTTCTCCAGTAGAGACAATGTCAAGACATCAATATCCGATAAAAAATTGCTGAAATCATTGCCATTGGATCTCAATTTCTGATTCTTAGATTTTTTTCACCTCTTTAAAATCGAAGAAAGAATCACAGTTAAGTAAGGTAGTATAGATATATGGGTCATTTTCTATTCACTATTGAGTCATTGATGCAATGTGTAAAAATTTAGAAGTCGGAGATAGTTGATTGACAAAATTAATACTTTATGGTGTAAAGTGCAAAGGGTAGATAGTTTAGGGGTACAAAATATAATTTACCCTAGTTTTAACCTAGAAAAAATGTAATAGGAGTAGTAGTTTTTTATAGGGTAAATTTTCGTAGACTCCTATGTGGTATAGTCATTTGACTTTTAGTCTATATATGTTTAGATCTGAAAATATATTTTAAATTTCTATATAGTTTAGATCAAAAGGTAATAATGATAGATAGATAGGTTTTTTGACCTACGGACCCATTAGCCATCACTACCAACAATCTAGCAATAACCACCCGTAGCTCTACCTTCCTCCTCTGCCACACACCACTACCATGTTACAATAAGAATTGCGGGAGCTGAGCTGGATGACAAATGGAGTGTGAAGCTGAGCTAGAAGATAGGTGGATGTTACAAGTAGTTAACCTATGTGAGAGTTGACCTGGCAGAAGTTAGATAGGGAATTGAGAGTCAGTTAAAGAGTTAGAGAGTTTGTTAGACATATTGCTTAACCTGCAAGCGAACTATCAGACTTTCTATTATCAAAATTCTATGAAGGAAGTTGTTGAAATCCCAATTGTACTACAATATATAGAACTGTAGAAAGGAGATAGGAATATCAAGGAAGTTTGTATCCATCTTATTTCGTATCCTAGTATTTCTTGTTTTCCCGATCTTAGTATCAATTGTGTCATCCTATTAAGATAGAGTATAAGACTAAAATTAGCGTTTTCCCGATAGCTCAAATGTCGGAATGGATTAAATGTTGGTTTATGTACTAAAGGCAACAGTATTGGAATTAGAAATTATACTTATTGCCAACGTTAAATGAACCTAAAGGGTCACACACTAAGAGTAAGCATTGGGTTAAGTTAATTGTTGACTAAGTTCGTTGAATAAGAATTTGTGTCTAGATTCAATGAACGAGAATTATTTACTAATTACATTGGATTTACTGGATTGTCCAGTTAAATAGTAATTATAATAATTCGTAAGGAAATATATCTGGTTACTATCATACGCGTTAATATATCTAATACGTGTGATAGAAGAATTCTAATCAAAGAAGAGTTCTTTGAATTTAGGTTAACCGCTATATATAGAATATGATTCTTTAGGGTTTGGAGTCTGACATGCGACTCATTAGTAACACACAGTCGTAAGAAAAACCCTACCAAATATTTCCGAAATTCACTGCTCTAGCAAGCAACACCCTAAAAATCGGAAAAGCTACTCGTGTGGATACCTGTAGAGGGCGTTCGTTCAATCCAGAGCAGCGCCTAAGGTCTGACGTGTTCTACGAATAGTTCGTGGTTGCCGGTCTGTCTGCTATACGTGAATAGTTGTGTATAAGAGACAGCTTCAAATATAATCCAATCACTTTAATGTTTTCGAGTCGTTTAGGTATATATCTAAACCCTAAACGATTTAATCGGAACGCATGGATCCTCTTTTAGGGATTTTCGGTGTTTTTCCGCTGCGTTATTTTGATATTTCTGTAAGGAAATCCCAACATTAAAGTGATTGGATTATATTTGAAGATACGTTTGGTTTGTGTGCACTTCACCAACAAATATAGTTAGATTGATTTTGCAATTAAAATAAGTAGCCATGATATACAAGTATAGAAATTGAAGTCCATTTTCAACAAGTGGACGTTCTTTCTCGCAAGTTCATTATCAATACATTTTTACACTTTAGACTATCAGGTCAAAGGGCTGTTATAATGTGGTATATTTGATGTTGATTGTCAAACTTCTAAACCATATGGCTTGGGCATTATTTTCAATTTTGAGATAATTTTCCAAATTCTCTTTCGTAAGTAGAATTTAGCATGTCTTGCTATTTTGTTGTGCTAGTTAAAAAGTACAATTATGTTATGAAAAGTGAAGTCAACACAAGCCTTAATTGGCAAATTCCCGACTTCTTTAAGGACTTTGTTCCAATTTTTTAATATGTTGATTGATCAAGTACCCTAACGAAACCTGCCATCATGAGAATAAACCCATTATTCCGGCTTGATATTCCTATTCATTAGCCAATCATAAGCTTTAGGGCTCATATTTCGTATCTGCTCCATATACCAATCGAACTTTTAATGTTGTTTCATACTTCCAGCCAACCAACATAGGTTCTTTTGCCTTTGATTTCTAAAGCTCTTGTTGAAATTACTTCCGACATGGATGAGATAGAAGCAATATATCCTAACCACAAGCTGGCCTCCAAAATTCTAAATTATTCATTGTATTGATGATACTTTTTATGGTAATCTGATATGACACAAATGTGGTGCACATCCCGACAAACATAAACGCTTAGTTGGGTTATGAACCAACTCCAACTATTATTTATTTCCTCATCGATAAGTGCATATGTAACTGGCAGTTGATGGTTTACTATATCTGAATGTTTGGATTGAAGATGCAAAAGCTCAAAATACAAAGTTGAGGATCTTTTTCAATCGACAGCTTTGTGGATGATCTCGCCACTCCATAACGGCACTAGGGTTTTGTGTTATGAATTCCTTGAAAAATTTTGGCAGCTCAACAACTAATGACGGCCAGTCGCCCTAAACTATGCCAATGGCTTTTTGACAATCATACCGTACCTTTTTATATAAGATATTCATGTGCATTTTGTCCTTGATGTGTGCTTGAATTTCCTTCACACGATTTCAGGGTTTCTTTTCGATGAAGTGAAATATGCTTTCGGCTAGATTACAATCTCATGACTTAATTAGTTGTGATCATTGTTGTTATTCGTGCTAATACAGGAGTGCATATCAACAATTTTAGTTATCTATCACATTTTATGAGTGCTTTTTTCAACAATCCTAACTATCCAGTTGCAACGATTGTCAATAAGTATAGTCTTGCACTTTGCTATCCAGGTGTTGTGCTCACTTTGGATTACAATGAATTTTTTGTTGTGTTTGATGGACCATAACTTAATTGCCCTTTTAAAATGTTACTTGCTTTTGAAAATCATGCCCAAACACAACCCCATGTTAGTGTCACTTCACATATTCATGTGCTCGACATAACCACTATCAGTTGCATTGAAAGAAAGAATATTGGTAATATCATAATAGAAGACATATGCACGTGGGACATATGATAACACTACAATGTCATTGACATGAGCTACTTCGTGCGATGATGAAAGACCTTCAATAGTTTTGGTTGCTGCCTTTATATCATATCAAAACCACCACTGGAATCAGGATCTATTATCTGATGGTGGTTTTTTGGAGTCATCGTTCAAGTCACATGTAGAGTCGTTATGAATTTGATCACCATCATCTCCATAAATTGGGCTTCCGTGCATGGGATAATGTCCTATATACATGTCATGTCCAAATGTTTGAAATGAATTTTGTAGTTTAGAGACATGACGGCTACTCTGACCAGTCTCAAAATTTGATTGAGAACAACGTGTCTCAAAATCAATAATTTATATTAAAATCACGTGTCTGTAACCAACTATCTTAGTAATCAATTTTAACAGTTTACAAATACTACTAACTCAAAACTGGCATCATTCACAACAAATTGGTGTACAGATAAAATATGGTTGCTACAGGAACAAGATGATTATCGTGACTATCGTGAGTCTGATCTAAGAGAATATTATTGCAGAGTAGGGTGAGAATTGGCAATTCTCCGCCAAGAGTCTGATCGACAAAGAGAACCTCTACAAGGTCTTGAAGCTCCTGTACCAAAATGCTATATCTATTCTTCTTATTGAATAGAAGAAATCGACAATAATATGAGGTAGCTGTTCAACTTATACAAAATGAAAACAACTGCATGCTTAATCGCATCTGTCGATACCATTCTATAGATTTGGTTCGAGACAAGATAGCTGTGATCAACCACCAGTTGACCAAATCTGCAATTTCGATGTTACTAGCTAATTCTTTTTATGCATCGAACGATAATATATCGAATAAAAATATGTTAAACCTTAAATCATTTTTACGATTTCAGGTATTTTTATCAATTTGAATGTATTCCAATGATCGATGTCTAGTTTTCATTTTCAAAACTATCATCCATTTATAATATTTAATATTCATTTGAATGTAATGTGCGATTAATGTTCACGAAAAATTTGTATAATATTTTTAAAATTTTAATTTATACTTTAGGGTAAAAAATTTAGGATAATTTTATGAATATCCCGAAGTTCAAAACTTATTTTATAATATCTAAAGTGTTTTTAATCAATTTTATGACTTACTAAACGTTTGTAGTCATCTCTTTAATTTTTTTAAATATCTCGATTTCATTTAGAGATATATCAATTTTCAAGTTTTCGATCTAATGAAATACATTACTATATATTATGTGAGGTTATAAATATTTTTAATTTTTTTGATTTGCCACAAAAATCATAAAATTTTTCTATATTTACTTTTTTTAATATCATTTTGTTGAATTGGCATTTTAAGTTTTAATAATTAATTAAACTACTTCAAATCAATTTGTTAAACATATAAATTAATTAAAAGGATACAACTAAATTATTTATACAATATAGAAAGTAATAGTAGGATTTGGTATCTATCATTTTGTATATTTATATTAGTACCCCAAACCAATCAAGATAAACAATTAATGAGAATTATAACTTTCAATAATAAAATCCTTTTTTTTTTTTTTACTTAAAATTTTTTAAAGATAATTATACACACATTCACTATGTCATCCCACATAGTAATAGTTAAACATTCACATATACATCATGTAATAAACTATTCATTAAAATTCAATTACTTAGAATGTAATGGCTACAAATGCTATCTATAATATAAACCTAAATATATATATATATATTATACGAACATATTAGTTAACAAATTATGTAATAATAAACTAATATATAATTATTATATTATATAAAATAATATAATTACAATTATAATAACATTTGAATAACAACAACATTTTATTAATAAAGAAATTTATCTAACATCTCCATCTAAACAAATACCTTAAACTATTTTATTATTTAACCTATTATACAAAAGGAAACTAAAACATTGCATTAAATATTATACATAAAAAACTAAATTATTTAAATATTTAAAAGGTATAAAGAAAGTACTTTAGAGGGCTAAAGTGGCAATTCTTCCCTCTTCAACTAGGGACTTGTTTGATAAATTAAAGAAAAAATTGGGGAGGAGCTGGCGATGGAGAGAAAGAGAAGAGGGAGTTTGACTGTAAGGAGAGAAAGAGAAAATGAGGGGCAGATAGGGGAAAATGTAATACCCGAATTTTTCTGATCATTTCACACATTTTCGTATTTGATCTTATCCTTTTAAATATGCATTAATGTCCCTTTTAAATATTAAATAATCGTTTTATCTTTTTAAAATATTTTCTAAAATTTTCGAGTCAAAGTATAATTTTATAAAACTTGAGGGACTAAAGTGCAAATCCTGAAAATTTATTAAAACTTCATCACGAAGTCTTCTGCTTCATTATTACTTTCATTCTTCAAGTGACTTCCAGAGATACTTTCCAAAACCCATTAGCAAAATTTTCAAATCCAACTATTAATTCAGAAATTTTCTCTCCAAATCAAATTGGTGATCCAGGAATTCTCGTAGACCTTTAATCCAACTTCAAAAGTAAGTTTTACTTCCAGATCTGTATGATTTTTGTGTTATGTTCCAAGTTCCTCAGGAAATTAATTTATTTAATTTTGTTGTTTATGAATTAATTTGATTACCAAATATGTTTATGAGTTATTGGGACTGGTGATTTATGATTTGTAATGACTTTTTAACTATTGTTTTTGTGAGATTTGAATTAGAGTTTTGACAATTCTTAACTTACTGAGCTATTTGAAATTATGAACCCTAATTCTTAGATTTTTATCTTATTTTCACAAATTTAAGTCAATCCTTACTTATTTGTGTTCAATTAATGACTAATTTGAGAATTTGAGTAATGCCCAAAAGTGAGTCCCTATCTTTATTTTTATCCTAATGGCATAACACTCTCTTGGTTTAGGTGATTCAAAATTAGAGATTTAGACTGTCGAAATTAGGATACTTCTACGAAATTGATTTTCGAGGTAAGTAACGTTTACTCCTTTTTATCGATACCCTGTAGATGATTGGTATTGTCATCATAGAATAATTGATATTAAGGTAAGTATATTTATTTTGATTAATATTTATAAGGTAAGTACGTTTATAAATTATATGTTTATTATGTAATGTATCAATTGTTCATTATTGTACTATGTGTTAATGAATTTCGATGATTACTGTGAAGAGCTCAATGGGTCACTTTAGTGGACTTGGCTATGAGTGAGTGAATGAAATGATACACTGAGTACTCTGCCTCGTAAATTTTATACCCAGTCTATCGGGAAGACAAGTGATAGACACTCCGTTATGCCTTGTCTACTTGGGCGAATAATAGGTAGAACTGGATCCAGTGTTGGGAAGACTCTTGTGAACCATGAACTCATTGATTGATATTTGCATTTTAAATAATGATAATGTCTCGTATATTGTTCCATGTACTGATTAAATACATGTTATCTATAATTGGATTTAAATGTTATTTACTACGTACAATGTGCTTACTCGATTATTATTTTTTTTTTTGTTTGTAGTCGAGGACCAACAGGAGACATTAGCAGGTCCTGAGTTGAGTGCTGACCAGGGAGGATTACAGTACAGACCCCAGTTATTGGCGCTAGAGTTTTCCTAGTTACTATTTTAGTGTGAGGTTTGTTCTTGTATTCAGGCATGTGTACCTATTAGAACGTGTTAGATTTACCTTATGCTTGAACTTCTGACTATTGTTGGATTGTGGTTTGATGTTTGTATATGGTTGTGATTTGATTTTCGTAGATTGTTATGAATATGGTTGTTGAATATACTTTTGTGGTCTTGTATTGGTTGACCTTGAGATCTAATGACAGGTTTATGGATATTTATTGCTCTTGTATTGTGACTTGCATGCTTGGGGTAATCCCGAGGTACGGCGTGTCACTATCCCGTTTTGGGGGCGTGACAGAAAAGGCGTATAGGGGGTATGTATATATATATATAGCTTTGGTTATATGTGGCATATACGACCGGAACAGTAAATCCTGTATGCGATTTTTCAGTCGTATGACACATATACGACTAAAGTAGTATATGCCGCATACGTTTCTGCTACTAATAGCAGATCCTTCTCAAATGAGGTCTATTGTTTTTCTTCCTTATGTAAGAAAAAAGCCAACACTATCTTACCTAATTACATATTTTTTCTTTTATTTATTTTGCCTAATTTATCTTTATTTTTATAGTTAATTTCAATTAATACCCTTATGTGTAACTATTATCCACTCACCACACATTAATTCCCTTATTTATCTCTTCACTTATTTCCACAACTTATATTCCTTTTTTCCTTTGTTTTAGAATTAGAGATTTATAGAATTCTTGTAAATTTTTTGGGTATATTTTCCCATTGTAGTGTGTATGTGTGTGTGTGTATATATATATATATATATAAAGGAAAATTACAATGAAACCCCTTGTAGTTTAGCTAATGTTCATGTTGCCCCCAATAGGTTTTGAACCTACAATCTATTGCCTTGTAGTTTGGTTATTATTTTTTTTTTGATGTAAAATGGATGAAAAGTTAAAAACTTAACAGATTTGCGCAAAAATTTCAAAATACTCCTAACCCTAATACCTCTCAACCGCTTAAAAAATCTCTCAACTGGAAGGGAGAGGTTGTGTTTTATATTAGAATATTAACTATAAAAAGTTTCAGGCTCCTAGTGGTCACTTAACGGTATATTAACGGTTTCATTTTAACTCAAATCACAAAGGGAGAAATTGCAGGTTTGAAAATCATAAAGGGGTAACGTGAACATTAGCCTAATAACAAGGGGTTCCTTATAATTTACCCATATATAAATGGAAGGGAAATATTTTGGTTTGTATTAAATTTTGATTTTTCAATTATATCCTCATTTTCATAATGTAATTATCCATAACTTCCGTTCCACCCACCATTACATATATTATTTTTTAATTGTTTGAGTATTTTTTAGCATTTCATTTATTTTTTAATTTTTTTTTGATTTAAATTGCACAATTTGTGTGGCATTTCCACTAAGTATTAATGACGTATTTAGGTGCTCATAAAAAAAAATTGAAAGAACTAAAATATCGAGTACAATGAGTGCCACTTAAATATAGAGATATTTACTATTTAGTACCTAACGCTTAAAAATAGAGATATTTATTATTTAGTACCTTACGCTTAAACTAGTCTCTTAAAGATTAATAAAAACCCTTGCAAATGAAGGGAAATTAAAATTTTAAAACAAAAACTCTAACATTGTGTTTGGATGGAGGGATTTGGGCGGATTTGATTTAAAATCTTAATTTATAATAAGTTATCCAAACAAGTTAATTAATTTAGTTGTGGATTTGAAATCTACCAACAAATAGAGGGTGTGATTTTAATAATTAAATGAGTGGATTTAAAATTCATATCTTTTTTAAATACATTCAATTCAAATTCATCCATTTCAAATCGTTACTTCAATTCAAATTCACCCATCTAAACACAACGTAAAAGTTTGTTGGGATTAGGTGGAAATATAAAATTTTAAAAATTTCGAAAGGCGGGAAGCATTGAAAAATTTTGAAACTTGAATAAAAGCTAAAATGTCATATTCTGTACACGTGTTTAAAATTCATTGGTCAACTAGCGAGGTAGCGAATTATCAGGTTGAAGATTAATAACCATCGAAGATAACGATCACGATCACGATTAGATGATTTATTAGATGAGATTACTAACTTCTGTCCCACGAAGGCTATAATACTACCACATGTTTAATAATCATTGATCAACTCATACTACCACGTGTTTAATAATCATTGATCAACTCGAGAGGTCACGGATTATGGCTATAGATTGCTAACCATTGATTAACATGAAGATGATGGTTACGATTGAATGGAAATTACTAACCTCTGTTCATCAAGCCTTCGCGTCAAAACAGTTAAATTCCACATGTTTAATATTCACTGGTCTACTAGAAAGGTCACGGATTATGAAGCTGAAGACTTTCTAACCATTGATTACCATCAAAATAACGGTCATGATTGCATGGGAATTACTGACCTCTGCCTCCCACCAAGGGCTATAAATAGCCATCATGTCTTAACCCTTTTTCCACACTAAAAAGTTATGTATTTCTCCTTCTTCAAATTCGTCTTTTTTTTTTTATTATTATTTGTTTCATTCCAATCAGTCATGACTAAGTGTGGTACCAAGCATTTACGTATCATTTGAGGCATTTCAAGAGATTTGTGAAGTATTTGAGGTAGGGACAAAATGGCTTGCCTGTGGAGCTGATGGAAAATCCGATGGCTGGTGACGTGGGTGATCAACATGATTACCTTAGGAGATGCTTGAGAAAACTACTTCCTCAAAACTCCATCGACGTTCGCACTCTCCTCGATGCCAAAACTATGCTAAAGCTCAGAAATTGGTTCAATTACACTCGATGCCAAAATTGTTTATGTTGGAAATTTTAATTTAAAAAAAAAGGAAAAAAGTAACTTGTTTTTCTGCATCAGTATGAGAACTATTAACTCATCCATTTCCATTAAAATAAATATCGATTACTAATATTTACATTTACCAACCCATATACGATATATTCACTTAATAACTAATAATCCCACCCGACGTCCGCACTTTTCTCGATGCCAAGACTGCTAAAGCTCAGAAATTGGTTCAATTACACTCGATGGAAAAATTGTTTATGTTGGAAATTTTAATCTAAAAAAAAAGAATAAAAAAAAAGTAACTTGTTTTTTTACATCAGTCTGAGAACTACTAACCCATCCATTTTCATTAAAATAAATATCGATTACTAATATTTACATTTACCAACCCATATATGATATATTCACTTAATAACTAATAATCCCATCCAATTTACATAAATTGTTTAATACTCATTGTTAATTCCTATTCTAAAAGCAAGATCCATAATTTCAACTTGATTTTCCCAAGTTTCACTCATTCCTTAAAATTTGATCCATCTAGCATAGTTAAACCAATCTCTCAACCTCAATACAGCCTTGGCATCATCACGAGTGCGAACATCAATGGACCTTCTTGGAAACCATTGCCAAAGATATTTTCACAAATGATATTGCTAGTCTCTAGCATCCTCAGCCATGGGATCTTGCATCAACTCCAAAAGCAAACCGTCTTGACCAACCTAGAGATACCTCACAAACATCTAAAAATGTCGCAAAATGCGGAAGGCTTTCGTTCCACTCTTTGTCAAGTAAAGTTCTTAGCTATTCACTTCGTAATGCGGAGTAAATATAATAGCTGTTGGAATGACAGAAAAATAAAAGAATCTCACTACTTTTCAATCATCTAATGATCAAGAATATTCATTCCGTAATGAAAAGTGAGTAGTAAAATTTTTTTTCTCTTCATCATGTTGCCTGCTGAAATAGATCAATTTAAAGCTGAAATGGAGATAAGAACATACTAGGACTAAAAGCTTTTGAATGTTGAAGAGGGGTTGTGATGGCTCATTTATAGGCTTGAAAGACATAAGTAGGAATTTACATTAAATTGTGGTAGTTAAAAATCAAAGTAATCCAATGATCAGAAACCGTAATCCATGACCTCACTAATCCACCAATGGACATTAAACAGATGGAGTGGTGGAGGGTTATCTACAGAAAGCACTCAAATCACATCCTAACCATTAACTTCATATTAATCTGATGGCTAGAAATCTTCAACTAAATAGGCAGGTCGTTATCCGTGAACTCCACTAACTGAGAAGCTCCTCATATGCAAAAACATGTACAAATGAATGTGACATTTAAGTTTTAGCTTTTCTTCAAATTAAAAAATTTTCAATTTTCTTTTTATGTATCCCACTATACTAAACTTTTAAATTTTTATATTCCCACCAAAATGTCAACAAACTTTTGGAGTATCTGTTGCCATCAAATTCAAAATGTTTTAAATTTTTAATATTCTCCCCATTTGAAATTATTTATAATAAATTTTTAGTGTTACTAAATAGGGTTGTAAATAAATTAAGTTGCTCGAAAGCAGTTCGCTAGTAGCTCGGTCAAAAACTCGACTCGAGCTTGAGTTTACTTGACTTCGAGTTGACCGAGCTCGAGCTCGAAACTCTTGACAAATCGATTTCGAGTATATGTATATTATGCTCAATTGCTCATTGAGCATACATTATATAATTTTTTTTAATTTTTTTTATTATATATAAAATTACTAAAATGTCCATACTTTTTAGAAAATTACATATTTTACCTACGAAAAAATCGTATAACTACTCGAGTCGAGCTCGTTTTACTCATTTTCAAGTGAGTTCGAACTATGTCAAAATTTCCAAACTCAAGCTCGAGCTCAAAATTTAAAGCTTGTTCAAGCTCGTTCAAGCTCGAACTCGAGTTCGAGTATCATAAAAAATTCAAGTTCGAGTTTGAGTGGGACATTATTTTTGCTCGATGCATCTCATTTACACCCCAAGTACTAAATCTCCCTATATTTTAGCGGCACTTTATTTCTTTCAATTTTTTTATAAACACCAAAATACTTTATTATAGTATACCTAATGAAAATGGTACATCTTGTCAGTGTATAAATTAAACAAAAATTTTGAAAAAAATAATATAATATGTTAACACAGTATTCAAAAAATTAAAATAAAAAAAAAATATAATAGGCAGTGGAGGGAAAATGATGGGAAGAAAATTATGGGTGTTACATTATGAAAATGAGAGTTCAACTCGCAAATCAAAATGACACAAATCGAAATCCTCCCCCTTTCCCTTACGTTCGAGTCGAGTTTTTGACCGAGATGCTCGCAAACTGCTTGCGAGTAACGTAGTTCGTTTACAACCTTGTTTAGTAGCACTAAAAATTTATTGTAAATAAATTCAAATGGAGAGAATTTTAAAATTTTAAAACATTTCAAATTTGTTGGCAACAGATACTTCAAAAGTTCGTTGACATTTTGGTGGAAGTATACAAATTTAAAAGTCTAGAATGGTGGGAAACAGAAAAAGAAAATTGAAAATTATTTAATTTGAAGAAAAGCTTAAACTTAAACATCACATTCATTTGTACTCGTTTTTGCATATGATTCTCAGTTAGTGGAGTTCACGGATAACGACCTGCGTTTTTTGCTGAAGATTTCTAGCCATCAGATTAATATGAAGTTAATGGTTAGGATGTGATTTGAGTGCTTTCTGTAGATAACCTTCCACTCCATGTGTTTAATGTCCATTGGTGGATTAGTGAGGTCACGGATTACGGTTTCTAATCATTGGATTACTAGTAAGTGTATAATGATTTTTAACGGCCACGATTTAATGTAAATTCCTACTTATGTCTTTCAGGCCTATAAATAGGCCGTCATAACCCTTCTTCAACGTTCAAAAGCTTTTAGTCCTATTATGCTCTTTCTTCCATTTCAGCTTTAAATTGATCTATTTCAGCAGGCAACATGATGAAGAGAAAATTTTTTTTACTACTCAGTTTTCATTACGGAATGAATATTCTTGATCATTAGATGATTGAAAAGTAGTGAGATTCTCTTATTTTTCTGTCATCTCAACAGCTATTATATTTACTCCGCATTACGAAGTGAATAGCTAAGATTTACTTGACAAAGAGTGGAACGAAACCCCCGCATTTTGCGACATTTTTAGATGTTTGTGAGGTATCTCTAGGTTGGCCAAGACGGTTTGATTTTGGAATTGATGCAAGATCTCATGGCTGAGGATGCTAGAGACTAGCGTGATCATTTGCGAAAATATCTTTGGCAATGGTTTCCAAGAAGGTCCATTGATGTACTCGATCGTAATCGTGATGATGCCAAGGCTGTGTTGAGGTTGAGAGATTGGTTTAACTATGCTAGTTGAAATTATGGATCTTGCTTTTAGAACATGAATTAACAATGAGTATTAAACAATTTATGTAAATTGGGTGGGATTATTAGTTATTAAGTGAATATATCATATATGGGTTGGTAAATGTAAATATTAGTAATCGATATTGATTTTAATGGAAATGGATGGGTTAGTAGTTCTTATACTGATGTAGAAAAACAAGTTAATTGTTTTCTTTTTTTTTAGATTAAAATTTCCAACATAAACAATTTTGGCATCGAGTGTAATTGAAACAATTTCTGAGCTTTAGCATAGTCTTGGCATCGAGAAAAGTGCGGACGTCGGGTGGGATTATTAGTTATTAAGTGAATATATCATATATGGGTTGGTAAATGTAAATATTAGTAATCGATATTTATTTTAATGGAAATGGATGAGTTAATAGTTCTCATACTGATGTAGAAAAACAAGTTAGCACGTTTTTGATTACTTTTTTCCTTTTTTTTTAAAATTAAAATTTCCAACATAAACAATTTTGGCATCGAGTGTAATTGAACCAATTTCTGAGCTTTAGCATAGTTTTGGCATCGAGGAGAGTGCGAACGTCGATGGAGTTTTGAGGAAGTAGTTTTCTCAAGCATCTCCTAAGGTAATCATGTTGATCACCCACGTCACCAGCCATCGGATTTTCCATCAGCTCCACAGGCAAGCCATTTTGTCCCTACCTCAAATACTTCACAAATCTCTTGAAATGCCTCAAAATACGTAAATGCTTGGTACCACGCTTAGTCATGACTGATTGGAATGGAACAAATAATAATAAAAAAAAAGACGAATTTGAAGAAGGAGAAATACATATCTTTTTAGTGTGGAAAAAGAGTTCAGACGTGATGGCTATTTATAGCCCTTGGTGGGGGTAGAGGTCACAACGGCTATTATATTTACTCCACATTACGTAATGGCTATTCTTACTTATGTCCTTCAAGCCTATAAATGGGCTTGAATATCCCGTCACAACCCCTCTTCAACATTCAAAAGCTTTTAGTAGTAGTATGTTCTTATCTCCATTTCAGCAACATGATGAAGAGGAAAAAAATTTTACTACTCACTTTTCATTACAGAATGAATATTCTTGATCATTAGATGATTGAAAAATAGTGAGATTCTCTTATTTGTTAGTCATCTCAATGGCCATTATATTTACTCCGCATTACGGAGTGACTAGCTAAGATTTACTTGACAAAGGGAGGAACGAAGCCTCTCCACATTTTGCGATATTTTTAGATGTTTGTGTGTTATCTCTAGGTTGGTCGAGACGCTTTGCTTTTGGTGTTGATGCAAGATCCCATGGCTGAGGATGCTAGAGACTAGCATGATCATCTGCAAAAATTTCTTCGGCAATTGTTTCCAAGAAGGTCCATGGATGTTCGCACTCATGAAAATGCCAAGGTTGTGTTGAGGTTGAGAGATTGGTTTAACTATGCTAGATGGATCAAAATTTTAAGGAAGGCTAGCATAGTGAAACTTGGGAAAATCAAGTTGAAATTATGAATCTTGCTTTTAGAACATGTGTCGCGCCCCATTTTTTGGCAAGGGAAAATGAAATAGTACAGTTAAGAGAAATAATTATATAATATTAGTATAAAAATAGGGTCTAAAATGGAACTTTAAAATGCGACGTTTGAAGATCCAAAAAAAATCTAAAATAGGGTTTTTATATAAAAATTGATAAATAGATAAATAATGGAGTCACCACTCGGTGTGTGAAGTGCATCATGGATCCGTTTCATTTAATAAGAAGAAGCGCCTCTTCTATTGGACTGATTTCCTTGCTTGTCCTTGAATCGGGATTCAATGGGTCTTCTGTGTAATGGAGCTCCTAAAGGTTAAGGGAAGTAATAAAGAGATTCAAAAAATATTTAAACTGTAATAAATGAATAATCTATAAAAATAAATTAATTATAAACCCTATACTAGATGACTCATTGTCTACGAAAACAAAAGAGATAAGTTATGGAGTCCTCACCATTGAGAAAAGGGAAGGCTAGACTACCTTATAGGTAACTTAGGCACTCTTTCACCCCCGGTAAAACCGTTTGCAAGATCTAATTCATGTATCCAAGAAATTAACCCATATTTATATCAAATTGGATAAGCATGAAAACAAATGAATAATAAAACATGTATATAATGCGAAGGAGTGGGAAACTCGTTGTGCCAGTGTTGGACCGACAAAGGAGAAAAATTTTCTATGCTAAGATCAGATGATGCAAAAATAAGAGCAAAAGATTTTTACCAAGAATAGATGTTCTAGTCAAGCTAATAACATATAAATACACAATGCACATGAGCACATAAAACATAATATTCTAACATATAGGTCTAAATGTAAGTAATAAACACAAGGTATATAATCCTATTTATTATAATAAACTTAAAACTTTTTCACAATGAGATAAGCTGCAATAAATAATCATAAAGTGAACAATGATAATAAGCTTAAGAAAACAATCAAACAATTAGCATACAATTACCAAGTATTGCATATAGATGATTTAGGAATACCTCTTGCGGTGTAGAATGGTACAAAATTATCTTATTATTAGCTCAAAATATGAACGAACGAATCAGTATAATATGTAAGTATGAACGAAGTTAAACTAACAAAAGAATATTGTTAAACTAACAAAAGTAATTCTAAGGAGTAAATTGAAATAAACTATCATAAAAAATGAATGGGTAACAATTGTTGAAAAGAAAGAAAAACTTAATTCAGTAAAATCTAGACTTAAAAGGAAACAATTGCAACATTCTTAAGCAATGACAGTGTCCACATACCAAAACAGAACAAAGTTCTCACAGTGAAACAACATTTATTAAGAAAAATAGACTAATTAAGAACAAAAATGAAATTCTAAGGGCTTAATTGCAAAAACCACAGAGTTTTTAGATCGAAATGCTATTTAAGAAGAGGTTAGGGGGCAACAAATGCCATTTAAGAAAATGTTAAGGACTGACAAGCAATTATAGCAAAATTTCAGGGACTAGAGTGAGCAAATTCAAAAGTGTCAAGGACTTACAAATAATTTCAAAAATCTTCTAAGGTGAAAATATAATTCTTACAAGTTATAGGGGGCAAAAAATAATTTTAGAAGGGTGCAATGGACTAACATGCAATTTCAAAATTTTCAAGGGACAAAATGCAATTACACAAAAAAATTTGGAGGGCAAAAACGTGATATTAAATGTTTAGGGGTCAAACTATAAACATTAAAAGGTTAAGTGCTCATTGCAATTACACCAAATTAGCCATGACCAAACTAAAAGATATACAAATAAGATAGGGCCCAAAATGATCTCTTATACCTTTATGTAGTAATCTGGCCCAAAACATTTTTTATTAGCCCAAACGAAATAGGCCACATATAAAGTATAACCCCCCAAAAAGTAATTTCGCAGCCCATCCAAAGTAACTCACCGGGCCCAAACTAAAATAAGATAACCCAACTCACAAGACAATGAGACCCAATAAGAAAAATAAACCATTCATAAAATGTAGAATAAGTCCATCCCAAAAATAAAATGTCCAAAAGGCTATAGCCCAACACTGTAACTTGATAACCAACATCTACTAAATTAAACCCAAGCCCAAGAGACCTAAACAGCCAGACTCCAACTATATTCATCATAGCAATTTACATCCAACTAAATCAAGACCCAAAAGCCCATTAAATAAACCTACCATATACAGTAATTAATAAAGGCCCATCAACCAAACAAAACCAATTAGTTAAAACAAAAGGCTCACGACGACACAAAATCTCAACTCCTAAATCTATTTACCACTAAATGAGCCCAAAAAACCCAAATCTAAAAGACTAGTTTGGTCATTTTACAAGATCAGTACCAAAAATACATTTTTATTGCTTAAAAACAAAATTATCGTTTTGGGGATCAGGATAAAATCATTTTTAGGGATAGAAACCCCTAATGTTTTTGAAGAAATCTTCATTTCTCCTTAATTTTAACTTACCAAACCATTATCTTGGTCCATTTTTAAGTTTAGGTGATTTAGATGTTAATTTAACATTTTACTGGACTGGACATTGGATCCAGTATAAAAACTCATTTTTTGAATCCAAAAAGCCCATCAGATTTTAAGCACCAAAACCCCTCAGATTTAAACATCATGGCCTGAAATACCACAAAAATAAAACACAACAAACAACCTACCGGCCCAACAAAAGTCCAAACCCAACAAACAAAACCTCAACCAGTGGTGGCCGACGGCGACCGGTGGCACCACCTCGGACCACCGTCGAAGAAAATTTTCGATAGCGTGTGAAAGGGTGAAACACTTCCAACTCAGATTTGAAGGCCGAATAATATCCAATCCATCAAAACAAATCAGATCTACCAAGATCTAAACAAAAATCATCATAGGTGTCTAAATGCAAAGTAATCACATGGGTTTAACAAAAACTCATTAGATCTAAAAAAAATCATCCATACGATCGTATCTAATAAGAAATGTGGACTAGAAGTCTTGATCTTATCACCAAAATATCAAATACCCCTCAAACCGAGTGAAATGGATCTAGAGTAAAATAAGGCAAAACACTCAAAATATGCCGCAATATTCACTGGAACGCGATGAATCCTTGATCGAATGATGATGATAACGGTGGTAGTAAGGATATTGGCGATGGTGATTTACTTTATGGTATGATGGTGTGTGGGTGTGGATTATGAAGAAGTTGTGGGGGAATTGGAGTTGTTTTGGAAGAAAATGGTCAGGGGTTCGGTTGGGGTTGCTGGAAAGAACAAATGGAATAGGGGTGATTCTTTCTTTGCTGGACATTAGAACTCTTTAAATAGGAAAACAAAGTAACCACTTATATAAAATTATACTAGTATTTAGCAACCAATTAGGAGCAACCAGTAGTAGTAGTAGCAGCAAAACTAGATTAGCAGCGGCAGTAGTAGCCGTCAAAAACAGTAGTTGTAGTAATCATTATAGTACTAGCAGTAGGAGTAATGATATATGTACAGTACATCTTTTGGTAGAAACAATAATAGTATTGGTAGTAATAATATAAAAAAAGAAAAAAAATCATTTCCTTGGCAAAGTAAAAATGAACGATTTTACGTTTGTTTTCTGTGCGTCTTTTTACGAAATTTTTTTGATGAGATTACATATTTTTGGGTTCGACTTGTATCTGATAGTATAATTTATTCTGATTTTGAGCTAAACGATAAAACTACGAGTTTATAAAATATTCTAATAATCAAGAAAAAGACGCTGACATTACGAAATTTTTTAATTTTGATTCAAAATAATACCAAAAAAGCAACCATCAAAAGCTCGTGCGTTTGGACCTAAAAAAATCCTTGACCTCAAAATGGTTTCCAAAGGCAAAATTTACCGAAGTGTTCTAATACCTTTGAAATCAACCTTGACAACATTAAAATTAGAAAAAATGATATTGACATATAAAAAATCATTTTGTCCCTACTCCCACAAAAGTGATCAAAAACGTTATTTTACCTAGAAAATGTGTATTTTTGTGAAACCTTTGGACATTATTCCGCAGAACACATATGTTTTGAAAAGTTCATCCCAATTTGACACTTTGTTGCAAGAAACGAGTCAAAATTCAGTGCCTATAACATGAATTAACTATGGGTATTAAACAATTTATGTAAATTAGGTAGGATTATTTGTTATTAAGTGAATAGATCATATATGGTTGGTAAATGTAAATACTAGTAATTGTTATTTAATGGAAATGGATCGAAAAAACAAACAATGCAATATTTCTAGTTTTGACTCCTCGCTTAAATTTAATGTCTCTGATTTTGTTTTGTTTTATGCTTTCATTTTTATTTCAATTGAAATTTTATTAGAGAAGTAAAAGTAAATAATATCGGATTGTGATGCGATGACATAGCAATTATTCCCTTCCCTAATCTTTTTGTTAATCACTACATTTCTGGGAACTTTGACGTGATGCTTTAGCGGAGTTTTTTTTTTTTTTTTTTTTTAAATATATAAATTGTGCTTGCCTTAGCATGTATCAGCTTAATGCTTTTGTACTTGCATTTTGTTTTGAATGTTAAAAGAAAAATAAACGGTTCTTTGTTTATTCGAACTCTGAATGGATGACTACTAATATAGAAAGTGATGGTAGGACTAGGACCTGAAAGTTGTTGACTCAAACATTCTGAAATTTTTCAAGACATGGATGTTTATTTTACCCTGTTTAAATTGCATAGTAATATTTTTGATGATATACATGGTGTAACTATATAGGTGTTATTTGTGCATATTTTATAGTATTGCTTTACCCTCCAAGGTATACAGCCATACTGGCTGAGAAAATGACAAAAGCATGAATTGGAAGGGTGGATATTTTTTTTTAGTTGAATCATTCCAATTCTATTTGATCTAATATCCACATTTTGTTCCTTAGAAATTCTTCTAAATCGACAACTCAATGAGCTGATTGCTTATCAAACTCAAATTGTTATGTGTTAAATTGCTAATTTAATTGCATTTGCATTTGCATTTGTACACTTCAGTTAGCTATTATTCTATTTATATGGATGAAGAAATTAAGCCCATAATGTAACGTAATATGAATGCGCGAAGGTTATATTTTTTTTTCCAAAAACGATAAATGATTGTGCATTGATATTTCAAAGGAACTTACAAGGATGGGGGTATTTGCTACTCATATAGGGAAAAAAGTTTTCCCGACAAACTTCATGTTTTAAACTTTTTCAAAAATAGCCCCCTTAAAACATAGGCTCGAGGTACTAGTATTACAAAACCTAAAGGAACAAGAAATATCATTAAAAACAACAAGAAAATGTTCAATTTTTGTCTCTAACCACAAAAAAAAACCAAAAATGAATGTCCCCATACAAAGGAATAATAATATTAAAGGTAAAAAAAAAAATCCTGGTGGCAATGCTAGCCATCTAGTATTTAACAATTAGAAAGTACAACCTCCATTGAGGGGAAGCCACACCTTCAACTTTCTAACCACTATTCTGAGTGGTCATTCTACATGAAGATAGAAATAAATACCGTAAGACAATGTTTGTTAAGCTTGATTGTATGTCATACAAATAAATTGTATAGTAGAATTTTTTTATATGAACTCGATTCATGAACTAATGTATCTTATTTAATGGCCAGATGATGTTGTGGATCTTTGCCATCATTTACATTTCTAATCTTCAACGACTGCTTGAATCACAGAAATGAAGAGCACTTTTTTTTAATGCAAAGCACACAATTATGTGTATCATATATTAATCCAGTTATAAGCTTATGTGTGATACCCAAAATACCTTGTCATACTTTAGCTATGTTAATATTTAGGATTAGAAATTTCGGGGTCAATTTATAATTAGAGCAAAGGTTGGGAGTCAAATCTAAATAATTAAACTAGTTTTTAAACTACTAAACGAATTCTTCTTCTATGTTCCTAATTCTTCTACTTAGAACAAGGGTTTGACTTCCAAGAGCTTGATGGAGGGGGAGAAACAGCAAATTCAACCACAAATTTCTAGAATTGAGGTAAGAAATTTCTTCTTGGACAATTCTTGAGTTCAATTAACTAATTTGATAGATTAAGAGATAGGATTTAGGAATTTTTCAAGAACATAGTGGGTTTCAAAATCCTAGGTTGTGGTGATGATTTAATGGTTAGAAATTGGTTTAATTGGATCTATTTTCTTGCTCTTTTTTACTAAAGTTAAACCCATGGATGTATGTGTCGAATTTAAAGGATTTGGATGGTTTTATAACCAAGAAAAGGCAAGAAATTTGCTAAATTTGTATCTAAAAAAATTCGTAGACAGCACTGCGTAACTTCAGAAAATTGGTCATATCTCAGCGTAGGAATATCAAAATTGCACACCATTTTTTGCGTTGGAAACTAGACTTGTAGCCTTTCGAAAAGGTATAAAGATGTTGCTATGTTTCTCAGTATATTAACAGAATTCCATCTATAAACAGACTGAAAATCTGATTCTGCAGCAGGGTATTTTCTGAATTGTGAGCCGTTTTTGAGCAAGTTGTGTTTGAAATGGGAAATGTTGTCTTCTTGAAACATCTAGTAAATTGAATCTAGTTTCTATCGAAATCAATTTTGTGATTTTGGACAAATATAACTTGAGTTATGGTCGTTTTTGTTCATACTGACAGTACTGAAAATATCATAGCTAACCTTATTATGCTATAGATCATGCCTTATTAGAATTTAATGAGGCTAATATTATTGTAGATTTATCTTTTAGGTTATGAGGAGATGGTTTGTGTTCTGATTTTACTATTTAGGAAGGATTAACGGGAGTTCAAGTTACTTGGATTTCGAATTAGAAACATTTTAATTACTTGGTAAGTGGCTTTTTCATATTTCTATTGTTTTTAAAAACTAATTTCTTAAGTACTTTTATACTAAATGATTGTTAATGCTTTTAAAATCTATTTGTGTATTAAATTGGATTGAGCATATGGGTAATTTGTTTGGTGATTATATGTCTGTGAATGGTTGGTTATTATGTTATCTTTGGTATCATGGGAATCATTAAACTGGTAAAGGAATGGGAGTGCTCAAGGCTATTGAATTGTTATGTTCAAATGTCGGTATGCCCCTTCCACGGGACATAATAGTGGACAAACGGCCTTGTCACAGGATATAATAGTGATCGTAGTATGATATCCGGAGCTACGTTTAACCGACATATGGCCCTACTATGAGTAAGAATAGTGGGTTACGGCTAGGGTTGTAAATGAATCGTAGCATGCGAGCAGCTCGGTCAACTGTTTGACTCAAACTCGGTTTGACCGAGCTCGAGTCGAACTCGAACTGTTCGAATAGTGACTCGAGTTGAATCTCGAGCACATAGGTATTCGACTCGAAAGCTCGTCGAGCTTTTCAAGCTTTGGTATATATTTATATATTTTTTTTTAATTTTTTATACTATGTTTAATTACTAAAATATCACAAGTATTTGAGAAAATTACACTTCTACCAGATCACTTTCTTTAATAGTATATGGACATTTTAGTCAAACATTTTTTATCTAAAAAATTTAAAAAATAAATAAATACCCCGAAGTATGCCTCAAACGATCATTCTATAAAATTTCACAATCCCAATCCCTACTCTCCTGAACTCAGAGAATTGCAGTCACAACCCTACTATCTCCTAAACTCACCAAATCTCACGGCTCACCATCTCCAACATAGTTAAATCTCAAGGTATATTTTTTACTTTCGAACTTTGATTTTAGTTTTCTATTTGTTTTTCAAAGTGCAAGATGATGATAATGTTAAGAGTGCTTGATTGGGGCTGAACAAAAAATTGTAAGAAATCTAGAATTGGGAAGTCTGATTATTAAATACCATTATAATGCTACTATCCTTTAAAGGCCTAAAATGAATTGGTGATTGATGCATGGGGTTGTTTGTGAGTTGTTATGTGGGGTATGTGGGGCTTGATAGCTCTTAATTATTTATTATATGGAGTTTGTTATTGTCTAAAAAATAAAAAGTCAAAGATTTGATTAGTGATTCAAGGTGGTTTACTTTTTAGTATGCGGACTTTGTATTGTCTACACAAAATCTCCAATCACTTTTACTGCTTCTTGAATTTTAAAAAGAACAAATTTTCATAATTCTTGAATTTTAGTGCTTCCTATTTGGTTGGTTCTTTATTTGTTCCGTTATACAGAGATATATCTTCTTTAGTTTATGTCTGCAAGCTATCATTCTTGTTCTTCTCCTCTTAACTTTTGTTATTTGGAATTGAAATTATGCCATTGTTATGTTAAAATATTAATTGTTGCTGCTTATTTATATTTGAAGGGTTATTCTTAATACTTGGCATTAATAATTTTTACATGCATATATATGATTTAAAGTTTGTTGCACTTTCATTAATTTCTTTCTTTTTCTTTTGTTATAAGCTAAATGGTTTTTTTGTTTTGGGCCAGTTACCATTTTGTAATAATGCAAAGTCAGCAAGAAATTTCTTCAAATCCTACACTATCTATAGAGAATTCATCTACCCCAGTATTTTTGGATACTCCCGTTACCCCAAGCAATGAGAATGAACCTGTGCAATTGCAAAATATCTTTTGATTACTGTAGAAGATACTAATGTCATGGGAGCAACTAGTGAAGTACCCAAGCAATTTAATCAACAAAATGAGGATGGACAAAATCTAGAGACATTTCAAGTGAAGAAAAGGTGTAAAAAATCAGAGCATGGAATGATATCAAAGATGTTGTTGATGGTGTTAAGAAAGTTGAGTGCATTCATTGTAAATCAAAATTAGCAAAGAATGCAACGGGGACCACATCGAGTATGATTAGACATCGACAGACTTGTGTCTCAGGAAGATGAGTTTGAGACAAGCAGTGCAACAGACAAAGATCAATTTCTAGCCTACTGATGCACCTGTACATCCCATACCTCCTCTACATTTCAGAAAGTTTGATATGGAAAAAATGAGAGAGGCAGCTGCACATTGGGTATTGATGCATGAGCATCCATTCAGCATTTTGGAAGAGGAAGGATTCAATTTCATGATGAAAGTTGGGCTGCCTAACTGGCAAAAAATATCACGCAACACAAGTAAAGCTGTAATTGTGTAGCAGTTTATGAACTAGGGAAGAAGAAGTTGAAGAATCTTCTTAAGAATGTCAACAAAGTAAGTTTGACAACGGACTTGTGGAAGTCTAAAAGTCAAAAGACTGAATATATGGTGATAACCGGACATTGGATTGATTCTTCGTGGAAGTTACAGAAGAGAGTATTGAGTTTCGTTCACATTCCACCACCTCGAAGAGGAGTTGAAATTTCTGATACCATCTTCAAATGCCTAAAAGAATGGAGTAGTGAGAACAAGATATTCACAATATCAGTGGACAATGCTTCAAATAATGATGTGGCAATTAGGTTGTTGAAAGATACTTTCTCTATGAGTAAGAACTTAGTGTGTGCTGGAAAACTATTCCATGTTTGGTGTTGTGCACATATCTTGAACCTTATGGTTCAAGATGGTCTCAGTCAGATTGTAGACATCACTGACAATATTAGAGAAAGTGTAGAATTTGTCAATTGCTCAGATGGAAGACTTCTACTATTTAGCTGATATTGTGCAACAATTGCGATTGCCGGGAAGAAAGCTGATTTATGATTGTAGAACAAGGTGGAACTCAACATTTGAGATGTTGAGTTGTGCAATAAAGTTCAAAGAAGTTTTTCCATGATTTCAAGATCGTGAGCCACATTACGATTACTGTCCATCAGAAGAAGATTGGGTAAAAATGGTCAAAGTTTGCAATATTTTGGAGACTTTTTGGGCAACCACTCAAATTATTTCAGGTAGTGATTATCCTACATTAAATTTGTTCCTCCAAGAAATTAAAAGAGTAAAGTTAGTATTAGATAGTGGGGTAAATGATGAGGATGACTTCATAAGAGCAATGGTTAGAAAAATGAAAACAAAATTTGATAAATATTGGGTTGAGTGTAATCTGTGTTGATGGCTGTGGCTGCTATTTTAGATCCCAGGCAAAATTGAAGGCTGTAGAATTTTGTTTCCCACAACTCTTTCTATCTAATGAAGCCCAGGAGAACATTTCAAAAGTTAGGACAGTCCTTTTTGAGTTGTATGATGAATATGTGGCTGCAAATGATCGTGATCAGCTTGGAAAAAAGAAGATATCTCAAGTTGGTGATTCATCTATGGATGCTATAATTTCTTCCTCTACTTCTGGATGGAATGATTTTGATGATTTTTTAAGGCAATCGGAGACTTTTGAGCCTCAAATATATGAACTAGTTGACTATTTGGTGAAAGGCCCACAAAAGAATGCACCAAATGCTAATCCGGTACAATTTGACTGTTTGGGCTGGTGGAAGATGAATAGGTTATCATACCCAATATTGTCTAGGATGGCTTGTGATATTTTAGCCATTCCAGTTAGCACAGTTGCATCTGAGGCTACATTTAGTGCTGGAACAAGAGTGATAGATGCATATCGAGCTTCACTTTCTCCTGAAACAGTGCAAGTGTTGATGTGTGGAGGAGATTGGTGTCGAAACCTTCATGGAGTAAAAAAGAAGATGAAAGTAAGATATGAAACTAAAATTATTCAATATTAAATTATGTTGTGAATCATTTAATTTTTTTTTCTATGTGCAGAGTGTCAAAACATCAAAAGAAATTTCACTTCCCATCTCATGAATCATCTATTTGGAGAAAGGTGTCAACTAAATTTTACAAAATTCAGATTTTAGCCTATTGAATATTGATTTCTAGTCGTTAACATTTGGCACTTTACTAATTTTATGTATGGACTGCAGGTGTATGATTTTCTCAGTTGCCAATCTCTCTTTTGGATCTTGAGCAAGAAATTAAAGAATTTTGTGGTTGAACTAGTGAATGATTTATGGATGACTTTTATAGTTTTTGTTAGTAATTTTTGAATATTGCATTGGTCATTTAGTACTATAGTGATGAACTTTGTTAGTAAACTGTGGTTATTATCTTTTGTTTATCCAATATATAACAGTAATTAGCACTTGGCTATACTACAGTATGGATGGTTTTAAATTTGACTATTTGTTGCTCATTCACTCACTTTGTGTGATGTGATTGTTGGATAATTTATTTATTTTAATATTGTGTTTAGTTTTTATGATTGTGAAAAATGTTATTGAAAATTCTGAGAAATTATGTATTTTCTTAGAATAAATGTAAATAAGTATATGAGAAATTATGATTTTTTTTGCAAAAGTTCAAGGAATCGAACTCGAGTTCGAATTCGAACTCGAGTTAGGCTTGAATTCGAGTTCGATTCGAGCTTGCTCGAAATATTCAAGCGAACTCGAATCGAACTCAAACTCTATCAAATTTTAACGAGTCGAGTTCGAACTCTAAAAATCATATTCGATCGAGCTCGATCTCGATCTCAAGTCTGGCTAAAAGTTTTGAATTCGAGCTCGAGCATGCTCGGCTCATTTACACCCCTAATTACGGCTCTATTACGGGTTATAATAGTACCATAGCATAGTCTTTAGCTGAAGGCAAATGAAAAAGAAATAGATTGTAAGAATTAAATAGAATAAAATATGAGAAAATGTGTCCATTATAGTTGTATATTTGTCATGCATATATGATGTTTGATTGTGGCAGAATTGTTGTCAAATAATTTTCATGAAATGTAATATGTATATTGATATGGATCCGAATAGCCCAAATATGTGTCAAGATGAGGAGATGAAAGATAGAGTAAGCATGGATTCACTCTTGCCAAGATTGGAGTACATTCGTGGTAGAGTGAATCCATGTTTACTCTATCTTTCGTCTCCTCATCTTGACACATATTTGTGCTATTCGGATCCATATCATATATTTAACATGCTCAAGCTAATGGAAATATAACTGAGTTACTTGAACTCCCAATAATCCTTCCTAAATAGTAAAATCATAACATAAACCATCTTCTCATAACCTAAAATATAATCTACAATAATATTAGCCTCATTACTTTGCCCTTCATCATTCTAAGGTTATCCTTTTAATCTATTTGACACATTAAAACACATAGACGAAAGTTTCAAAGATTAAAGAATCTCTGAAAGTTACATTAAACAAGAAAATAGCATAGAGAAAAGTAAAAGGAAAAAAAAAAACATCAGATAAAAAAGTTCGGATTTTTAGTCTGTTTTTTATTATTATTATTTAAAAAAAAAAAAAAAAAGTCTGAGTCTTTAGAGTAGAGAGACATGAATTTACCTTGTTTAGTTGGCAACAAGATGAAACCTTTCTTCTTTTCCCCATGAAGTTTGAAACTTTATACTTTCATTCAACTCTTGCTTGTTAATTTAGTTCCCCAACTGGTCAAAAATCCTGAATAATCTACCATAAATACATCAAAAATAATGGTGCAGGAAAAGAAAAAAAGAAAAGGTATTTTATTAAACTGAGTTCCAGGATATATAATGGTGGAAAAAAAAAAAAAAAAAGAACAAGCATAACCCTTCTATAATTCTGTTTAATGAAAACCAAGAAGGATAAAGAGGAAGGGGTTGAGGGGAGGTGTTTCTTCTTCTTCTCCACGTCTATGATAAAAAAAAAAAGACAGAGTGGGTGGCTGTAACTTGTTAATTATGCTCATCTACCTGAGAGGCTCATCAGGCTGCTTGCTTGAACTTGTGAAATTACGGAGGGAAGGAGCGGGTTATGAGTAGAGGTGGGAATTGTTCCTGGTAGGCTGCTTGCTAGAACTGGTGAAATTGCCGAGGGAAGGAGCGGGTTATGAGTAGAGGTGGGAATTGTTCCTGGTGATGTTACTCGATTAATCGATTAAAATTTGAAAAATAATTTTAAA
Organism: Cinchona pubescens; assembly: GCA_025175665.1. NCBI lineage: Eukaryota > Viridiplantae > Streptophyta > Magnoliopsida > Gentianales > Rubiaceae > Cinchona > Cinchona pubescens. The sequence goes on from JANKKI010000200.1 coordinate 262,543, forward strand.
TATTTCAATTCATTTTAATTTAAAATTCAATTTAATAAAAAAATTTTATTGATCGAATTTAATAAAAAAAATTCAATTAATCGAATTTAAATTCAGTAAATTATTTTTAATTCGATTAATCAATTTCAACTTAGGCTAATAGGTAGTTGTCATAATTCCTATATACAAAAACTTGTTCCTCAAGTAATTTTTTTTTATAATTTTGTTTAATCATATAATTATAACATTAACTTATTTCAATAACAAACATTTTTAAGTGTTTCTTCCCTTTTTTTCAATGTCTAAAATACCCACTATTAATGAAATATAATTTCCAATTCTCAATAATATATAGGAAAACATATTTAAGTGTTTCTCTCTTTTTTTGTAATGCCTAAAATGCCCGCATTTAAAGAAATATAATACACAATTCTCAATAGAAAAACTTAATTAAATTACTGATCGTGTATTATACATATTTTTTAGGTGTCTTAAATCCTGTCCTAGATAAACTACTATATATTTTTTTATATAACTTAATGAAATATAATTCCCAATTTGCAATAGGAAACATATTTAAGTATTTCTCCCCTTTTTTTAATGTCTAAAATACTTGCCCTTAATACAATATAATTTCCAATTCTCAATATACAGGAAAATATATTTAAGTGTTTCTCTCCTTTTTGCGATGGCCTAAAATACTCGTTCTTAGTGAAATATAATTTTCAATTCCCAATAAGAAAATATAGTTAAATCACTCATCATGTATTCTATATATTTTTTAGGTTTCTTACAATCCAATCATAGATAAACTACTATAATTTTTTTATATATAATTTACTAATTTTTCTCATTTGTTTGTCATGCCTAATATACTATTAATTAAATAATTTCATTCCTAATGAAGAATAATTAGCATATTTAAAATACTCCCTATTTAATCTAATAAGACTATTTATTTTTTATGATAAAACTACATGTTTATTATATATATTAGCGTAAATAACATGTCAAAAGAATTCAACTCTATTAAACATGTAAAAAAAAAAGAAGGAATTGAAGCACATGGAATATATCTAACAAACTTTATGCATTTTGTTTGAAATTCTTTGGTATGAATTCAATATCACATCTTTTTAATATTAAAGTTTTACTCTAATTTAAAAACCACAAAATTAATATTCATATGCCAATTAAAAATTAAAAATTTATCACTTCTTTTTAATATCAAAGTATTGCTCTAACTTTGGAAATTATAATGCAAATAGCTACAGTGCTTGATAAAACAACAAAGAAATATTCGTTTAGAGTAACTATTGATAAAGTAAAAAAAAAATTAAGCCACAATTTAATGTATGCCCAAGTTTAAACATTTTAGAGTGAGACCTACAAAAATACTACTATAAATTATAGAAATGACAATATAAAAAATAAAATAAAAAAAAGGTATGTAAGTAGCTTAAAATATAGCATAAGTTATGCAAATAAAATCATACTATTACATACTCTAAAATAATTGTAGATATAGATTGAATTTACTTGTTAACTTTGGAAAATACAATCTGTTACACTATTTAATAACTCAAGAAAGATCTTGATTAAAGGTCTTGGTAAAAAACACAAGGAATTAATCAAAAAAGAATGCAAAAAATCAAAACAAGAATAAAATTTATACATTTTTATTAAATTTAAATTTCTTTATAATACATGCAAATTTAATTTCATATTAAAATAATACATCAAAATATAATTTTGGAGTTAACTATAGGGGTGCCAATGGATCGTGTTGTTAGGTTATCATGTCGTGTCAGGAGTGGCCCATTTTTATCTTTTTCGTATTGTGTCGTATTGTGTCATATCGTGTCATGTGGGACCCGGTTTCTTATCGTGTTGTGTTCGTGTCTATCCCATTCGAGTTCGTGTCATGTTCATATCTGATTCGTTTACTATTGATAGAGAATATTATCCTATTTAACAATTACATAACTTACAATCTATTTGAATTAAAATCTCAAATTTTGATTATTTAATAATTCAAACAATTATTAATGCTAACCTTATTATTATAGTAATTTAAAACACATAATTAAAATTATTGAAATTTTTTGGATAATATTTAAAATAATTATTATGTTTGATTTAATAATCTAACATTAAATCTATTATTTACAATCTTAAAGTATACTGTATTAAATTATAATATAGAAATTTTTTTAGCAAAAGCTGTTCATACAGTAACGTAACATGTTATTGTGTCAACATATGACCCAACACAACTGGTTTAATTTCGTGTCATAAACAAGTTGATCCAATAATGACTCGATAAATTTCGAGTCATGTCATAACCCATTTATTTCGTGTTGTGTTATCGGGTCGTGTGTCAAAAATTGCTAGTCCTAGTTAACCACATTCGATGTCATTGAGGATAAATGTAAGAATTCATAATATCAATGGAGTCGTAACATAAATGTTATCATAAATTTAGGAAATATAAAAAAATATCAATATATTCTTTATATGCATACATAGTTTACTCGATATGTTAAAAAAAATTAATTGTGACAGAAATTATATAAAATATGTGATAGAAGTTACATAAAACTCAGAACTACATATTTTTTATTAGAGTAACACTCTTGATTTCATTAGAATGAACAAATACTTCATCTATAAAATGATGTATTTGATAGTGATTTTATCTTTTAGTAATGATAAAGAGTATATAGATATATTAAAAAAGTTCAATATATGGAAAAGTCTTTTATCTTTAACTTATCAATATAATCTAGGAACCTAAAAGAGAAATATAAACTATTTTGAATTAAAATTAATCATATTTTATATCATTACAGATGAATAGATAGTGCAAAGTGTTAATTGAGTAATTGAAGTGAATGTTGTCATAAGTTTAATAAATATAAGAAAGTATCAATATATTCTCTATATGCATACACATTTCACACAATATGTTAATGAAAATTATTTATGCTAAAAATTTAAGTAAAATATCACTTAAAGTAATAATGTGCAATTTTTATATATTGTTAGAACTATATGTCTTTTTATTATCATTGCGTGTATTTTAGAATAAGACAAAGGATTGTTTTTCTTGATGTTCAATGAATGTCAGATAAAGATTAAAAAAATACTACTATGTAATACCTATATGTAATTTTGAGAATATCTTAGTTTAATCTATTAAGTTTTCTATACATAAGACATAATTTTTATTTGATGTATTTTTATTTATATTTTAATTAGATTCATTTATTTCTTATTTTTGAAAATTTTCTTAATCTTTTTTGTAATTGTTATTCATATATCATTTGACTTTCTGTAAATATTTTTTCCCAATAAAATAATTTCAAAATATTTATTCCATAAGATGACATTATGTTTAATACTTGATAGTGATTTTTATCTTTTTGTAATGATAAAGAATATATATAGATATATTTAAAAAATTTAATACTATGCAAAATACCTTTATGTTTAACTGATCAAAAAGTTGATGGTGTCGTTATATAAAATTATAACCTAGGAGCCAAAAAAAAAAGAAAGAAGTAAGATGCAAATATTGTATGTTGTTCTCATGAAAGATAAAGTTTCTTTAATTATTTGAAAAAAAAAATGAAATTTATATATAGTTGTAACAAATAACAAATAATAATAAAAAAAAAAGAAGTTGAAAATAATCACAAAGAAATAACAAAGATATTATTTTTTAAAGTATATAACTTTTACGTCAAAAAACTCAACATATAGAATTTTTATATTTGGTACTTTATGTTATCATTCATTGAATATTTATTTATTTTTAACAAATCAAGGGTGTTACACGTGCGAAACACATTTTTTTTTTCCTATTATGATGATATTCAAAAGTATAATATCATGGAAATTAAAAGTATTAATAATATATGTGTCATAAGACTATATAATGTGATTAATCATAAATAATGTAGTAATTATTATTATAAGCATGTGTAAGTTGCTATCAATATAATTATGTACAAAAGTACATGATTTAATAGATAAGAATATAATAATGCCATGAATAAAGTCCAAAAAATAAAGTTAATTATAATTTTTATCAATAAAATATAATTTTAGTTGAACAACTATATTTATATTTTTATACTACCACTTTTATTTTTAATTTTTTAAATTGTTTGAACTATGAAATACGTTTGAAACTACTTAATATGTGAAATGTATAGTTACATTTGTGTATCTCTCTCTCTCTGTATATATATACACACATACATATATAATGATTGAATGCAGTCATTGGTTAACCGAATTCAAAAAATTTTGTGTTTTATTTTTGAATTAATTAACTTAATTCATGAATTTGGTTAACTAATTTCTGACCAAAATCAAAATTATTCAAAATTAACTAATTTTATTGGACAACTGAATTTAACTTGAAACCAGTTATAAATTCGATTAATCGAATATTTGCTCACCCCTAGTACATAGTAGAGGAAGTTTGATTGGGGATTCGAAACTGGTTACGGCTTTGGCCCTTATCGTGTGTCATGTGTATTTTTAATATACAAAAATCTAATATGTATATATGAAAATTACTATTTCAATTATATTAATTTATCTCTCTTACGTGCTTTAGCTCATTCAGAAGAATTTATGGGTCATAAATTTACCCATTTTCTATTTAGGTATTCACTCACTAACCTTTTTATCAAACCAAAAAAGTTATTATTCTATTTCTTTCTCTTCTAACAACTTTTATTATTTCATTTGAATTATTTTTTAACCATCTAAAGTAATTTTGTTAGTAAATCTTAGAATTGATATATTGATATTTGATTAAGGTTAGATAATAAATTTAATCAAATTTTTTTCTTTTTCCAAGATGACATAGACAATTCAGGAAAAAATTGGTAAAGCAAATTGAATTAGAATTCATCAAGTTTACGTACCGATTTATAACAATACCCATATTTTCTCGTTGGTTTTAAAAAAATTTACTATTTTATTTAAGAAATGATAATTTAAGCCCATGCATTATTGCACGAGACATTTATTTTAGTTTTTTTTTTTTCAAAAAATAGGGGACAATTATTTTAGTTGTATATTGATCCTTACAAAGAATAAAAAGTGATAATTTTAGTTTGTAAATAATTTTTACCATATAAAATAATTTGATTAGTAAATATTTGAATTGGTGTATGATATTTAATGTTAGACAATAAATTCAATTAAATTTTTTCTTTTCCCTAGGTGACATGGACAATTGTGGTCAAATTATTTGAACTTTATCGGATTTATACCCTGTTTTATAACCATACCTATATTTCCGTTGATATTTTAAAATTCACTATGTTATTGATTTTTTAAATAAAATGTACCCCTCCATTCCATTTTATTTGGCATGGTCAAACTTGCACATAGTTTAAGAAAAATTGGTATTATGACCCACTAGTAAGATATTTTTTTTCATAATTGTCCTTCAATTAAGACACAAAAATTGTTAGTAGATTTTGGAATTTCAAAATTTGAAATGGCTTGTGAAAGCAACTAATGCTGAAACATGAATTTAATGCTATGTCTTTGGAACTTTCATGAAGGGTAAAATAGGTAAAATGACCTTTAAAAATTTGCCATTTTAAGGGGTGACAAATAATTTGGGACAAACAAAAATAGAAAGAATGACATATAAAATGGCACGGAGGAAGTATTTTAAATTCAAGAAAACAATTATATTTTTACTAATTTTTAAAAACTTAATTGTATTTTTTTCTTTTATTATCTTTTTTAAATAATTTAGAAAAATAATAAAAATCTCGCGCAATTGCACGGGTTATCAATTAGTAATAAATGAGGGATAAATATTACCCATCCCATAAAGTAATGTAACACAAACGTAACACTAAAAACTGTAACAGGTGAACCAGTACCACTAGATACCTTATGCAATTTTATATACTTTTTATATAAAAGTTTGTACACCCTATGGATTGCACGGGCACGCCTCATGAAATTTTATAAATGTAGGAAATTCTATGATCCTATATCGTACAATTGTGTTTTGCATGCCTGTATAGTACAAGTATTCAAAGTACATATTGTTGTATAGTACCATCATTCAAACCAAAACGGTATGGGACCCTAATGGAACTAATATATATACACACACATTAAATGACAAAAATAAGAAATTAGTGGGTGGTTTTTGAAAATAAAATTACACTAAAAATGAAAATTACACCAAAAAAGTTTAGGCGTTATTACTTACTAGTCCCATTGTCACACTTGATATGTGTGCATAATTGTATCAAAATTTTCTAAAAGTGGTTAAAAACTAAAATACAAAATAAATTAGGAGTTTTGTGTGTGTAATTTTATGGTGGGTTGGGAAGTTATTTATAGTGGGAATGGAAAGTGAGAAATTGAAACTACGAACAAAAAAGATTAAAATTACACCAAAAAATTTGATGCAAATAAAAGTATCATATAAAGTAGTAATTATTATTGCTAAGATTACTGGCACACTGTGTGTGCACAACTCTAATAAATGAATAAAAATAATTTAAATAAAATGGAGGGTTATGAAAAATTGTTGAATTAGAAAGAAGTTGTGGAAGTTATGGTCATGAGTTAGTTTGTAATTTTTTTTTCAAAAATACCCTAAAAATACATAGTACACCGAATTAAGAAGACTCTTCAATTGTATAAAGTAGTAACTAGGGTGAAAGGCATACCCTATACATGTGATGTTAAAAAATGCACAAAATTTCAAAAGAAAAATAATAAGTAGTGCAAATGTTAACAAAAAATTATATAAAATATTAAAAGCATAATATAAAGAAATAGGGTGTGCCTTCAAAAAAATGCACAAAATTGCAAAAGAAAAATAATAAGTAGTGGAATGTTAACAAAAATACAAAATATTAAAAGCATAACTTAAAGAGTGGAGGGGTGAAGAGTGAGAAGGAGGTTATGGGTAGTAGTTACCAATCATATATAATAAGGGCGAAAAAGAAAGTTCAAATGACGACACACACCAAAACCAAACTACTTCCTTTATATATTGTATCTATTGTATAGATAGATTATTACTTAGTGGAGACACACCCTACGAGTGCGAATTTTTTTTAAATTTTATACTAAAAAAATATAGAAAAAGAAAATATAGGTGAAGAAAATAAGGAAGAAGATAAATAGTTAGTGATTGGTTATATGAGAAATAGTTATTGGGTGATTTTCAAAATAAAATTATACTAAAATAAAGTTACAACAAAATTTCTCCCCCGTTATATATGTTGTAATTACAAATAAAATTACTACTTTATAACCCTTCTGTATTTTTTGGGTGTAATTTTCTAAAATTACCCACAATTAAAGTTTTATTTAAAAAAAAAAAAACTACTTCAAATTTAAAAAATTTTCCCATGTTTATAGCCATGCGGTTTCATCCCCATTATCCATTTTGAAAAACTACCCATACTTCAAAATCAATAAAAGAAAAAGGACCCATGTTATGGCCGTTTCTGCTTCAACCCTCTAACACTACAATACGGGACAATTCAATACTCATTTTATACTAATTCTATTGGCGCACCCGATGTGTGTACACACTTAAAAGAAAAGAACAAAAACAAAATACAAATTAGATGATAGGGTTTGAAATGAGCATGAGTTACAGGAATTTATTGAGTTTGTTTTTTTTGTTTTTTAGAAAATTACACCAAAAAGATTGAGAAGTTATTAAAGTGATAATTATCTGGAGATCTGTAAAGTATGTAAAAAAATTTCATTAACTCACTTGAGGAAACTGTGCACACGCACAGAGTGTGCATTTATATGTAGTTACTTTAAAATTGGGGAGCAATTTTGGTGCAATTACTACCTTATATAATTGGGAAGCAATTTTGGTATAATTTATATTTTTTGCGTAACTTTATTTCGGAAACCAGCCACTAACTCTTTATTTTTATCATTTAACAACCCACTAACTACGTATAACCTCCCTTTTAGATTTCCATCATCGAGTTTTTCTTTTAAAAAAAGTGTACAAAATTTTATAAAGGTGTATATAGCAGTGGAAATTTCTATAGTCCCCTTGAGAGAACCATCTCATTATGATTTAAAGACTTATACAGTATAATACTATATAGTTTAAATACTTGTACTTCGCAAGCCTTTAAAGCCAACGGAATGATTTACTCAACAAGACTGTAGAATTTTTCTATAGTAGTAGTTGTTTATATTTGAGAGGGGAAGAAGTATGGGTATTCATAGACAGTCATATTCAGATGGACCTAATCGACAAAATTTTGTAGAAATGTACCGGTCAATGATGTCTAGGCAACCAAAATTAAACAATTCTCAATATTAATGTAGCTGTGGTGAGTCCAGGTCGTCCCAGAGAGAACGGAGTTTATTCTTGTGTTCAAAAGAAAGGGGGATTTTTTTTTTTTTTGAATGCTTTTAAACTAAAAACTAAAACAATAAAATAAATTGGAGGGAATTCAATTTAAGCAAATAAAGAATCTTAGTTTTGGTCATATATGCCATGACAATTTTACTAGTCGATTCTTGACTCCAAAGATAATTCAATTTCTATACTAAGCACTAATTGAAGAATTAACCCAAATTCTAATTCAAAGTTGATTAATATTTCTTTCTAAAGTTGGCTAATTTTCAACATGTGATCCAATTAACTGTTAATTTAATCCAAACACGCGCCAAAGATTAATTAATAGAAGCATTAAAATCAATAAAAATAATTAGGCTAATTAAACATAAACACACGCGGTTATGCCAATTAGTTTATTATTTTTCCTAAATTCAATAACTCTAATCGAGTAATTATCAAACTTAGTTGCTTTACAAATTGAATTAAATACACGCAGTTAAAACAATCTAGATATAGATTAATTCCAATAACTTATTATTCTATAGCAATAGCAAGTTAAAAAGAACAATCATAAAATTAATCACAGAAAAATAATCAATACTCGATATAAAATTGAATAAGATCAAGATAATAAAAAGTCTTACAACATAGTAGAATTGACCAAGGTTTCAAATTCCTCTACCAAGAAAAAGATTTTGGGCACTAAGTGCCATGAAAGAATAACTAAAAAAATTTCTCTGCTAAAAACCCAATCTAAAACAATAAAATAAAGTGTCGACTCCTTTCTAATCACCCTAATGCAGTATTTATAATGAATACTAGGGTACAATCGTTGTTTAAGGATAAGAACGTAAAATCATATGAAAAAGCATCCAATTGGTCGAAGAAATCAGCTGAGAATTAAAAAAATTACGCAACTTCACTGTTTCGCGTGCACATGCACTGCCTGATTGCACGCATGTGCGCTTCAACATGTTCTGAAATATTCCCTTATGGACTCAACGCATGTGCGTTGAGTTTAATGCTACACTTAACCTTTGGTTTCGATTTTGACCTTGATACTTTTGCAATTTGGAAAAGTGTAAACATAAATATTGTAACTCTCTTTCTTAACTTTCCAACGCATTTTGAATCACCTCAATCGGATTTTGGACTTGAAAGTTACACTTAAAATACTACATAGGTCTCTCTTACTATTTTACTATTTTTTTTTTTAGGCAAATGAAATGATTCTCTTTCTATTGTTGTGTCTCATAAAAATTACGACTATGTCACATTGGGTTTCACAATTGTTTATCATCACATTATACATTTCTGCTTGGTAGAATGACCCAACTAGGGCTAACAATTTGTGACACAATTTAATAATACGATATGAACAGACATGAAATTAACAGGTTGTTATATGATCTGAAATTTATCGGGTTATTATTGAATCAACCCATTTATGATACGAAATTAAACGTGTTAGATTGAGTCAACCCATGGGTTGACACAATAACCCATTAAATTACTGTATGGGCAGATTTTGTTATAACTTAATATTGTATATTTAAAATTGTGAATAATAGATTTAATATTAAATTATTAAATCAAACATAATAATTATTTTAAATATTATCCAAAAAAATTTAATAATTTTATAATTACATGTTTTAAATTACTACGGTAACAAGGTTAATGTTAATAATTGTTTAAATTATTAAATATTAAAAATTTGAGATTTTAATTCAAATGTATCGCAAGTTATATAATTTGTTAAATAGGTTGATACTCTCAATCAATAATAAACGAGTCCTACACGAACACGAACACGACACGAACTCGAATGGGTTAGACACGAACACGACACGAATTCGAACGGGTTAGATACAAATACGACACGATAAAAAATAAGTCCCACATAACACGACACGATAAAAAATAGGTCACATTTGACACGATACGATAACATGATAGTCTGACCCATTGACACCCCTAGACTTAACTATATAAAAAACTAGAATGTGCAAAGTCAGCAAATGTACGAACTGACACTACAAAATGTCATGAATTCACAATCCAAAAGAGATGCCTGGTATCTCATATATCTATACAAAATAATAAATTTATTGATTTGTCACTAAATTATAAAATAATGAATAAAATAATCTGATCAAATATTTAAATAGTGAATTGATAATTCAATATAATTTTATTATGTTGATTGACTTTAGAAAGTGATATTGAAATTGTATTTTGTCTGTTGGAAGACTAAACCAAACTTAGAACTTGCCTATTTAATTTTAGTATTTTTTGTTTGAATCAGTTTTTAGTAGGTTAATTATTTTAGTAGTCATATAGTTATTTGGTAATTACTGTCTAGTTATTTCTTGCCAACCAATTTTCTGAGTCTATATAGGGTACATGTTGGAGTATTTTTTTGAGAGTTTTAAGAATTTATTGAAGAAGAGCATGAAGAATTATTTGAGATATTAATAAAATTATTCTTTCGTCCTATATATTTTTATGTGTGATTATTTTATTCCTTCAATTTTTAATTTTGTGCCTGGTATTGAAAAACTCCAAAAATTTAGGGTTCTACAATTGGTATTAAAGTTAGGCTACAAGGTTAGTCTGCTATTTGGGCACAAGGTTTGTCTGGGAGAATTTAGTTATCATCAGAGTTAGGTCACAAGGTTAGTCTTGAAGTATTCAGTTGTTGAGAGCAAGGCCATAAAATTGTTCCGGAGTTGTCAGATTGATTGTGGGTCTTAGAACACAGATCAAAAAAGGATCTTGTCAGAATTATTGATTGCTATAGAATTACAAAATTGAAGGGTTTTGATTTAGTTATCAAATAGGGAGGCCAGAAAAATTGCAAGAGGTAAATTTTTTTTAGGCACGTAAATTGTTGAACTGTGATGTAGGAGAAGTATATAAACTTGATTAATGGTAAAAAAATATTTTACATTGACTTCTAAAAGAAAATGTCTTGAATTGTGTCTGGACTGATTTTTAAGGGTACAAAAACATCTCAAACAATGTAATTTATATTATTTTCTCTGTTATATTATTGCAAATTCTTTACTGGAAAAAGTTAGAAGGGAAAAGACAAATAATTTTTCAGATTATGCAAAAAACAATATCCAAATTTCTTTTTTTAAAAATTATTCAGCATTCTAGTATACCTAATCTGGATATTTTGGAAGCATATTTATTATATTTTACAAGGAGTTGAATTAAATTACATTTAGAAATCAGGAATTGACTATGGGTGGTTGATAGATTTTGAGACAAATAGTTTTGTTGATGACATGGAAATTTATGAAGATTTTTATTTGGTTGAAAATTTTAATCTGCACATGTTATTTGGAATAATGGGAGATGATGAATTTGTCCAATAAAAATAATTTCTTCATTTGGTAGAGAAAAAAAGTTATTGATGTTAATTATATTAAGGGGTTAATAACACTTTGCCCCTTGAATTATATGAGTAATTATACTTTACCCTATGAACTATAGAAATATACACATTGCCCCCATTCACTTTATTCATCCTTTAAAAATTTTAAAATATCAAGAAAATTTAGCTAAATGACTGAAATACCCTTAGTATCATATTTTATTTTTTCATGTATTTAATTTATTTTCTATAGTTATAAAAGAATTAGAAAAAAAAAATATAATAACAAATTGATATAATCTTTGATTTTAGGGAATGAAAATGTGAGAAACTGTTGAATTATATTATATTCGACATTGTAATTTGCACAGATTAAACCAAATATTAAAAGTGTAAAATACTAAAAGACATTGAAAAAATTACAAAGTTTTATAGAAATTATATTTTCATACAATAACTTTACAAAAAAAAATTTCATAGAAAACAATTCCATTTAGAAATTATTTTACTCCTATAGTTAAACATTCAAATTCAAAATAATATAAAATGAAACATAAAAAGTTTAAAACTTTGACTAAAATATTGATATAGATTATATTGAAATATTATATAGTTTATTTTTGCTTATTTTTAAATCATTATCACATCACTATCAAAATTTAAATACATAAAAATCAAAATATAATACTAAGGGTATTTTAGTCATTTAACGAGATTATCTTAATAATTTTAATATTAATACTCCATCCATCCTATTTTATTAGTCAATCTTTCTATTTTTGTTTGTCCCAAATTATTTGTCATAACCCCTTAAAAAGGCAATTAAACAAAGACTAATTTACCTATTTTACCCTTCATACAAATCCCTAAAAATGACATTAAAGTCGTGTTAGATCATTAATTAATTTCACAAACCATTTCAAATTTTGAAACTCCAATACCAACTAACAAATTTTAAATTTGAATATAGGGACAATAATGGAAAAAGTGTGTTATTAGTTGGTTAAATATCAACTTATCTTAAACTGTGTGCTGGATTGACCATACCAAATAAAATGGGATGGAAGGAGTAATAGATGAAGTAAAGTGTATATTTCTATACTTTAGGAGGAAAAGTGTAATTATCCTATAGTTTAGGGGGTAAAGTGTTATTAACCTTTATATTAATAAGAAGGAGGAAATTGTTAAATTGGTAGAAAAAGAAGAAATTATAAACAATATTTTGGTTGTCTCGGACTGTCTCCATGGTGAAGTAAAGATTGATGTAAATAATTCTAAAATTGAAAATGTTAGGTTGATTATTCAATATTTTCTTTGGTTGATGAATTTTTTGATCTGGTTGATGTTATTGATTTCATTGGAGTTGAAAAATTACTTGAAGAAACAAATTTGCATGAAGTTAAAAATTGCATTGTTGATATGAATAAATTTTCTGACAGTTATGGTAATGATTTCTTTGAATTATTTGGTGGTGAAAATTATTTTCAAAATAAAGGGTATGACTTCATATTTTTTGGGAATTATGTGGATAATTTTGATAAAAAAAACCTTGGTGTCTTTGTGAATGAATGGGTAGTTATGTGTGAGTTCTTTGATCAAGAAGAGTTAGCCGAAAAATTATTTGAGAAGTATAAAGTTCGTCCACTACCACATATAAACATGAAGATGGAGGCTCAACACAAGATTGAATTACATGTCATCTACACGACGACTCAAATTTTAATATAGATCATGGTATGTGATGGCATTGGAATTGACTCATTAAGAGCATGGTTTAAAGTAGGCAATGTTGGAAGACTAAACAAATTTAGAAGTTCCCTATTTAATTTTAGTATTTTCGTTGGAATTAGTTTTTAGTAGTTTAATTATTTTTCAAGTCGATAATTATTTGGTAACTGCTGTCCGGTTATTTTTTACTAGCTAAGTTTATGAGTCTATATATAGAGTACATGTTGGAATATTTTTTTTGAAAGTTTTAAGAATTTATTAAGGAAGAGTTTGAAGAATTTATTAAAAGTTTTATCTGTTTGAAATATTAACAAAATTATTTTTTTCTTCCCATATAATTTTGTGTATAATTATTTTATTTTTTCAATTTCTAATTCTGTGTCTAGTATAGAAAAACTCTAAAAATTTAGGATTCTACATTGTCAATAAATTTTCCATCTTAAATAGAGTAAAATCATCTGACTATGGCATTTGTGATTGACCACATGGACACCAATGTATCAAACTTTAATTAGTACAGCTTAATTAAGCCAACAACTGAAACCGCGTTCGGAAAAAAGTATCTGTAATAACCTGTTTGTGTTTAATTGCACTATTTCACCTTTTAACTAAGAAAAAATGGAGCAGTGATCCCCGTGCACCGGGTCCCATACATCTTCTGCCATTTTCTAGTGTCATTCAGTCATGCTGCTCAATTCAATGCGTACTATATATATATATATTTTGGGTTAATGGGACAGTATAATGATAGATTATCAAGAAAACATTCATTATTATTTTTTGAGCAAACATTTGAGAGAATATCACTTTTATAATGTGTGTAAAAATATAACCTTTCAAAATTTATTGTCTTCTTTCACGCATTTTTTCTTTCTCTGTTTAATAATTTTTTTACGTACTATTAGAAAGTTTATGCTCCAATAATCACATCGTTACAAAATTGGATTGCTCTACTCCATTTAAACATTCAGCAATCGTACAATCTCATTAAGATAATAAGACTGTTGGATTTGTAAATTTGTACACTAAATTATAAGTTTCTTGAATTATAATATCTTAACTCACACGGCAAAATTACCTTAACACATTTGTTAACTAAGAAAGAAAAATCTATTTTATCTTTTTCGAAAAGCAAAGCAAATTATTTTCTTGAATTATAATATCTTAACACACAATGAGACAGAAATAATGCTTCTTCACCCGCAAATTATGCTAAGAAGAAAGAGGAATTGTAGTTTCATTTCTTATCTCCAATTCGAAAAGCAAATTAAGCAATTCGGTAGTACATTTAGCTCTTTATACCTTGCATATTATTAACGTCTTAATATTACTCTATCTCACTATTTTTTTAATTTATTTGATCTGTACAGTTTCGTCTTGAACTTGAACTTTGTTTGAGTACTCTTACAATATCCCTCGATCTCTCAAGTACACCTATTAATCCTGTCAAATTTTCACTTTTTATTTTGTACATCCTCTTTCTCGAGAGGTTGAAATTTTGTATTTTGTGGGATTGAGACTTTCACTGACAACAAAGTACAGTTTAGGTTGCAAGGAGAAGTGGATTGAAAAAAAAAAAATTAAAAAAGCTTTCACAATGTACTTTTCAAGAAATAGATGGTAATAATTGAACAAAATTTGGCCGGCCGAGCTAGATATATAGCTGGTTAAGAATTGGACGTTCTTGGTACAGTATTTTTTTCCATTTGAAAACCTGGTCGATCAAATTTCACAAAGAATAAAAATTAAGAAAAGAAGAAACACTTAAAGTTTTTAGTTATAAACACATTATACCCAAATCAGATGAATTCAACATGAAACAAAGCTTTAGTTAAATATAATGAAAAAGGAGTCTTTTTTAGGTTAAAGAAAGAGGATGGAGTAAAGGTTTTTTTTTTTTTCTAATAAAAATGCACCAAGTTTTAGAAAGAAACATTGTAGAAAAGGTAAAAATGCAAGTTGCAGAAGGTCCAAGACTCCAAGATCCCCCACAATACATGGCCCGAATTTTATTGTGTGATTTTGATTAAGTTTCATTTGACAAAACTTGGTCAATTAACTCAAATTATACTCCTTAGGTGAACTCAAAGTAACCGGTTTCTTAGAAGCTTTAACCATAAAAGAATATATATTCATACAGTATATTAGCATCAATTAGAATGCAACAAAACAAAGAAAACGAAAAACAAAAAAACAAAAACAAAAAAAACAAAATCTATGCTAAATAGAAATGATAAATAGGAAGCGAGAGAAGTAGATCATGTAATTATTATAATTACTTTATGTAATGAAAGACCGTAAAAGTCTTAATATAATTTATTATATATATATATATATATAAATAAATAACTTTTTACGTTCATCACATCTTTATGGACATCTAATATCCACGTTCATTACATTCAATAACACCCAACAAACAAAAGATTTTCCAATTTCTTTCACTCACATTTCACAACCCTTCCCCTATAGCACTTGACTATCACATATGAATTTCAATTTCTCACAAACATTTCTATCTTTTGTAATATTTGATAGGCACATTGAATGTGCTTTGATATGTTGTTTGATGATAATGCGAACTGTGAGTAATTTAAATTCATGGCTTCAAATGATTATCCCAGACATCATGGTTTGCCACGATACTCAAAGGAAACCTGAAAGAATAAACACAAAAGGTGTAAGAAAAGAGTTGATGACATTTATTTTTTATGTTAAGCAAATATTATACAAGCAATTTCCATAAGGAAAGAAACAAATCAATTTATTAGCTATAACTCAAAGTGAAAGCTCTTAATTACAAGATTTGACCAAGTTTAGTTAATCTAAAACTTACAAATGAAATAAATTATTAATAAAATTTTTGAAACTTAAACTCTAAATTGACGATAAGTAACATATAACAGGTCCTGTATCAAACTCATAAATTTTAATAATTAAACTAGTTGTTAAAATAACTTTCTTTTTACAATTAAAATAATAAATACGTAAGACTTATAATTCCGAGTTTTTTTATTTTTTTTACATTCTAAAATTTGGTCATATTAATGAGCATACTGAACTCGATTACTTTTGTAGTATATTTGTGTTTTTGAAAATTGTTTTGTAATACCAAAAATTAAATGCTTAAGGGAAAAAAAGAGAGGAAAAGATGACATCTATTTCAGCTATTGGCGCCGCATAATAAAGAACATTGTCGCACGAGCAGCAGTAAGTGGTATACCCTTCGAGTTCCAATTCTCCGCCGTAATAAACCTCCGCCGAAATCATACTGTACTTGACCATCTCACTAGTTCTCAAGCAAGAATCTCGGCTAATTTTTTAGAATATGATATTTTTTAAAATTTATCGCATAAATATGATTATTTGTTTAGATATTTTGAAATTATTACTGTAATACTTTGAAATTGCATAATCAAATTAATTACACATTTTAAAAGTGAGTAATTAATTTTGGTCTCAATTTTAAACTGCAAAATCACCGAATTTTTTTTTTCAAAAAAAAATTGGGATTTCACACTTTGAAATTTTAAAAAAAAAAAAAAAAATTCGGTGTTTTCGCACCTTAAATATACAATCACCTTAAATTTTTGTTTGAAAGTGCGAAATCACCATATTAAAAATAAAAATAAAAATATTATTGGAAACAATAATAATTTGCCTCCCTACACTGTATGAGTAATTACACTGTCCCCCTAAACTATAAAAGTATACAGTTTGCCCCCAAATGACCTATTCATCTATTACCAATATCAAAATTATTAACATAATCTAGTTAAATGACTAAAATATCCCTGGTACTGTATTTTTTATTTTATGTATTTAAATTTTAATAGTGATGTGATAATTATTTAAAAATAAGCAAAAATAAACTATATAATATTTTAATATAATCTATATCAATGTATTTCTTGGTCAAAGTTTTAAAAATTTTGGATTTTATTTTATATTATTTCGAATTTGAATATTTAACTGCAGTGATAGAACAATTTACAGATGAGCTTGTTTTCTATTAAAATTTGAGATTTTTTTATGTCTCTTTGTATTTTATACTTCTAATATTTGCGATGCCAGATATAACACAATTTAGCAGTTTGTCACATTTTTACTCTCTAAAATCCAATTATATATATATATATATATAGTTATATATATTTTATATTTTCTAAGAAATGGCTTACCGTATATATTAAGTCTATCTCTACATATCTAATATTTCAAAAAGTTTTGAATTGCATTCCTTTACTCGTACTCATACCACCATACCGCATTTCCTAACGTATGGCATTTCTCATAACTATAGTTGCAACACTTTGACCAAACATGGTTAAAACTGCAGTTTGTTAACAAGTTCAATTCTAGACCTTGTACTTTCCTTCTAAATGCATATTCAAGCCATCTGTCAATCTCTTTCTGGTATGATATGAGATGTTAAAGTCAAAATAAAGCCTGAATTCATCCAGGTTCAAGCCCTCGTGCAACTGCGTAACACGGTTCACATAATTGACATACTTGCGCCTTTCACTCTCAAGCAGTTCTTGTTTCGATTTTGAAGCATCGAAATCCAGCCTCAGAGTATATTTCCACGAGTTCATCCATCGACTGGAAAGGACGCTTGCTCGGGCTTCTTGCTTAATTGTTAGCAAGGATATGAATAGTAGTAACATTACGAACACGATAATTTTTAAAGTTAGAGATACTCAATTATAATTTTATTAAAAGAGTGTTTATTTTAACGATCGAGTGTCTAAAATCAGAAATAGATCATACTTAAAAATTAGTAATGAGAAATAAAGGTTTATAAGAATCTGTAATTTGGTGAAAGGTTCTTCCTATTTTCCAAGTAGAACTGAATACACACCTGTGAGGCTGCTTGCTTTGGACTTGTGAAAGTGCGGTGGGAAGGGACGGCGGAGGCAGTTAAATGAAGGAAGGAATTCTCTGCTGGGTTATGGTGGTGCCGGTGCGGAAAAAAAAGAAGTGTTGGAGTAGGGATTGGGAACTGGATTGCTCGAGTATGCTATTTTATAAAAGTTTGTACAAAATATATACTATTGAGAATTCTACCGTATGTTTTAGAAAATCATTTTCTTAGTTATGAAAGCTTGTACAATACAAATTCTTAAAGTACATAGTGTTGTACTGTAAAAGATGTTGACATCTAAAGCATAAAGGAATAGTTCCCTAAAAAGAATTGTAGAATTTCCCCTATACTACTATAGTATAAATTTTACAGTTCAATTAATTGTTTTATTTTAAATGTTTATGCCTTAAACAATTATCCATCTTTTAATGTTTGTATAATAAAAAATTTAAAACACACAATGGTATACACTGGTGAATTGGTTTCCTTTGCTAGTTGCTTAGCCAATTTGAGTAATTTGTGCACATATAATGATAGATTATCACTTTCAGATTTTTTAAGTAAAGCTCCCAATTTATTGGGTATATGTGATTCGCACATTTTATTCACTATATAAAATCACCTCTCATTATTACTAATTTCATAATGCATGAGTTATTTAATAAATTTTCTACTATTAACCTTCTATAATTTCTCTTAATCACTATAAATAATTTTTTTTAAATTCCAAAGCTTTTTTTTTTTTAAAATTACACACAAGTAGAGTGTATCTTTAACCCTAATATTCTATGATCGAGGATCTATAGCTTGTTCTTTTTCCGATGTGTTATTTGACATTATTCTAGGTTGTTATTGACTGCCTAATCTGCTTGTTATTTGTGTCATTAATCTTGTGATGGTAAGGCTTTTCCCGGCCTATGATCCCTACGAGGATTTCTTCCATCATGTGAAATAAAAATTGTATCTTTAAGTATATGTAATTGATCCAAAATACATTAATGGCATCAGTTGACCTGACCCCATTACATCGACTATTGCCGTTGCTGCCACTTCTAAGAAGGCTTGGGATTCATTTGACATGTCTTTTGCAAACAAGTCTTAGACACGAATATTCATCCTGCGACATCTGTTCGGAAAAGTTTCAAAAGATCTAAAATCAGTCGCGGAATATCACCACGAGATACGATTTTTGGTCGACGAACTATCTACTGTAGGAGCACCAATTTCCAATGAAGAACTTATTTTCAAAATCTTTGGCGGCTTGGGTTCTAAATTTCGTGAAATATTTACTGCCATCTGTGCTCTATTTGGAGAGTCTCCAGTCTCTTCTGAGGAGCTTTTGATAAACTCACTGATCACGAACTCTTCATCAAACATGAAGAACTAACTGAAGAAAAATTTTACCAACATCACAACCGCAATTGCTCAACGAAGCACTACATCCAACCCTGCCAATTGAAATAACAAAAGATGGAGTCTTCCACAATCATGGCGTCCATTGCCAAACAATTGAAATCAGCATAATTTCTGCCCAAATGCTCAACAATAATACTGACCACCTTTCCAACCAATCCACAATCACGAGCCCAATGCCAGATGTGTGAAAAGTATGGGCATGTGGCCCGCTTCTGTAGATCTATCTCAACAATTATCTTGACGCCAAGGTACATTTTTGCCTCCTGAACCAACACTTCGGACGACCTATGGATTCTAGACACAGGGGCCTCACATCATGTCATGGAAAACTCTCAAAATCTCAACAGACCACAAGACTCCAACGGCCCAGAACAGATATCAATGAGAGATGGTAGTTGTTTATGATATGATTTCTATACTAAAAACTGCGCTTTCTCAATTATATGCATCCAATTACAAATTTCAGTTTCATAATATCCTTTGTGCTCCTACAATCAAAAGAATAATATGTTTCAAAATTTTGCAAAGAAAAACTAATTTCCATTGAATTTTTCCCTTCAAAATTTCTTGTGAAGTATCTTATTATGATTGCAGGAGCTCCACTAGCATGTGGTCAGAATAAGGATGACCTTTATTAATGGCCGAGTGGACAATCTGCTAGCTAATCCATCTACCAAACAAGTCTCATTACCAAACGCCTACAATTGTAACTGTGGCATCAGCGATTGGGTCATCCCAGCTACCGTATTTTAAAACAATCTTATATCATCTGTCTTTATCTTATTCCTAGTCAGAACTTTATAAATTCCATAATTCCAGTTCTTGCAATAAAATTCGCAAGTTACAATTTTTCATCACAATCCATCTATACCAAGTGACAAAATGACAAAAGTCAATTATGTATTAATAATAAATTTAGAAGCAATGAACGAAATCCAATCAAGAATCGAAAATTAGGGAGTTGGTAATTAAATAAAATTTGTTGCGTGGACTGATTTTGACAAATAATTCTGAATTTATGAATTTAAAAATTATTTTCCTTTTCATAAATATTTTACTAAGTGACAAACCTCTTCAAATTATTTTTAGTGATTTGTGGTGACCATCTCCAGTATTATCGAAACTTTATTACGTTATCTTTGTAGAACAATATACAAGGTACATTTGGTAATACAAACTCAAAAACAATATACAATATACGAGGTTCTATATATCGATTTTTTTTTTTTTCCTCAAAATTTTATCCTCTGGTGGAAAATATTTCTGTGCCAAAATTCTTTCATTTTATACAGATGGTGGAGGCGAGTTTGAAGGACTAAAACCATATCGTAGTTCTCAAGGAATTGAACACCTTGTTTCTCCCATACACTCCCAGCGTGTGGCAATCGCTAAATGACACCACCAACACCTCATTGAAGCAGCAAAAGCCCTTCTCCATCAAGCCTCTTTACCATCCAATTTCTGGACCTTTGCTTGTCACCATGCAGCCACCTTATCAATCGACTTCCATCTCCAAATTTGACAAATAAGTACTCATACCAACTTTTATTTTGAGATTCACCAAACTACAATTTCCAAGGCTAAAACCTTATGCCCCAATAAAATAAATTTCGGATGCAGTTAGTGCCAAAGCAAAACATATCCTTCCAAAGCAAATTTGTCTAAATGGCAAAATTACCTCTTTATACTTTTAACCAATAAGTTATGGGCCCCACCACTTATTTTTGCGTTGTATGTGCTTTCTAATATTTTTTTTTCCCCGGTCACCTCCTCATCCTCCTCCTCACCAAATTCCTCCATTCTCATCTCCCCATCTTTTCCCTTTAACAATTGATACAAGCATAAAACCCCATTATTCTGGAATTAAAACACAACAGTCAATGTAGCATTAGAATTCTCTACTCAACTTCGCGTTGACCAATTTAGATTTTACTTCTAGTCCAGCAATTGACACCAAGGAATTGATAAAAATTATTCTCAATGGCAAAAAATACCACCGTCAGTTAGTGCAAAATTACCCTGACAAGATATAATTTGCTCTGGTAATATCCCCAAGACCATGTGCTTACCTTGATTTTTCTCTTACCTACCATAGCCACCAATATTTTAACCTATTATCTTCAGAAAATTTTTTTATCACGTGATGTTCAATTTCTTGAGATAATTTCCTTTCCAAAATATTTTTTCACAGTTAAAAATATATTTTTAAAGTGAGTTTTGTCTAAAATATAGTGATGAAGAGTGTAGATCAGATGTTTGCGAAATAATAATCTGTGATATTCCAATTTTCCTTAACAGTTAGCACGAAACCACTTCTATTTAGGGGAATCCAAACCTTTAACTTTATAACCACTATTCTGAGTGGTCATTCCGCATGAAAACAGAAATTAACAAAGATAGGAAATACCATAAACAAGTGTTAAGCTTGCTTATATACCATACAAAGAAATTATAAAGGTTCTGAGAAAAAAATTTTATATGAACTGCCTAATGTATCTTTTTTAAGGTCTACAAATGATGTCATGGATGTTGGCATCATTTGCATTTTGAATCTTCAAGAGTTGCTTGAATCAAATCCAATATAGTAATTAAAGGTGCAAAGCACAATAGACTGCAAAAACCTTTAAAGATTTAAACACAAATCACAAAAGCGAAGAGCACTCCTTTTATACAAAGCGTAATATTATGTGTATCATATATTACTAGTTATAGGCTTTTGTCTTGTAATTATGCAACAATATCATATACAAACTTCCTAGATAACAAAATATGCATAGTAAAAATATATTCTAATATAAAATATTACAAATACCGTACTTTATTCATCCATTGGTCATAAGATATAATAAAAAGATATCGAACAGTAAGAAAAAGAGCACAACAAACATAAAAGTCAAAAAAAAAAATAAAAAAAAATGAACCATCTTTCTCTTTTTGTGCACTTTGCTCTTGCACTTTGCGCTTTATTGTCCTCACTCACTTTGCACTTTGCACTTTGCACCTTGCTTTGCGCATTTCACTTTTGCAAATGAATACCGAGTATTAACAAGTTCAATTCTAGCCTTTGTATATACTTCCCTTCTAAATGCACATTCAAGCCATCTGTCAATCTCTTCTAGGATGGGATGTCCAAGTTAAAACAAAGCCTGAGCTAAAAAAGGGATGGGGAGGATTTTGATTTATGTCAAATTTTGATTTACCAATTATATTCTTATTTTCGTAATGTAATTACCAAAAAATTTCTTCTCACCCTTTGCCCTCCACTATCCATATTATTTTTTAATTTTGAATAATTTGTTTAACATTTTGTTTTGTTTTTTTTTTTTTTTTAAATGACTAAATTCACACTCATTAGGTGTGCCATTTCTACTAGGTATTAATGAAGTGTTTAGGTGGTTATAAGAATTGAAAGAAATAAAGTGCAGGGGATTTGGGATACCTTAAAATATCGAACTCATAGTCTCTGAAAAGAAATTTAAAACTTTTCAAATGGAAAAATATTAAAATTTTAGAACATTTTGAATAATATGAAAAAAATAAAAAAAACTGCATAGAACAAAAACATTTTGGATAAGATGAAAAAAAAAACACTTTTCAAGGCTATGTTATGTTGTACACGTGGTCGTTTTTTATTTGTGAATTAGTTAGGTCACGAATTATGATTTGTGCACATTTAGGCTGAAGATTTTTGATCATTCGATTACTATTAAGTTTAGGGTCAAGATTTGATGCAATTCCTAATATCACCCTTTCAAGGCTATAATAGTCCCCACGTCAACACATTTTCAACATTAAAGAGCATTTATAATCTTCTTCCTATCAAATTCTTCTTTTTGTTTCATCCATTCCAGCTAGCAACCATGACTTCGTTTTGTTTCATCCATTCCAACTAGTCTTTTTGTTTCATCCATTCCAGCTAGCAATCATGATTTTTTTTTGTTTCACTCCATTCCAACTAGCATGACTAATATAAGGTTTATATTAGTTGTTGAACTACTTGGTATTCTAATATACTACTCCTTGTTAAATTCAAAATTAGGAAAAAAAGGGAACATACCCTTAGGATTTTGCAGTACCTCCAGAGGTTTGATGCGTTTCTAATTTTTGGCTAAAATAATGCATTGCAGTAAGCGATAGTGAATTCAATGGATCCAAATGTGGTGATCAACATGATCATTTGAGGAAAGCACTAAGAGATATGCTATTCGAAGCATTTCTCAATGTGCAAATCGTATCCAATCTTATTAGTGTTACTAACTTCAGACAGTGGTTTAATTATGCTAGTTGGGTCGAAATATTGGGCAGCGCTTCCAAATGCAGGCTATTATCACTCTAATAGCTTATGTTGGGATTTTATTGTAGACTAAATTTTGTAAATGGAGAAATTAGAATGAAAATTTGGTATTTGAGGGACATACCCTCGATTGACGTCCAGACTGTGCGGGATATTTATAGATGACCGTTAACAATTTGGTTTGGTTATGATAGAGCCGTCAATATTTTGGGAGTGCTTTCCCTTCTTCAAGGATAACTTTTGTTTTGGTATTGAAGTTTTAAACAGGTAAAGGGGAAATTGTTATTTAGGCTAAAAATTTTAAGTCTAACACACATGTGGATCTAGATTTACGAGAATTATTATCTTAATTTTTGTTGTTAGGCGTGTCTTTAATTTTGTCAATATTTTTTAAATAATATTTCAAACATCGTAGTCTGTCTTACACGCTTTTGCTATTGTTTTGCCTTGCTAAATGTTACTCCGTGTTGTATTACTGCATTAACTATAAGAGTGTTATACTATTGTTTTGCCTTTGTGAACGAATTTTGAAGAAGAATTATATTTCTTGTCTCAGTATAACAATACAAGAAATTCTCTTAAATAGACTATTCTATGAAACAAATAAGGAATGTCTTTCTAATCAAGACCTATAATTAAGGAATATAATATACACTTAATAATATACATTTAATACAACCAAATATATTCCTAACATATTTAGTAAAAGGTAAATATGTTAACATCCCCCGCAAACTCAAGGCGGTTAAACGCAAACCAACTGGAGTTTGGAACAAAGAGCATGAAAACGGCCAGGTGGATGAGCCTTAGGGAATATATCAGCAGTCTGATCAGGGAAAGAGATAAATTGTAATTGAAGAGGACCATGAACTAGATGCTGGTGAACAAAATGACAGTCATTTTGTATGTGTTTAGTGCGCTCAAGAAAAATATCGTTGTGAGTAATTTGAATAGCACTCCTATTATAACAACGAAGAAGAGTAGCAGAAGAATGAGTAACACCCATATCTTCAAGTAACCTGCGAGCCATAGCCCGATATTCAACTTCAGTACTAAAACGAGAAGTGACAGTCTACTTCTTGCTCCTCCAAAAGATGAGAGAAGTACCAAGGAAGAAGTAGAAACCAGTAATAGATCGTCTGTCTATTGGATCGCCAGACCAATCAGCATCAGAGTATGCATTATTTAGTATTGTGTAGATCAAGCGTAGAGCGGGAGGAAAAATAAAGACCATGAAAGGGGGTACCCTTGATATATCGCAAAATGCGTAGAACAACAGCATAATAAGTTATCCGTGGAGTTGCCATAAACTGACTAACTACATGAACAACATAAGCAATGTCAGGGCGAGTGACAGTAAGATAGACTAAACTACCCACGAGCTGACGATATAAAGTAGGATCAGAGAGAGGAGATCCATTAGTAGGAGTAAAAAGAGCATTAGCTTCAATAGGAGTTGAGGCAATGGTATGATCTGTGAGGCCGGCATGAGCAAAAAGATTAGAACATACTTAGCTTGAGTGAGGAAGTAACCATCAGAGTTGGACGAAACCTCAAGGCTAAGAAAATAACTCAAGATATCCAAATCTTTCATCTCAAAATGCTGATGAAGATGATTTTTGAGATCAGTGATGCTAGCAATATCATCGCCGGTTATAATTATATCATCCACATACAATAATAAAATAATAGTACCATGAGATCTCAGATACTCGACGAAAGAGAGCTGAATCATAAGGACTAGAAGTAAACCCAAGTTGACAAATGGTAAAACTAAACTTGGAGAACCAAGCTCGAGGAGCTTGTTTAAAACCATAGAGAGCTCGACGAAATTTGCAGACTTTGTTCGGCGATTGAGAATAACCAGGAGGTGGTTTCATGTAGACATCTTCAATAAAATCACCATTAAGAAAAGTATTCTTGACATCCAACTGGAAAAGGGACCATCTGCGAGTAGCAGTAACAGCAAGTAAACTACGAACGAAAGTAAGACGTGCAACAGGAGCAAAAGTTTCTTCATAATCGATGCCGTATTCCTGAGCAAATCCTTTGCAACTAAATGAGCTTTGTATCGCTCAATAGTGCCATCCGAGCGAGTCTTAATTTTATAGACCCATTCACAACCAACAGCAGACTTTCCAGGAGGTAGGTCAACTAGATTCCAAGTGTGCATTTTATAAAGTGCCTGCAACTTATCTAACATAGTTTGGTTACCAAATGGGATTAGAACTAGCTTCTCGATAAGAAATAGGTTCATGCAAAGACAAGGTAGTAGAAAAATAGTGAAAGTCACAAAGTCGAGTTGGAATATCTCTTACACGATTAGATCGATGAAGAGTAGGTGGAGGTGGAGGTGGAGGTGGAGGTGGAGGTGGAGGTGAAGGAGACAATTCTGGAGACATGGCCGGGGTAGGATCACCGTCAGGAGCACAATCTTGAGAGCCATGGAAGTCATCAGGAGGAGATTTAGAGGTGGAGTCAATTAGAGAATCTACAACATGCTTATCAGGAAAAAGATCAAACGAGGGATTAGTAAAGAAGGGTTGAGAGGAAGTAAGGGGAAGATGAAACTTGGACATGGAAGAGAACATTTGATGCTCCCAAAAGACTACATGACGAGATGTGCGAAGCCTGCGATACTGAGGATCCCAACACCGAGTCATTATGTTCGATTCCATACCCTAAGAAACAACAGAGGCGAGCACGAGATTCAAACTAATTGCTTTGCTCATGGGGTTGAAGAAGAACAAAATAAGCGCAACCAAAAATTTTGAGTGATGTATAATGAGGAAGGGATTTAAAGAGACGTTCATTGGTAGTCTGATTGTTAATGGCAGATGAAGGACCTATTAATAGTATAGATAGTAGTAAGTGCTGCTTCACCCCAAAACCTCTTAGGGTAAGAAGATGAAATTAGTAGAGCACGAGTAGTGTTGAGGGTATGCCTATGTTTACGTTCAGCGTGACCATTCAGTTAAGAGGTACCTGGACAAGATCTATGAACAACAGTACCATTTTGATGAAGAAAGTCTAAAAATAACTTTTTTTATATTCCATGGCATTTTCTGTACAAAGAACTTTGATGATACTAGAGAATTGAGTTTGAATCATAGTTGCAAAAACACAATAAATTTTAGATAAGTCAGATTTATGACTCATAAGATAAATCCAAGTGTATCGTGAATAATCATCAACAAAAATAATAAAATATTTGAAACCACCACTAGTTAGTGGTTGTAGGGAAGGTTCCCAAATATCAAAGTGGACAAGATCAAATGGTGCAGTAGCAACAAAATCCATTTTATTAAAAGGTAAAGCATGATGTTTTACAAGTTGACAAGAAATATTCAAAATATTCATTCTTAACAAAATCTAGACGTCCCTGAGAAACTAAAGTTTTTAAATGACCAAGGCGGGATTGCTATAAACTAATTGATGATGTTGAAATAGCAAAACAGGAGGTAGAAAATAAATGAGGCGGAAGTCGAAGGTGAATTAACTCAAATAGACGATCAACTTTACGGCCTGTCCCAAGAATCTGCCCCGTCTGAGGATCTTGAACAGAACATCCAAACAGTATAAAGAATAGATGCAAACCCAAATTACATAATTAGCCAACAAAGACAAGATTAAGTTTGAGTTGGAGAATAAGAAAAGTATCAGGAATAGAAATATTTGATGTAGAGATATGGCCTGACTAACATGCATAGTAGAACCATCAGCTGTATGGATAGGTGTGTCTTAAACATAAATAAGAATTTGTAAACTGTGAAGAAAAAATATGAGAATCGGAGGTCATATGATTACTGCAAGTAGAATCGAAATACCAAGAAGAAGTACCTAGAGTAACAGAAAGGGCAATAGATGGAGCAGATTTAAACAAAACCTGTTTAAGCATTGATTCAACATCAGTGAGGGTAATAGCTGGATAGAAAGATTCAGCAAGCATATCACCAACATCAGTGGTAGCTGCAGCACGATATGGACCAGACTAGGTTGGAACTGTCCAGATTTTGCTGAAGTGCGATTGGGATTCTTGGGACAGTTGTATGGAAAATGACGAGGTCTTTTCTAGTGACAAATATGACAAATGCGAATATAACAATTTACAAGCCAATGACCAGGATCATGACAATAATGGTATTTCTTTGGTTGAGATGAACTTTAAGGAGCTGATGTGGCCAAAGCAGTTTCAGTGAAGTGATGTCCAGAATTAGAACTGACAGCCTTAAGAGAGTGAAGACCAGTTTCTTCAGTAAAATAACTTCTCAAAAGGCAGCCTCAAGAATAAGTAACGGAAACTGATGTAATAAAGATGCACGAATAGGCTTAAAGTCACCATGAAGACCAATGAGAAATCGCATCAAGCGTTGATTATCTCGAAGAGCGGAGTATTTTGCAGCATCTGCAGGAGTATCCCATTTTGGATTCGAAAGCGCTAGTTGATCCCAAAAACTATTAAGAGTAGCGATAAAGGAATGAACAGGCTAATGAGGCTCATGTTCCATATGATATAAGGCAGTCAAAAGTTGATATTGACTTGCAAGACCTTTGACAGTGTATCGATGGGCAAGAAAATCCCATAATTTCTTGGCAGTATTAAAATGCCCAAATGTTGACGTATGGAAGGAATAGTGGTGTTGCGGATCCAGGTAATTATTTGATGATTCTTATTGTCCCAATCTTCAAAGGATCATTGAATTTGATAATCGATTCGCCTTGTAGTTGTGTTGGAATTACTGTAGATCCATAAACAATACGTCCACAATTTTTGACATTTGAGGAAACTTTGTATATCTTGAGCCCATGAAACATAATTAGGTCCATCCAATGTAGTTGAAATAGGATGTGACACATCTGATTGAGCCATGGTAAGAAAATAATAATTGAAAGTCAAGAAATGAAGAATAAAGTAAGAAATGGTATAAAGAAAGGCTACTTTCCGAGAAGAATCACAGAAAACCAAGCACACGGTTGAACTCAGAAGATCAAAAAATGTAGGGTACCGGACTAAATCGGGAGAAAACCGATCAAAACAGCCTGAACCGGACAAAAAATTGCTAACCAGTGAATCGAACCAAATCAACCCAAAGCTGAACCAGGGATTGAAAATCGCTGAAGTGGCAATGACGTGGCAGATGAAGGATGACGGGGCTACTGACATGTTAGGTGACTTGGCACTGTAGAGTGACGTGGTAGATGACTTAGCACTGTAGGATGATGTGGCAAATTAGGATGATGTGTCTGATGAGGTGGCAGATGATGTGTCGGTACACGTGGCTGATGACGTGGTTGTGGGTAGGGTCAGATGAGTGACATGGCGACACGTTGGCGCTAACGTGGCTGGTGACTAGGCAAAAAACTTTCCAGCAAGAAGAAAGCGTGTTTCACAAACACGCTTTAAGAGAAATTGAAGAACGCGTGTTCGTGAAACACGCTTTTACTTTCTTCTTCCTTCGCTGGACTGTTTTTCAGTGTAGTCCAATAACGGAAATGGAGAGCGTAGGAGCGTGTGACGTAGATTCCGGCAGCCAAAAAATTACTCGAACAAGGCTGAGTACTGGGAAGCTCCTTTTGGATGATGGTTGTTGATAAAACAACGAAAAATCGGAGCAACTGTCTGAGGAAAAATTCCAAAAAGAGGAGAAAAGAAAAAAAAAAAAGACTTCGATGATAATAATCCGAGAATGAACTAATCAGACCCCAAGATGTGGTTCTAATACCATGAACAAATTTTGAAAAAGAATTATATTTCTTGTCTGAGTATAATAATACAAGATTAATACTAGCAATTCTCTTAAATAGACTATCTTATGAAACAAATAAGGAATGCCTTGCTAATCAATACTTATAATTAAGGAATATAATATACACTTAACATATATATATAACCAAATATATTCCTAACATATATAGTAAAAGGTAAATATGTTAACAGTATGTCTATAAAATGTTAAGCCACAAAGTCTATTGTGAATTTTTTTTATGCTATGACACTTTTGCTTTAACAATAGTGAAACACTCTCAAGGCTTTGTTGTGAAATGCTTTAATGGTTGAATTGCAAAATAACTTAAATTAGTGCGCATTAAATTTCAGATAGAATAACAAAACTAGTAGGGGTTCTAATTTGCACCTAAAGCTAAAATACGGCACTCCAGGCCAATCAATATTATCCGCATTAATTTGTTAAGAGTTGATTTAGCCACATGCCACAATTCAATCTTTCGTATCTAGTACACTATTAGTCAAATCTTTCGTATTGTGCTACTATTAAGGTGAGGCAAACTTAAAATTTTTGAATGAATGAATGAGGAGGATAAGCAGGAGTTGACTTTACAACATGTTGGAATTGTTATTTTCATTAGAATGTTGTAAAAAGGGTACAAATGCAAGTTGCCGAAGATCGCCCACGAGACATGGCCCAAATTTTATTATGCGATTTTGATTATGTTCCATTTGAACAAATTTGGTCAAGTAACTCAAACCATACTTCCTAGTCCTCAGGTGAGCTCAAGTATGCGGTTTCTTAAAAAGACCATAAAAGAATATATATTCTCATACATAATATTAGCATTAACTAGAATGCAAATATATATATATGCCAAATAGAAATGATAAATAGGAAGCAAGAGAAGTCAATCATAGTATTACTATAACTACTTTATATAACAGAAGAGTCTTTAATATAATTTATATATCTGGTATGGCATGAATCATCGAACCTACATTAAGGAATAATAATGCTTTGAAAAATGTGTGATTCATTAAGTGAAAGACACCAACTGAGTAGTTAGACTAAAAATATAGATGATGCCATGTCCATTCTATTAAAATCTTACTCAAGAGCTTCCACTTTGTGTGAAATGTCCTGAATAAAAGCTAAAACTAGGAGTAATGAATTTATTCACTCTATGATTAAAGAAGAATAGCAACTCTTCGTTAGTTCAAAGAAAAAAAAAATCTCTATAACAGAGGTGGCACCATTCGAAGAAATTCCAATAAATGAAGAGTATGTGGCTAATCCAGTTAACTCACCTTCACATCTTTCACCTTTAGTATTGCACAAGCAACTAAACTAAACTGAACTAACCAAACTCTTATCCATATCTATACTAACCTTGGTAATCTGCCAAAGTAACTGAAGGATCTACAAAATAGCCTCAATGCCATTCAATCGAGTCGGATAATTTAAACATACTAACTACTGAGCATATTGAATAAATTAAGGGTCTGGTGATGTTTCTGAGGCAAGTGAAGATGGTCAAAATGAAGAATCTACAGCTAAGTAGCTAATTAGCTGACTATAGCTAACACTAATAGATGTCGCATTCCATATTTAACCTCTTTTTGCAACGGATACGCGACAACAGAGAAGGGAATTGCCCACCAAGCCTTAACTGCTATACATACACACACACATATATACATACAAACATATATACAGACTAATTAGATAAAGAAAGGTCTTCTTTGACTATTCCTTTTTGCATTAGATTGACATGTGGACAAGAGTTTATTATTATCTTATGGGAGGATTACATTTTAAATGGGAAAATGACTGTAAAACCATTAACATTAAACTAATAGCTCAAAATAGTCACAAACTATTTAGGAACTTTATTGTAAATATGTTTTTTTCCAGCATTTGCAAAGTCACATTTTACCAGAAAAAATAACAATGTAACAATATCACCCTTTAAAATAGAACTTGTGACTCAAAACAGTTTCAAACAGTTCAAGGACCTCCTGGTAAATAAAGTTTTTTTTATTTATTTTCTGTTTCATTCTGTTATCTCATACACCAAGTATTGGATTTATAGCTGACAAATCCAGATAGTCGATGCAGACCAACAGATAATCTCATATTTTATAGGACTCTCTTTACCACAACCCATTTACTCTCTCAAGAAAAACTTTATATGAATTCGATCCACGATAAGTGAAATGCATTCATCTATATCTCTCTAATTCATTAAAATAAATATTTTTAAGATAGTGTGAATGAATATGAATTAAAACATCCATCTCACCTACCGCAGATCGAGTCCATATAAAAATTTCCCTACTTTATTACTCTTTTTCATTCGACTTACATAATTTACTCCAACAATTATTCTCCACACTAGGCCCTTCTATTTCTCTCAACTTCTCTCTTCATCTTCCGAAAAATTCTGTCAATTTCTTAATTCGTCCATT
Source organism: Cinchona pubescens (assembly GCA_025175665.1). NCBI lineage: Eukaryota > Viridiplantae > Streptophyta > Magnoliopsida > Gentianales > Rubiaceae > Cinchona > Cinchona pubescens. The sequence continues at coordinate 294,789 of JANKKI010000200.1, forward strand.
CCTTTCATATTCTCTTTCTCTTTGCGAAAAATCTCTTAACCAATCCTTGGCCCTGTCTTGTGTCTATTTTCCCTCCTATCTTCACTTATTTTTTTTCTTTATTTGTCTCATTTTTTTCTCTTTATTTACTGTTATTTATTATATTTATAGAATAAATCTGATGTATTTGTATGCCGATTTTATAGGTGATATTTGATGTTCGGTCTTAGTTGAAGATCAAACCTTACAATTTCAAGATCTTTTACCACAATATGAGATAGTTTGTATCCTTGAAATTGCTGCTTTTTTTTTTTTTTGGGGGGGGGGGGATTTTGGGCAGTTAAACATTTTAATACTAGGTGGTTTTAATCCTTATTATTTGTTTGAGAATGTGATTGTGATTGGGCTTCTAAACTCTAGTTTTTTTCCTTTTCTTTTTCACATTGGGTTTGTAGGATGATTCCCTTTTTATTTAATTTTCATCTAGAAATGGTGTATATGAGCATATTTCGAATTCAATTGTTGTTTTATAGTTTTTTATTCTCTAACAAGGACATTATCTTCATGTCTTTTCTTTGTAGCAACATTTGTATTCTGATGTGAGATATCAAAATAAAAGGTTGATCATACATTTTGGTTTTTGATTATATCAAAATTCTTCAGGAGATTTTTTTTTTTTTTTTTTGTATGGGCTCTTTTGATTATTTTCTTTACTCTTTTGAACGTGGAAATAAATTTATATATTTTGCAGAGAAAAGCTCCCTTTGCTTAAATTTTGGACTTTTTTTGTAAATATGCTAGGTTGGAAGTGTAGAAATTTCAGGTCAATTTGCCTACTTTATTTATTAATTTTTTTTTGTTATTCTTGACCTTCTGTTAATGTTGATATAGTGTTGAAAGGCTAAGATAACTGAGTTCTACCATTGCAAAAATTAATCAAGCCTTACCAAATCTTAGGTGGTAAAATTCTTTTAGATCTAGATCTCTCATTCATCTTTCTTTTGATTTAAATTGATGAATAAACCCACCTCTCATCTCTATCTTCTTGGGTTTCTGAAAATTCTTAAATTACTCCTATATTTTTAGTCTATTGTTTGACGAAACTTTTGAAAGGACTCTTTTAATTTAAAGTTAGATTAAGTGGTCATACTATTCTTTTTTGTTTTTGGAGAGGTTAAAGATTTTAACTATCTCACGTCTTGTGTCACTTTCTGTCACACTACTAAATAAATAGTCAAGATTTTTCCAATAAAATTATTTCACAAAATTTTAACTATTTATTAGTGGTATGACAAAGAGTAGTACAGTATATGAGACAGAAGATCCTGTACCTTTTGAAATTAGTAATATAACGATATCTTGATTTTATTTGTTTTTCTATATTTGGCTACTTGTTGGGTTACTGTTGGGATTTCTAATCGAGGAAATGTTGGATTTTTATGGCCTTTCTTCTTATGGTACTTAGATTACAACTCCTGCATTTTCCTTCTTAATCTATTTTATATGTCATTTTTTTAAATTATTTTTTTGTTTATTCTAAATTATTTGTAATTCTTAATATGGAAAATATATTAGAATTAGACTGAAATACTTATGTGAGTCCGGTCTACGGGTGAACGGTGGAGGTTGTGCCATGTCATGATGATGAACTATTTAATCCTAAACTTCCTATCCTACTTTACGAGACTGAAAGACCCACCCAAGTTACCATGGTTAGATGAGATGTCCCTCAACTCAACACACTTTCTCAACCACTCAGCTAGCACACTCTCTCTATCAACCCTAAACCTTCACCTGCCCGCCGCCATCACTATCTCCGTTCACCGCCATCAACTGCCTCCATGGGAACATTGCTCATTTTGGGTCCTCAAGGGTCAAATTCTAATATTGAACTTGACAAAATCCATAATTATTTTCTTTACCTTTGAGAATATGTTTTAAATATCGACATTCCATTCTCACGTACGGTCCAATGTAAAACAACGAACAAATTGAATAAGTGAGTGAAAGTTTTTGACAATTATGATTCGAAATATGAAATTTGTTTGGCAAGTCAAATTACTCAAAATCTAACAAAAAATAAAAACTCAGTCACCATAAATAAGAAACTAATAAAGGAATTAAACAAAAAATCATTCATAGTTATTTAATTAGTTGTGCAATTATTTAATTTTAAATGCGTCCAGCAAATAATAAGAAGCTATTCTTTATTTTCAATCCAAATAGTTATTTCAAAATATTATTTCGTATCCAAACAATTATTCGTCAAAGTTATTTTCAAAAACTATTAAAGTCAAAAGACAAATATTATTCGCCAAATAATACTCCATTATTTGCAATCCAAACTGACCCATTGTTCTTCAAAATTCCATCCAATGAATTAAGCAACCGATCTATGGACGCCACTGTCAAACCGTCTCACCTGAATCTTTCCCTATTAACTTATTCACCGACTATTTCATCTTCTCAGAGATCAAATCTGCCACTGTCAAATTTTGAATAGGCAAGGGCTACTATAAATCGTTGTTGATTCATATGCGTTGGACCCCCGAAACTGAATCATTTTCTGAACCAGAAGCTACAGTACATTTGTCTCAATTAGGATTCATGAGAATGTTCGGCATGTCATGCCCCTGATCCGCACTTATCAGGAATGTACTATTCGCCGTGTTTGTGAAACTATGCTCCCACGAATACAAGGTATCAATTATAATATATCAATAAATCTCAAACATCAATAATAAGAGTGGAAGCGTAGATTCATAACTAATAACCAAAAGAGTGCGATACTTACACCATCTAATAAATTCTAAATTGCAAAACTAATAAATAATATCATGAGTACATATGCTCAACTTATTTCAATGTCCATTAACTTTACTAAAATCCTACAACTAAACAATCTTATGCGTCTAACCTTTATCCTCTAAGATAACGTACTCGTACTCGTCGTCTGTACAAAAAATATAGGGAATGGTGTGCGCGACAAGTTGCCTAGTAGATAGCACATATTCCCTGTTCGATCACGTAATTACATATACATATACTTTTATAAACTGTCACACAATCACATACTCAAGCTTTCAAGAAAAATCATATTTTCAAAACCAAATACTTTATATTTATAAAATTACTATCCAATGCTTTTGAAATACTTAGAAATATACTATAATCATAAGTAAATCATTTTCATTTGACAAATTTCATAATCATACATACGAATACATCAAGTATTCATTTTCATAATCATAAAACCATGTTAGTTCATGTATTCACTAATCAAAAGAGGCTCAAAACTAACTATGCATTCATCGGCTACTGAATACTCAACCTAGTGCTTGACTTCACTAGAAAAGATTGTGAAGAGATTTCCATGGAACCACCTGATGGTTTCTCTAATCATTATCATTATCATTATCATTATTATAATCATGATCATTTCCATAATTGTAATCATAATTAATCGGAGAATTCAGGACTATAATATCCACAGACTATCTCATGTTTGTTTAGACCCTTTATTCTTTTATGTTTTACCCATATGTCACACACATATCATACATATTCAAAATCATGCATGTATTACATTTTTATATCTTTAAAACCAAGCAAGTCAAATAACCATACATGATCCAGATTTTTTTAGAAAAATTAATTATTTCATAAAACACAATTTTCATAAAATGACTTTGAAATTCATGTAAGTTTATAAAGAAATTTTAAGAAATATCAAAATTCATAAAACAATTTGAAAATTCAGTGGGTAAACACCACCTACCTCAAATGAGTTGGATAATTGTACTTAATCTTGACGCTGATATTTTGCTATAATAAATCATGATATTCTGTCATTTATGACACACTTAATAAACTATTAATTCAACTCACTATAACCCTATTACAAATTCTTAGGGGCCATAATCGATTTAATACTTTAAATATTTTAAGATTCATTAGTGATGTAAAAATGTGAAAAGTATTTTTAATTTGCTTAAATGTAATAATATAATCTCGTAAAATTGTCAAAATAACTCAATTAGTCATTACTAGGATTAGTCAATTCAATTTCCGTCGAAAAATAACTTTTAGTTTACTATTAGAAGTTTTTAGAAACCCTAGGGTCCTTTTGTAAACTTTTAGAAAAACTTTGGACTTTCATATAACTATATAAAATAACAAATGGCTCTATATAACTTTAGAAAAATATTTGAGAACTTTCTTATAATTACCTAGATTAATGAATTAAAAATCATTTTTTAGGCTTTAGTATAATTTCTTAAAACTTTCAGGCCATTGTATAATTTTTCAAAACTTTAAGGGTTCAAAAAATAATTTCAGAGAGTTCTGGACTTTGTTTGACTCATCAAAACCTTTATGGGAAAATCTCTAATTTTTAAAAGTTCACAAAGACTTAATCTATCCTCCTTTAAAACTTATCGAGCCTTAGTAAAAATATTATAAAACTAAAGGACTAAACTGCGAAGATGCCAAATCATCACCATCTTCGTCATCTTCCTCGGACGCTACTGCTGCTATTGGTTCTTCTTCTCTCTTTTTTTTTTATTCATTATTTTTTTTTCAAAAATACAAAACCATATTTTCTTCTTGTTTCTTTGTAGAAAAATACATCCAAAATTCAAAATTCATTCCATATGAAAATAATTATTAACCCACAATATTTTCTTAAATTTCAGATTATTTAAATACGAAAATACTTTAAAATAAATAGCAATCAAATTCATAAATAGGCATAAATTAGTTTATACATTATTCCTAATAATCTACACAATTAATCTATAAAAGATTACTAATAAATTTATAATATTTGAATCTAAAATAATATAAATAATTAATTACAAAAATTAAAATTTAAAAAAAAACCTTACTAGTTTGTTGGAAAAATTCTTTTTCAGTCTCTTATGAATTTTTTGAAAAACATGTGATAATTTTTCTGCCTAATAGCCAATATTTATAGGTAATTTATTCTTAAAATTTCTCCAATAATGTAGTTAGCTAGTATCTAAAATTCATAATTACTCTAGTATTAATTCTACCAAAACTCTATTATTTAATATATCTCAAATACTTATTTTCCTTTTTATTATTTTTGCCAAAAAAATTTGCGGGCATTACACGGTAGCTCGTCATTCTCCTCGCTGTCGAAGATGTTCTGGTAGGTAAGGTCTTCAATGACTGAAACAGCTTCAATTGCGATATGAGTGTTGTTGTGTTTGAGGACCTAGGAATCAATGGTAAGCGGTCGAGGAAGACGAGCCACAGGTGAAGTTCAAGACCACCGTCAATGTTTTTGAGCCAAACTTTGTTATATTGAAAGCAGTGGACGGATGAGGGGGTGGTGGGGATGAAGGTTTAGGACTGTAGAGGTTGAGGCAGAGTGTATCTAACCATGGTAAGTTAGGTAGATCTCCTAAATTGGGATAGGGAGTGTTTAGGATCGTGATGATGTGGCACATTTTATACCGTTCGTTCTATACTTAAGTATTTTTCTTAGAGATTATTTTATCAATTTTACTTTTCATGTAATTCCCAAAAAATAGTATTAAATTCATATTTTAACATTAATTACTCTCACATACCATTTCAAAGTTGGACTTTCAAAATCAACTAACAAAATTTTGAATTGAAATTGAGGGACAATTATGGAAACTGTATTTTATTAGTTGGTCAAATATCAATTTTTCTTAAATTATATACAAGTTTGATCATATCAAATAAAATGAAACGGAAGAAGCATAATTTCTTCTTCGTTCCTCCTTATTCTTAAATATGTTATCATATGTGTATTGTAGCAATTCTTTTAACCAGATTCTGTTTTGTTTTGAACATTTGTCCATCTTCATTATGTTTTCTTTTTACTTATTTTTACAGGGAAACCAAATTAGATAGTTGAATAACCTTAAGGAGTCGCGGCAAACCTCTTGACTGATCACCGCGAGTGAACTGTGCTTAGACGCTAAAGCCCTAAACAACCTTAGCGCCCTGGCTGCTAGTAGAAAAGCCTGCCATTTGTTTTGCCTTGAGTTCTTGGAAGTGAGGTGTTGACTGCTTTTGTGCTTTGTCTAAGCATCCCCTTATCGTGCTATCCATCCCTACCCTTGCACTGTCGCACAGGTTTAAGTCTCTATCTATGTGCACCATTTTTGTTGGGGTTTCACAATGGATAAAAATAGCAAAAAAAGACAAATAGGCTATGATGATATTATAGTATTGAGTTGTAATTCAGCCTTGGGTCTAATTAGACCATGGGGAAGACTTAGGTAAATTTAGTTTTTGACCTCACTTGTAGATCTTGTAGTGTGGATTATATGTTATGGAATCTATGATATAAGTTGATGTAAGCAAGATTTTATAAGATTTAATTTTGATTGCAGGGTCTACAAGTTAGACAAAAAACCGAGTTCATGTAAGTTTTTTCCTTTGCACCATTTCTTGGCTAGACAACATTGCAGGCACATTGGGACCCCTTTGAATGCAACTTGATTTGCAATCCTGTGTACTTTTCTGTTGCCTGATTTTTAACATACTTGTGCCTCCTACTTTTACTCTTATCAAATGGGTTCTCATTCACTATTTGTATCACTGTCAAGTTTTCATTCTCTTATATGTTTGACTTTGTACATCAGTTGTGGTTTATACTCATTTATTTTACTCTACTCAATTAATTAAAAATAAAGATTGAAAATAGAAAAAGGATACACAGACTGCCATTTTTTAGAGAGCAATAGACTTCTCTAGCCATTGATGTCGATTATCTTGTATAGACCAACTTGTGGAAATTGAAAATATAGTGAGTTTGTCAAATTTCCCTCCTTTTAGTGTGCATAAAACTTCAGTTTAAGTTTAAAATGAGACAATGAAATAAACTAAAGAATAAAGAAATGGTGCAATGACTAATATATATATATATATATATATATATATATATATATATATATATATATATAAAAGAAGTTCTGCATGCCATTGTGGTTTTATTTTGCACAAGAAAACAACAGAAGAAGTAGAAGTGGTGTTGGAATGGTGATTTAGATCGGACAATAATAAATAAAGGAGAAAAAAAAAACTAAATTTAATGAAAAAACTATTTGAATTTTAAATGTTCAATGACAAAGTTAATTAAATTTCCATTCTGAAGATAATTTAGAGCAGCCATATATAAGAACTGGGATAGAAAAGCAAAGGCATTAGGGAGATGGTGAGAGGAGAGATGACGAGGAGTCATTGAGAAAATCAAGGAAGGATTTTAGAGGATAAGTAAAAGTTACTTTTCTTCTATTTAAATTGTGTCAAATGTTGCTAAGAATTAAAGAAAAAAGAAAAATTATATTTTAAGAGAATTTTAGAGTCCCATTGAGTTTGTAGACATGCTTTAAGAACACTTGATATTTTGCTGTTCCTGCTTCAGCAACTTGCCCAACAAATAAGGAGTTGACTAATGCAATTGATAAAATACATTCCAGAGATTTCCCCAATAACTACCCTTTTTTTGCAACTACGTAAAAGCAATGTCTTAATGCTCTTATACTCATCTATTATGTGTATAAGAGAAGTCGCAAGTATGAATATGAGTGTAACTAAATACATCAAGTAAAAATCGGCGAATACTATTACCTTACGTTTGCAATTTGTATATTTTATAAATAAATAAATAAAATATTATTTCATCAACCATTAATTAGTTGTATTATTTGTAAAAAATAGTAGGTCCATTAATTGGGTTCTTCATATCAACAAATAAAATTGTAAATTTTGATAATTCAGTGGTTCAATCTTTACTTGATTAGTTTTTCTTTCTTTGAAATTTCCTAATCAAGATTGATTTTTGCATAAAACATTTTGGGATTTTATTAGTAGCTTTGAAAAGTATTTAGGATGATATAATCAACTTTTTAAATTCTTCTGGGATGGTTAGTTTGGAAACTTGTTTAATCAACTAAAGAGCTGTGGCAAGTTGAGGGTCATCCTAAAATCTTTCCGTTCAACCAAAAAATTTGTTTAAAATTGATAAATTCGGTCTTCAATTGGCATCTCTCATATGAGATTGTTGTTTTAAATCGGAAAGCATGGTGCCCTGAAAAATCAAATTGCAATATCAATGTATAAGGAGATGAGAATTGAGAACTCGTGAAAAATGAAAATAACAATAACAGGCTTTCTAGATTTTATTGAAGAATTTTTATTTAGTTCGAGTCTTAGATCTATATTATGGATTCATTAGTTCTATAAAGACGTAAATAATAGAATTTTTTTCAAGAGTTTACACACTATTATAACATGAATGAATTCAAGCAAAATTTTCCCTGCTTTGAGACAACAGATATGACCACTGATGATGTCTAAAAATATTGTCCAATAACTCATGAATACATAATGTCAAAATTGTCAAAACTGTCAAGACTTTTATGGTTCCAATAATTATTCTTAAGCCTATGGATCAATCAAGCCGAAGTGTAAATAGTAATTTGAAAAGTAAAATAAAGGAATAGAACTTCATTCTCTCAACTCTACACTTTTCCAATTCTATCTCTCATTTCATTCTCAATTCTCTCTCTATCACCAATTCTGACTTGAGCGTCGGAACTTCTCTCGGAGGATATAGCCCCGCCGCTCTTGTATTTGGTTGCAGGTATCTTAAAACGTGGGTATACGTGCGCTGTTTCTATGAAGTTACTGTCCGCTACAAAATTATTTTATATCGGTAACTACCTTGAAATTTTTGTTGAGCAACTTCCAAGTAAAAGATCCTTGTATATTAAATTGGAATACGATTTGGAATTATCTGTGCTACATGCCTCGAAGGCCTCTTACAAATTACAATAGGAGAGGCAAAACAACACCATGGACAAGGTTAAGACAACAAGAATAATTCCAAATTAGATTCTAGGTATTAGTCATAGTTTTGAGTTTAGTCTAATAATATAGTATACTGGAATTGTACGACTATGTTAGGATATTTTATTATTATATTTTAAATTTTATAATGTATAAATATTTAAAATAAATAATATTATATTTTATAAATATTGAAAATATAACAATATAATACGCCAATAAAAACATAAAATTTTCCTATAATATATGTTTCTAGTATTTGTTCCAGTATATGTACTGGATCAGTTATAATCATAAGAGACCCCTATGGGTTAATTGTAATTTTATTACAAAAAAAAAAAAATAGATTTTTTTTTTTTTTTGGGGCAAAATCAAACCAAAGGGTAAAAAAAAAAAAAAAACCCTCTTATTTGTAAACGACAAAAGACAAAAACGGTCGCCCGTCCTTGATGGCCGTAAATCCCACATGCTCATCGTACTTCCCTAGTTTTTTCATCATTAAAGTATTAAACAAAAAATCGGTTCAATGAACCTTCAAATCAACAAAGATATATTAATGGGAGCCAATACAAATATTCTCACATTTATTGCTAAAAATTAAGCGAGAAAGTCTAGGCTTTAAAGTTGGCTCCATTTTATTTTTTGAAGTATCAATAACCGATGATTTTGTTACTCATAAAAATAATAGCACACGAAATGAATTTATAGGAGCTTTTCTAAGAAAATAAATTGTTGGTAACTAAACATTTTATCTTACAACTACTTATCTGTGTTTTTCCAATTAACCAAAGGACAAACAATAATTAATTCGGACTTTACAAAACCTTGGCTATCTGTAGAAAAGAAGGTGAAGGGGGAAGACTTGTTCCTTGGGCAGGTACTTAATTCATAATGTGCCCATGGAGTGGATCACCAAATTGGCCCCAATTGTTGGGATGGGTCAGCAAACATGTTTTAAAGAACTCCATCTGATGGAACAAGGTTGGTTCAAATAATAAACATAGCAACTAAATATTAAAAGTTTAAAATTCAAATTTTTGTTAGTTAATTATAAAAAATTTATTGAAATATGTATCGTTGATCTGTCTTGACCTTGAAAAAGAGGAATAACTTGTCTTTCTTCTAAACTTTTTCTTATAAAAATAAAAAAATAAAAAATGAACCCTTGGTATTTCGCTTCACTTCATCTACTTGCCCAATAAATAAGGGGTTGACTAATTCAATTCATAATCTCTTCAAAAAAAAAAAAAAAAAAAAAAAAAGCTAGCTAGCTGACAGATATTTATAAAATACGCCTTCTAGTTGGATTTTTTCCTTTCTTTTCTTTCATGACTTCTTTGATAAGATGATTTTTTTTCTTTTCTTTGCAAATATGTCAAAGCATTGTCTTGATGCAAAAAATCATTCATTGCCATGTACCCTACGAAAATTGCAACTTGAATATGATTACATCAAGTAAAAATCGAGCACATACAGTACCTTTTTTTACACATTTACAAATTGTTTTTTTTTTTTTTTAAATTTCTCACATTTGAAATAAAGTGAATTACTAAAAGAGTATAAAACGCAAACGTGACGGACTATTTGCATGTTAATCTAATACTACAGTAATGTGTGTTTCGTTATGCGAATTTATTGTTTTATTTCTTCAATTTGTCATTAAAGAAAAATAAGAAAATAATTATCATTGACAAATAAAACAAGGTCATTTTTCATGCAAATCTAAAATAGAAGTGGTCAACTAATTTTGTGGCTCTCATGTATAAATAGCTCAGATCCCGTTCTGAAATACCATTCAAGAAGATTAACTCGCTAGGGGAATTAATTTTTTTTTGACCAAAAAAAAAAAAAAAAGAATATGCATAATATAATTAACTAAAACAGAACAAACATTAAAGCCTTCAAATCAGTAGAATACTTGATAATTTAGCTGTTAGAGAGAATTTCTGCACATGCCCTTGAACAAATTGGTGTCTCTTACTATTGTTTTGCCTCCAGCTCTAAAAAATTACTACACAAGAACGAGTCGCATTTCACAAAACACATCTCACATTATACATTTCTGCTTTGTAGAATGAGTCAACTATAAAAACGACAACAGGAATATGCAATATCAGCAAACAGATACTTAAAAAACGGTCATGAATTGATTGAATTCACAACCTAAAAGAGAGAATGACAATTACAGTAATATGTCACTGAATTCGTCAAAAAATAAAATGAAATATGATCAAGTATTTTAAATTAGTGTGAACGAAGTCCGATTAAAAATTAAAATGAGTGAATTCTTGATTTAATATAATTTTATTACGTGAATTAATTTTGATAAATATTTTTAAATTTGTACATGATAAATCATTTTCCGTCTAGAATAGGGTTACATCATCTAAATTCAAACAGTAATTAAGACAGCTTAACTAAGCCAACAACTTAAACCGCGTTTGGAAAAAGGTACTGTAACAACTGTCTAATTGCGCTGTTTCTTTAACTACAAATCTATATGTCTATATATATATATATATATATATATATATATATATATTGAGCAGTGATCCCCGTCATGCATCGAGTCCCATAATGGCATAATCCATGTCATTCATGCTGCTCAATTCAATGTAGACTACACGAATAATTCTTTATTATTTACTCTATATTATAAAGTGAATATTATAAATTATTAAATAATTAAAAAAATTATTATTTTTTAAGTCATTTTAACGACTATTATAATCTCTCCGTATTGCGAAGTGAGTAATTAAAATTTATTTAGACTAAAAAGGTTTTTTTTGGAGTGTGCGTGCTGGGGAGGGGAGAGGAAAGGAGGGGTACAGTATAGTGGTCGATTAACAAATTAGATGACAATTACGATTTTTAAAAAAAAAAATATTTCAGAGAATATCACTTTTATAAAGTGTGAAAAAAGTTCAAATGTTTCAGTGAATAAATTTCACTTATACCTCTTTGGTTTAACTATTTTTCATATGACCCTCATATTGAAGTTCAAATGTTTCATTGTGAATAAATTTCACTTATACCTCTTTGGTTTAACTATTTTTCATATGACCCTCATATTGTTTAAAAACTACAAACATGTCCTGTACTTTTGGTTTTAAGTGTCTTGTGGACATAAATTAATTTGAGTGACGGAGTAGTTTTGCTAAACAAATATGCCTTCCCGTATTTTTTTTTTATTTTCATTTTTGTCCTTTTGAATACTAATTTCTTATACTACTTTTTTTTTAAAAAAAATAATAAAAGGAATAGCCGAGTAGAAAAAATGAAATTAAAAAAAACTTTAAAAGATTTAAAATAACAAAAAAATAACAAAATGAAAAATCAGAAAATTTGGGAAGCAAAAATTTTAATAGTGGAAAGCAATCCAAAAATCCTCAAAAAAAAATTGATTTAGCAAACGGCGTTGTTGGGGTGGAGGATGGTTGAAGGTATTTGCGGTTGTGGGTGGTCAAGCTGGGAAGGGAAAAGGTTTTGTTTTGTTTATAAGTTGACCTCAAAATTTTGTACAATTGAGTTTTTTTTTGCCCTAAATTGATTTAATATAATTCAATTAGTATTGGCAAGTAGGACTGTTAATTGGGCTGGGTTGGGCTGGCCCGAGCTCAGTCCGTTCGGCTCGAAAAATAAAGGGTTGAGCTTATGTTAAAGTGAGTTTGGTCTGAATTTGGGCCTAAATATTAGATTCGATTAAATTGTGAGTCGAGTTTGGGCTTTATTAGGCTCAACCCGATTAAAACTTGGCCCATATATGGCCCATATATATATATATATATATATATACTGACATATTGAGAGACGTTTGTAGAAACGAAATTTGAAGTTTGTTTGGGTACGTAAGGTACCGTGCTTTTTGATACAGAAGGCATCGTGTTAAGTGTTTGAGATGATGAGGGTGAACTCATCAAAATCATTTGAGGCCAATACTGTCCTACACTTGTCTGGGTTGGACAAGGCTTGTTGAAATTGCAACCATGTTTTGAAAGCTTCTCCAAGCTGTGGATTGTCTTCAGCAATTTCTGCCCAAGACTTTTGAACTACTACCTTTAGTGGTGTAGGGTTTTGGGTAGATGAAGAGGCTTCATCTTTTTTGGATTTTGGTGGTTCAGGATCATTCTTTTTCTTGCGGGGCATTTCTGCCCTGTAGGAACTCTCTGGTAAGGTAATCCGGCAAGGAGTTAGAACTACCTTTGATAAATTCAATATCAAAATCAAAAATTGATAAAATTGCTTGCTATCTGGCAAAAATTTGTTTTGAAGCAAGATTTTTAACATCTTTTTGTAAAACATCTTTGGCAGCTTTACAGTCAAATACGAAGTAAAAACTTTTGATTGAGAAGGTCAGACTGAAATTTTGAAATGCATAAAACAATTTCTAAAATTTCTTTTTTAATAGTGGAATAATTCTTTTGGGCATTATTCCAATGTTTTGAAGTAAAACAAACAATTTGCTCAGAAGTAGAATTTCTTTGTTTTAAAATGCCACCATAACCAATGTCAGAGGCATCAGTTTCAACAATTTTAAAAAGTTTTGATGATCACATAAAACTAAACAAGGTAAACTCTTGACTTGTAATTTTATGTATTTGACCGTGTCCGTGTGTTTTTGTGTCCATGCAGGAGGATTCTTTCGAAGTCTATCATGCAAGGGTTTTGAAAGAATACTAAGATTAGGAATGTGTTCAGAGATGTAATTTAAACATCCTAAGAACCTTTGAAGTTGGTTTTTATCCAGAATCTGGTCTGGAAATTTATCAGCAAATTCAATCGATCTATTGATAGGAATAATTTTGCCTTGGCAAATTTATGTCCTAAGAATCTGATCGAAGTTTGACATAAGCTAATTTTTGAAGCAGAAATGACTAAACCATTTCTTTTAGTCACATCTAAGAAAATATTGACATGTTTAAAATGTTGTTCTAAATTATCAGAATAAACAAGAACATTATCAATATAAACAAGAATGAAATTAAGATAAGGATTGAAAATATCATTCATAACCTTTTGAAATTCAGAAGGTGCATTTTTTAGGCCAAAAGACATGATTGTAGCTCAGCTGACAGATAGATGATCTCTAGATTCCAAGAAGGATTATCAGGGTTTGTAATTGATGACTAAGCGAGGGACACCTCTTTCAATCTCAGAATTTTTGTTAACATAAAAAGCAGCACAGCTCCAAGGGGACTTGGAGGGACTGATAATCTTCTTGGAAAGGAGATCATCTATTTCTCTTTTGCAGAATTCAGAAGTTCTTGATTCATCTGAATAGCACGAGCTCCAGTTGGAATATCTTTTTCTGAAAAATCCTTTTCATATGGTAAAGTTACCACATGTTGTTTTCTATTCCAGAAGGCAGTTGGAATATCAGCACAAACTTGAGTTTGAATTTTGTTTTGCAAATCATGAATCCTAGTTTTGAAAACTGGATTTTTTAACTGATTTTGAAGACGTTCAAATTTAAGATCCTTTTTCAAAAAATTGATTTGATTTATTTTCATTTGCAAGGGATTGAGAGTTTTTTCAAAAGTTGGAAATTTGAAAGGAATGAATTGATTTCTTCCTAAGGAGTTGATAATGATACCTTGAAAAGTAGTAGTATAAGGTATCAGATAAGCAATGAATGGAACACCAAGAATCACAGGAGTAGTGATATTCTTAGCTAATAAAAAAGTATTGTAGGGAAAACTACAATCAGAATATCTGACTTCTACATCAGATAATTTGAATTTGACTTCCAAAGATTCACCATTAGCACTACTAATGCGTTCCTTGGTCTTTTGAAAATATTTTGCAGGAATTAAACCTTCATGAATGCAATTTAAATCTTTGGACCAGTATCAACTAATGCAGTAGCATCAATGAAAAGTTCATTATTAATAACCAAAGTAATTTGAATAAGAAATTTGAGAACAGTAACTCTGTTTAAAATATTTATAAAAAATTGTTCTTTTGATTTTTCAATAATCTGATCAGGTGGAATTACTTGTTCAGATAAAACTTGATTTTCAAGAACTTGAGAGGTTGAAGGAGTTTCAACACAATTTTTAAATACTTATTTTGAACACTGGGAAAGTTGGAGAGAATGAATGACCATTTGGTCAATCTGCTGCTGAGCTTTAATCTCTCTAACTTCTTGTTTTAAGAAAGTAATTTCAGATTGTAAATCTTGAACTTAAAATTTTGTTTTGGAAATCTGTTTAAAATATCCGTAAGATTGTAAGTATTTAAAACCTTGGGATGTTTTACCAAAGTATTGGAGGAAGAAACTTGATTTTGAAAATCATTTGTTTCAAAAGTTTGTTTATATCTTTGTAAATAAAAATGACGCTATTCAGAATCAGGAAATTTTTCAATCATATCAAGAATAAGATCCTGTTCTCTAGTTAAAACATTCTATTTGAGGAGTTTCAGAAACTGAAGTATTCCTGACTATTAAGAAGAGGAAGAGGATTAAATTAAGTCATCATCTTCTAAGGTATTGATAAGATTGTCTTCTTCAAAATTAGAGTCAGAATCACTGACATCTAAGAGAAGATTGTTTAGCTGATTGACAACTGAATCTTCTAAATTTAGAAGATTAAGCCTTTTTACAAACTTGCAAAATCTGGCAATATGTCCAGGTTTCTTACATTTGTAACAAACAGTAGTATTGGAATTTGGTAAAGCAGGAATAGGGTTTTTGGTAGGAAGGCTAGATTTCCTAAATTTGTGTCTAGGTTTCCTATAAGGCTTATTATAGGAAGGTTTGGAAGATTTGTGAATCTTAGATTTGTTTCTTCGTTTGATTTTGGTTTCACAAGAAGAAATACCAAATTGTTCACAGAGAACCTAAATCCTTCCTACGTTGGTTTCTATCTTTGGCTAATTGCCTCATCATCTTGTCTTGACGACAGACTTTCATGGCAACTTGTTGGATCATGGAATTGAGTTCACCATAGGTGATGTTTTGGTAGGGCAGGCAATGCCATTGTGCTGGGTTTGGAGTTCTTCACGAACTAAGTCTCTAAGGGATTTGGGAAGTCCATCAAGAAATTTTTCTTTCCAATATGGAAGATTTCCATCAGGTCTAGTGTAAATCCTGGTTAGGAAGGTATCCTTATACCACCTAAACTTAGAGAGCTTCTTGCACTTAAGGTTGTTAAGGATTTCAGTAGACTTTTCTCTAAAAATCCCTGGATTTCCTATGAAGGTTTTGGCTATTATAAAGATGAGTATAGATACAGCATCCGAAATGGTTTGTCCATAAGGATCTCTAATGACATTGCCCTCAGGATCAATTCTAATGGCATCAAAGATATTGTCTCTATCATTTTGGGATAGATGTTCGTCCCACCAACCTTTAAGTTGTCCAGTAAATCCGGCAACTAAGATATGGGCCGTGAGTTGATCGGTGCAATTGTGGGAAGTTTTGTAAGCAGTGGCCACCATGGTCATCTGCTGGAGTTTGGATGTGATATTATACTCAGATGAACGCCATCTATGTTCCATTCATAGATATTGTTGGCATTATAAGAGTTTTGAATCACATTGGGTTGTTCTTCTAGAAGAACATTAGGATGGGTAGCTCTAGGATAGTAAAGCTTATTGGATTTCTTCCAAGAACTAGAAGATGGTTGAATTCTAAGCTTAAAGATGTCATTAGACTCAGGCTTATGAGTTTGAGGAATTGACTTAGAATCAGAAGCAGGTTTAACCCTGTCAAGAACAGAGATAGATGCTTTCTGCTTGTCATCCTTAGTTTTGGGAGTAGGAGAATCAGGAACGTAGGCTAACTTAATAGCTTGTTCAATCTTATCCATCCTAGATTGTAATTCACTATTGATCTTAGGACTAGAAATCTAGGTCCTAAGTTGACTGGGAATTTCATGAGCCTTAAAGATAGGAGTATCTAAAGCTGATTTGTAACTAGAAGGTTGCTTTGATGAAGAAGCAACAACTGGTAATGGGATGGAAGAAGTTGAAGGTGAAATCTTGACAAGAGAGATGTTCACCAATAACTTGTAAATATTTATTTGTGAAATTGTTTTGTTCAATTATTGGTAAAAGATCTTCATTTGAAACTACAGTTTTAGCTTTGAAATGTGCAGCATAAATTAAAGCATTGTTTATAAAAAATTCAAATATTCTCATTGGAGGGAAATCAGAATGAACCTTTTCCCCACTCGAGGTTTGCCAAGCTTTAGTCATAAAAATTGATTGAGTAAAAGGATAGTCAATTTTGTTTTGTTCAGCATAGGTAGAAAACCAATCAAAAAACTGAACATGAATTTGATAATGGTTTAGAAAAACATAAAATTCTTCTTGAATTTTAGTTCTCTTTTCATCTTTATAGTTTTCAAAAAATCATTGTTTTCTTACTTCATTATGAGGTGCATAGAACTCATTTCGAAGTAGTTCTTTATTAATTTGAAAATTTGATTCAAGGGTTAAAACATTTATCTCTGCGTCAAGTCCATAAAGATTAAGACTAGAGTAAGTTAGAGAATTGACCAAATCATCATCTTCCTGTTGGACAGTGTAACTGGCCTGTGGCAAATTAGATTCTGGTTCATTCCATGGATTTGGGTATTAACAGAAGAAACAGAGTGTCTAGCACTTTGTGGGTTCTGAAAATCACTAGTTGAAGTACTAGAATTCCTAGGAGGAATAAACCTAGCACTATTTGATCTATTGAAGAAAATTTCTACTAAACCAGTAGAGAATTGTCTAATGTTTGAAACTAAGGTATTTTTAGCTGGAACTGGAGGCAAAGCCTCAGGCAGTATCCAGTTTTGAGGAAGGGATACTTGATCCCAAGAAATTGGTTTGGGAACAGATAGGTGAGATCTGCTTGAATCAGTTTGGAAAAGAATAGTTTCACCTTTCTTTTGAGTTCTAAGAGTTGCAGAATTAAAAGCGGAGTTCATAGCTTTGTATTGAAGTCTAAAAATAATAGCAACTGGTAAAGATCCAGTTTTAGTTTTATAGTTTGAAGTCTTAACATTTAAAGTTAAGGAATCTAAAATATTTGGACCGTTTAAAGAAACTGAAAAGTTTGGAAAACAATCAAAATAAACAGGACCACCACATAGGCTGGTTTCAACCATACCAAGTAGTGAATCATTGAGTTCCTCTAAATCTGGCATCTCTAATATTTCAAGTAAAAGAAATGTGTCCAGACCTTCTCTGGATAGACATTTTGCAGCAATTTGAACAAGTCCAAAATGTAAATAATGGTATTTTTGTTTATCTTTTCAATTGATTTTTTTGAAAGCAATTTAATCTCGTCATATTCCAGACTGAGAGGGATGGTTTGTTCAACAGTTTTGACAGAATAGTCAGTTGAAAAACTCCATTTGTTATTTTTGTAAATTTCTTTTGAAGGATGATTGGGAATTTTCCAATTATCTAAAGATTGAGAAATATCAGAAAAATTGATTTCTTCTTTAAGAGAAGAAGGATTTGAAGAAGAGGAGGAGGCTTAGGAAGATCTAGAACTAGATCTAAAGAAAGCACTCATATGTAATTAAAATAAATAAAATACAAGAATAAAATGCAGAAAATAAGATGAAAATTCAAAAAATAGTTGATTTACCAATACAGAAATGGTTGTACCCCTTGTTCCCTTTGGCACAGAAACCTTTGGGTTTCATAGGATGAAAATTATAAATCAACTATGTTAATGTTTGTTTTAGATCTATCTGATTATGTTTAAGCTGATACCAATTATTTATTATAAATATAAAAGCACAACTCAGATCAATAGATCTTTATGCAAATCTTAACATTCAGTCTAGATCTTTGTAAGAATAAGTCCTTACACTCTATGGATAGAGGACCTATCAAACCTCAACGCCTGTTCGTCGGCTAAACGGCAACAGAGTCATATCCCATAGGACCAACAAGATCTTACATGAATGTTAAAATTAACTAAAGATCTAACAGATCTAAGAAATTCTTAAATATTTAACATAAATAATCAACTGGTTAGGTACGTGGGCTTCTGCGAGTAAACTCGAGCGTCATTATAACCATAATACGGTATAAGTAGACACCCTATATACCATCACCAGATATCAGATCTAACATAAAAAGATAAACTAGCCTAACACTAACATCAGAGGTTCATAGTAGTCACCCTACTTTCCCCTCTGGCTCTGATACCAAGAGGAGAACCTAATTCAAATTGAACCTGAATGGTTCACCAACAATCCTTTGATTGTTGCCCAGAAAATTCTTCCTTCTGGATTCAATTTTTAATCCTCAAAACAAAAAACCAGAGGATTTTATGAGTTAATACTTAAGGATTCTCAATCGGTTATTCCAAAAAATAATATGCATGCTAGTCAGGCATATTACACACATTCAACCTACCAAATTCTAAAGGTTCTCAGACCTTCTGATTGGGGCAATGATCTTAATGGATTACGGTCCTTCTCTGGTCCTGAATCTCAAAATTATCCTAGTTATTCTTACTGGGATTACCAAGGTGCTTGGTTTAATACCTTCACCTATCAAAATATTGAATAAACATTCTTGTTTGTTACTCTGATTCAAATGAAATCTGATCTACTTAACCTCAAGCAATCTGGTTTAACACATCTTGATGTTTAATTGGACCAAATGAATCCATTTTACCTTCACCAATTTTAGAAGGTTTTGAGTTTTTTAAATCAAAGTTTTCACAACCCAATTCAACAATGCCAATGATCCTCCATTTCTTCTCAAAATTTGCATTACCTTGGATTTTCCAATGGAGATTCGAATTTATCAAAAACAATAGCCAAGCCTTTCCACCTTTATTGGTAAGACAAGGCTCAATTAAATGGTGGGATGCTTATGATGCTGGTGCTGCTCATAAGACTCAAATTCAAAATTGGTTCAGTAAGAATCCACACTTCTTATTACCATTAGACAGAGAAACTACCCAATTTCTTCAACAAAGGTCTACAAATGCTATCCTGTTAGCCACTGCTAAGAACAAGGACGCTTACATTAAACAACTGGAAGATACTCTCTCCCAGATCAAAGAAGGAACTTCAAACTCTTCTGACAAGAAGGAAGTTTCCAGCAAAAAGAAAAAAGAAAAGAAATCAAAGAAAAAAATTTCAAAAAAGAAAAAACAGATGTCATCATCCAGTTCTATTCCACCACCAAAGATCAAGATCAAGAAGATTTCGCCCAATCAAATGAGGACGACTGTTTCGGCATCGACCTCAGCAAAATTGAAGAATCCCAATTGTAATAGATAGGATTCTTTTCAAATTTGTATTTTACTATTCAAATGTACTTTACTGTTCAATTGTACAAATACCGTTCACTGTATACTGTACACTGTAGCGGCATAAATCACTGGAAAAGTACTGTTCACAGGTCACTATTTGACACTGTAGCAATAGTAAATTTTCTTTATAAATAGGATGTTTTCAGTATTGAAAGGCATTCGAAAAAATTTCCAAGTTAGCATTTTCTTTTCTCCCTTTCCTCTCCTCCCAGAGTACCACTAGCAGAAGTAGGTTGTATCAACACTTCGCCTGAGGTATTCCTCAAATCTGTAATTATTTCAAAGTTTTTAATAAAGTTTCATTTTATTTTTTGCTTTACTGTTTGATGGTTGGCTAAGCCACCTAATTATTTGTTTAATTCTGTGTTTATTTTGGCTCCCTTGTCCCTTACCCTTCTTCCTCTAGGTTTTATAGGGGTATATATATATATATATAAAATACTAATTTCATCCTACATTAAATAGTAATACTTAATTTTATGTGGATAATCGTTAATAATTCTAGTATTCTCTTAATTTACCTAAGCTCGAGTAATTAAAAATAATAACCTAATATCATTAGTCAATTTAGTTGAAACATTGTGGCTCAATAATATAGTTAATAGTTGTATATTAACATAAGTAGTACATATTATTCCATATTGTATTGATCGGGTGTAAAAAAATAAAATTTTAACAAAAATACTATAAAAAATTTTATTAGATAATGTGAGTTTGGGCTAGCTCAATTAAAACCCGAAACCCTAATAATTTTGTGAGTTAAGTATGATTTACTTGTTTCACTTTTGTAAGCTTGATCTGACCCGATTAATGTCCGAAACCCAAATAAATCTATGAGTCGAATTTGGGCTTTGCAAAACAAATAACTCACAAGATCCAATTGACAATCCTACTGACAAGGGGTAATTTGGGAAGAATTTGTCATACATGTCAAAATTTTCGTAACCAAATGCATAATTCGCACGTGAGGTTCAAATTTCTGTCACTCAAATCAATTTCTGTCTACAGGACACTTAAAACCAAAAGTATAGTACGGTGTTTGTAGATTTTTAAATTATACGAAGATGACGTAGAAATGGTCAAACTGTAAGGGATATAAGCGGAATTTGTCCATCAAATTTTGAGGCCTTTGTTTACACATTTTGCTTTTCTCCGTTTAATCACTCTTCGATCTACTATTAGAAAGTTAATGGATTGCTCTGCTCCATTAAAACATCAAGCAATCCTACAATCTTGTTAATATAATGAGACAGTTGGATTTTGTAAATTTGTACACACATAAATTATAAGTATTTTGAATTACAATATCTTAACTCACACGTTACCCTAAAATATTTGTTAACAAGTTTTTATTTTTTTCCAAAAGCAAAGCAAATTATCTTTCTTGACTCGCAAATTATGTTAACAAGAATGAGGAATTGTAGTTTCGTGTTTTAGTTTCGTTTCTTATTTTCAATTCGAAAAGCAAATTAAGTTCTTCATAACTTGTATATTATCAACAGTTCAAAATTTATTATGTCACTATTTGTTTTTTCTTTTTATTTTTTTAATGATTTGATATACTGTTTCTTCTTGAACTTGAACTTTTTGTTTGGCAGTCTCATAATATTCCTTGAAACTACGTGTAGAGGATGTTTCGCAAATGTACTTCAAGAAATAGGTGGCAATAATGGAACAAAATTTGGCCCGCCGAGTTAAATAACTGATTAAGACTTGAACATTCCTGGCATTGAATTTTTTCTTTTATTATTTTAAAACCTGGTCTAATTTCACAGAGGCTAACTAAAGAAAAGAAGAAACACTTAAGTTTAACTTATAACCACAGTATCCGCAAATCAGATGAATTCTACTTGAAAGAAAACTTTACTAATAAAGCTTTACTTAATTTATAAGCTTTACTTAAATTTAATTAAAAAAGGAGTCTTGTTGAGGTTAAAGACTATAAAATATGAATTTTCAAATAAAGCTTGAGTATCTCTCTGTTGTATGTAGTAAATAATTAATTAATTAATTAATTTGTTAGAAAGTGACTCTATTTCGATAATCAAGTAATTGTTTGTGATACATATAAGTAAGTGATAATTATTTAGTCAAAATAATTATATAAGTGATACTTATAATTGACTAAAACTTATTATCATTAGAACTAGTTGGAAAAGGTTTTTTCTCCTATACATTGTTGGGAGTCTGTCAAATTGTTATGTAATTGTGTGTAATTTTTCTCTCTCCCCAATTCCCTACTCTTTCTCTCTCCCCAATTCCTTACTCGGTACGATTCTTAGAATTATTCGTTTGTCATCTTAGAGAAACCGGGTGACTCTAATAGCTGTTCTATTCCGATTGAAAAAATGTGGTTGCTGTTATAAAAAAAAAACTAGTAGATTATGCCAAAGTTACGAATTTTTGAGGTATAATTTTTTCATCCATAATATTATTTTGTGGGATATATATAATTGTATGCTTGACTAGATTAATATGCTCATATCATCTTTTATGGCTTATTTGTGCACACATATACAGGGAAGAAACTTGTTTTCTTTTTGTATTGGAGTTCCGTTTTTGGATGTTTAAAACCTTTAAAAAAAAAAATTATTTCGGATGAACAAAAGATATTTCTTTTGTTTGCGCAAAGAGCACACGATGATCTTTTATGATTTCTTAATGCATAAATATACCCATACATATGCATGAAAAAAAAAAATGCTAGGTGAAGAATTTGCTTCTTTTGGATGGATATATTAATAAGGGGGTTATGGCTGCATGGTTTTTATACCCTTTCCTCCAACGTCCTTGATGGCTGTGTCGACTTTGACAGCAGTGTCGTTGTCTTGGCAAAGAAAGTGAACAACCACGACGCTACTTCGTGATAATGCCGCCGGATCGCAATATCGCCTCTGTTAGTTCCAAATTGGTGGCCTGATTTGTTTGTCCGGTAGCGCTGGCAACAAGGCCGGTGGTGGTTGCTTCTGCTTCCGTCAAATCTGGTGGCAATGGTTGTTGGCCGGGGGCGGGTTTTTTTTGGTGATGGCGATTGCAATCTGTGGAGGAAGAAGATGATCTTCTTCCGCAAATAGCAATGGCCCCCCTTAGGTCTTCGACCTTTTCTTTGTTTTCTGGCCAACAGTTTGTGCTTCTTTATATTTGAACCCAAACACTTATGATATACCAACATTGACCCTATTCTTTTATATTAAAAAAAGGGGTAAATAAAATAAAAGAAAAGTGGTAGTATATATTGACTTTTTTTCCAAAGTTAATTGAATAAATCATTTTTTTGGAACAATATAATATTCAAATTTGTTATGAATTATATTTGCCTTAATTGTTAAAGAGTGCACTCAAATTTTGTCTTTTGAGATAAAATTAATTATTTTTTATTTATCTATGTGATAAATATGTGACACATTATCTTATTCATATTTGTTATGAATTACATTTAAGTTGGTAGTTAATTTGTGCATATATATTTTATCTGTGATATAAAATTAATTATTTATTATCTATGTGATAATGCATGGCATATTATTACATTCATATTTGTTATGATTATACGCATATTTTGTATTTGATATAAATTAATTAATTATTTATTGATATGATAAATATGAAATAATTAGTGCCAGTTAATATGTTTAATTGTGTGCTTAAATCATTGCCCATGAATTTATGCGTAATTTATTTATTTATTTATCTGTTCCAAAATTAATTTGTATATATGAAGAACGTATGGCATCCCTATTATATTAATACTAGATTGATGTAGTAGCAATATATCTATATATATATATAATGTATTATTTATTGAAACATTGCAGCAGGGATGTGTTTATGCATCTAATTCATACATAGATTTATTAGTTCTGGTTAATGAATTGACATTTATGTGTGTTTAATTATTCATCTTGTATGTGAATAAGTGGGAGTTATTCCCAAAATTTATTAGCTAAAATAATTTAGATAATTAATTTAACTTATTTTTCTTGGAGATGATTACTAGCTAAAAAGAAAAAATTTCAATCTAAGAAAATAGGTGAAATTAAATATTTGATTATTTTGGCAAAATAAAGTTGGATATGTGTTTAAATCAAATCTGTATTCATTGATAGTCAGTGAAATAGCCTCCAAAAATATAATTGCCAACTTAAACAAGGGAAAAATTTTAAAGGCACAAACTATGATATCTGGCATAGGAAGGTTGCGTACCTTCTCAATGAGTAAGAGCTATTGGATCATTTGACCAACAGCATGATTCTACCCAAAGTTGGGAATACGATCCAGCATCGACGTGCCTCGAGGCCTTTGAAGTCTGGAAAAAGAGGGATGCGTAGTGCACACTTACTTTGTTGAGCTATATGCATGATCTCATAGGGGGCTAAAGAGATATGGGATCAGTTCCGTGCTAAATTCGGTGGCACAACAGCTACCATGCTTCGAGTCTTGACACTAAGGCTCAATCAATATATGATGGATCCTAAGCATTCAGTGGTTAAGCATCTTAGGCTGATGTCCAGTATGATTAGAGAAATGAAATCAGGTGGTTATGATCTCTCTGATGAGCAACAGGTCTTATCTGTCATAAGGTCACTTCCAGGAGAAACTAGGTCTCACACATAACAAGAACATTGAAGACCTTTGATGACATTTCTTGACATTTGGAGCTTGAAGCGGAGCGGAAAGATGTGAACAGTAGTGCTGCCATGATTGCACAAGCTCAGCAAAATAAAGGAAAAAAATTCTGATGCAATAATAACAAAAATAAAAAGGCTGAGATGGGACCTAATCAGGCTAGGAAAGGTACTAAGCGCCAAAGAGGAAAGAATGATGGTAAGAAATAGAATAAATCTCAGCTCAAGTGCTTTAACTGTGGAAAGAATGGTCACTTTGTTCAGGAGTGTACCAAGCCCAAACAGGTGTGTCCTAAACTAAACCCTTTTTTTCAATTTTGTTTGTTTACATGTATTCATAGCTCACTCTCTTGTAGATATAGGAACAACAAAACATGTGACCCGATCGCGCAAGATTTGTAGATTTTCATTGAATAACATTGGGAAAAAGCTTTGTCATGAAGGGTAATGGAGCTGAGGAAGGGGTTCTCGGTGAAGAAAGGTGAAATGAATGCACAATACTTCTCCATGATGTGCTTTACGTGCCCTCTATCCAATATAATTTGCTTTCAGTTGTAGCACTAGTGAGACTAGGATTTATTTTTGAAATCAAGAATAAATCCTAGTCTCACTAATGCTAAAACTGAAACCAGATTATATCAGATTGAGGGCACGTCAAGCACATTATGGAGGAGTAGTGTGCGTCTGTTTTGCAAGGTGAGTTGGTATGTTCCTTCACTTCCAAGAACCCCTTCCTCAACTCCATTACCCATCATGACAAAGTTTATTTCCGATGTTATCTAGTGATAATATACAAATCCTATGCTATCGTAGGTTGCATATTTTGTTGCTCTGGTATTTACAATCCAACCAAGGAGAGAGTGCACAATGAATACATGTGAACAGACAAAACTGAAAAGAGGGTTTAGTTTAGGACATACCTTTTTGGGCTCGGTACATTCTTAAGCAAAGCGACCCTTCTTTCCATAGTTAAAGCACTTGAGTTTAGATTTATTCTTCTTACCACCATGCATGCCTCTTTGGCACTTGGTGCCTTTCCCAGCCTGATTATGTCCCATATTCTTAGTCCTTTCATTTTTGTTATTTTGCGCTGGAATTTTTCTCTTTATTTTACTTACCTTGTGCAATCATGGAAACACTGCGGTTCACATTTTTGTGCTCTGCTTCAAGCTCCAAATGTCAGAAAATGTCATCAAAGGCTTAATATTCTCATTATGTGTGAGAACTAGTGCCTTCACCTATCCCTAACTAAGTTCAAAAAGTGACTTATAATAGATAAGACCTATTGCTTGTCAGAAAGATCATAACTAGCTAATTTCATTTCTCAAATCATGTTGGACATCATCCTAAGATTCTAACCATTGAGTGTTTAGGGTCCATCATATATTGATTGAACCTTAGTGTCAAATCTCGGAGCCTGGTAGCTGTTGTGCCACCGAATTTGACACAGAGCTGATCCCACATCTCTTTGGTAGTGAGGAAGGGTTCAGACTCCCTTATGAGATCCTCGTGCATGCAGCTCAACAACTAAAGGGAGCACTACAATCCCCCTTTTTCTAGGCTTCAAAGGCCTCGAGTTCACGTCGATGTTGGACCATATCCACAGGTTCAGGTGGAATCATACTATTGGTCAAACGGTCAAATAGCTCTTTCTCATTGAAGAGGTATGTGACCTTCCTATGCCAGATATCATTATTTATTCCATTCAATTGGTATCAATTTCAAGAATAATGGTTTGTCTATGTTACATCTTGACAATATCCTCTATGGTTTAGGATTTATTATGGATGGTTTATTTTTCTTAAAAGTGGTACTTATGTTTCAACTTCTTCTTCTGGAAGTACTTGTGATTCAATCAAATGACATGCTAGACTAGGTCATATTAGACAAGACAAAATGTCCAGATTGGTTAGAAAAGGGCTATTGGGCTTTCTTGCCAAAATAAATCTTGCGAACCTTGTCTTGCTGATAAGTCCAGCAGGAAATCTTTTGGAAAGGCTAAAAGGGCCTCTCATCTTCTAGAACTTATCTATTCGGACATATGTGGGCCCATGAATGTAATTGCACGACATAGTGCATCTTATTTCATTATATTCATTGATGATTACTCACATTATGGCTCAATTTTTTGTTAACTCACTACTATGAAATTTTGGAATGTTTCAAATGCTTTGTAGCAGAGATTGAGAATAAGAAAGAACAGAGCATAAAAGCTCTTCGCACTGATAGAGTCCAGAAATATCTCTCTAATCAGTCAGATCGTGAAGCTATTTTGTGAGGAAAAAGGAATTTGATGACAGTTGACAATTTTAGAAACTCCGTAACAAAATGGTGTTGCAGAAAGAAGGAATCATACGTTATTAAACATGGTAAGGTCAATGATGGCACAAGCCAACTTTCCGATTAACTTCTGGGGGATGCTCTTATAATGGCCACCTATATCTTTAACCGAATTCCCTAAAAAACAACCCTCTGAACTCCATATGAGTTATGGAACAAGATAAAACCTTCTCTAGAAGACTTGCATCCTTTTGGATGCACAGGGTATGTTCATAACTCTTCCCATAAGTTTGGAAAGTTAGGTCTTGGAGTTAATAAGTGTATCTTCATAAGATACTCACAATACTTTAAAGGCTATGTTGTCACGTCCCAAAACTAGGGATGTAACACGCATGCCCTCACCTTCTCGCGATGATATAAGGCTCAAAATCTCTAATATCCAATCACTTGCCTTAAGGAAAATTATGAACACCTGCAAAAAATATTATGAACCTTCATAATGGGATGAGCATATACATTGCTCAGTAAGAATGTCAAGTTCCCTCCCACTGGAACGAGTATGTTATATAATATATATATAATTTTAAACATGTCTCAAACATGCAGTATACATTAATGCATATATTGACAAATATTTTAAAACATATGAGATACAAGTACATATATAGGCAAGTGGCATTATCAATAATTCAAATAATTACAACACAATACAAAATATACATGACAAAAGTACAATCACAACACAATAATCAATATTAAACTCATGGGTTCTCTATAACTCTATTGTCAAGTTAGATGTCCAGTCCTAACTACTACAACCCACTAGAAAAAGGACTATAACAAAGTCCAACTACTATAATCCATTGGAAAAAGGGCCATACAAAGACTCATATAAAGTATTAGGAACTAACTCCCACTAATTCTACCAAAGATAGCCAAGAGCCAAACAATACAATAGTCAAAATATCCAGCATGTATCACGCGGGTAATTTATCATGTCAAAATTGTCACTTACGATAGTTTTATATAATCAAATAAGAAAAGTAAACAATACTCGGTACGATTTAATACGTAAATATAATTTTCAAACAAGAATTATTCAAAGAATTTTCAAAAAATATGAAAGAAAATTAGAACCCCTTACCTCAACCAATAGAAGTACTATATTTAATTCAAATATTCGGGTTCCAAAGAATCTCCGTCACCTATAGCATAATTACAATGAAATTTAATTCTCAACCTTACAATATCTAATAAATTCCTAAAAAAATACAATTAACTAATCATTCATAAAAAAATAAATCAAAACTCTAATAAAATTATCCTACAATACTTAATCATATGCAGAAGTCATTAAATAGTCGAATAAACTTCCTGACGAAAGCATCACCCTAAGTTTACTGACATAAGCTAATAGAATAACCAAGGCTTTGTCCCTTTTTTTTTTTTTTATTTGCAACCACCAATATAGTTTGGCAGCAGCAAGCAAGCTTGTAGCCAAATCTCAATTCCAAAATGAACAAAACGGCCGCTACCATGCAGCCTTGATTTCTAGTTTTTTATTATTTTTATTTTATTTTTTTGCTGAATGATCACAATTATTGGCAGAATGCAATTCAAACTCAATCCCAACATACAAAATGGCTGTTGCCCACAGCCATGATCTAACCTTCCTTTTTTTTTTTTTTTTTTTTTTGGTATTCAACATGATTGGCTTGGCAACAAGCCTCGCTGCCAATTCTTACTCGTAGGAATGGAGACGGGCTACTATAATATAGTCCTGTTTCTATTTTTTAATTAATTTTCCCTAATTATCAATATAATTATACAAATTCTTAAATAATAAGAGTCAATATAATTCTTATGTCAAGAATTCCAAATGCAAACCCTAACTCCATGAACACCATTAAATTAATTCCATAATTCCAATAATAAGGTTGAGTATAATTACCTTCACTTTAAGTCGTCAATATCGATCAATTTCTTTTTCCTTCTTCCTCTTGTTTAGCTTATACGGCCGTAACCCTAAAACTCCTTATAAAATATGTCATATACTCCTTTAACCCTAACTATATATAGTATTTAATGATTAATCCTTTTATAAAATTTAATTACCTATGAATTCAACCTAATAACTTTTGGTTTTAAAACTACTATTATTATTAGGACTTAATTAATATCAAAAGTGGCCCGATTTGGGTTTTCACATGTATAATGTATGGTGAACACTCTGATAGGGGATTGATTGAAATCGAATCCAGTGATGTTAATTTTTTAAAAGATGAATTTCCAAAATTAAGGAAGGTAAATAAAAAAAATCTTGACCTCTATGAAATATAGAAAAATCAAGATGGTGCATCTTAACTTGATGGATTGGATGTGAAAACGCAACCAACTTTATAGGATATTATGAATAGTGTGAGCACACCCAATGAATCTTCTCAAAATGCACAATTACGCTGAAGCAAGAGTGGAAATATTCTACGCAAACACTCGAGATAGAAGGTGAGATCTTTTTGAGTGTACTTCTATAGATGTTGATGAGCCCTCTTCTTATGAAGAAGCATTAAACTCACCTATATCAAGTAAATGGTTAGCAACAATGGAAGAAGAAGTGGACTTCATAGCTAAGAATCATGTATGGGATTTGGTTGATCTCCCGCCTGGTCGCAAGACTATTGAGAACAAATAGGTATAAAAATCAAGCGTAAGGCTGATGGATCGATCAATAAATACAAGACCCATCTTGTAGCTAAAGACTTCACTCAAAAAGACGGTATAGACTATGAAGAGACATTTTCTCCTGTGGTGAGATTTGCTTCCATCCGACTTATCTTGGCAATTGTCATTCATTTAGATTTGAAATTGTTCCAAATGGATGTGAAGATCACTTTTCTCAATCGAGAATTAAGTGAGGACATCTATATAGATCAACCAATTGGATTTCAAGTCAAAGGATAAGAGCACAAAGTGTGTCACTTAAAACGTTCTATTTATGGTTTGAAACAATCATTCAAACAATGATACAATTCATCCTATATTTAGTTTCACCAAGCCATTTTATCAATTAACTTTATGATGACTGAAAATGACCATTGTGTATACATTAAAAAACTTGAGAATAAATTTCTCATTCTCTCATTGTATGTGGATGATATCCTCTTAGCTGGAAATGACAAGGATTTAATAGTCACTACTCAAAATTGGTTATCGACCACATTTGAGATGAAGGACATGGGTGACGCAGAATATATACTCGGGATAAAGATTCGGTAAATCGTTCTAAAGGATTTTTGAGTTTGTCTCAAGAATCTTATATTAAAAGAATTTTAAAACGTTTTCACACGCAAGACTACAAACCCATAGATACCCCTATGGAAAAGAGTCTATACCTTAGCAAAGAATAATGCCTTAAAATTGAAGAAGAAAGAAATCATATGGCAAAAGTGTCATATGCAAGCGCTGTTGGTAATCTGATGTATGCTAAGATGTGTACTCGACCTGACATATGTTTTGCAGTATGCATGGTTAGCAGATATCAAAACAATAACCCTGGTTCTGCGCATTGGACTACAGTTAAAAGGATATTTAGATATTTGAAGGGAACCTCTAATATGATTTTGTGTATAGAGTCTTAAATTAGTCGGATATAGTGATACAACTGGATCAACAAATAGGGATGAGCATAAGTCCACTTCAGACTATGCTTTCATTCTTGGTAGAGAAGCCATTTCATGGTGTAGCAAAAAGGAACAATGCGTGCCATTATCCATGATGGAGTTTGAATACGTTTCATGTACTGCTGCAATACAAGAAACAATTTGGCTTACGAGATTTTTGCAAAGTTTGAAGATTATAAGGCAACCTCATGAAGCTATGGTGATTTATTCTGATAACACAACAACTATAGCTTATGCAAAAGATCCTAAATATCATGAAAAAATCAAACACATTGACACACGGTACTATTTCATACGTGACATCATTGCACAGGGTCAAGTAGTGTTGAAGCATGTTTCCACTTCCAATATGTTAGCTGACCCGTTTACAAAACCCAATCCCTAAGGATGTTTTTTATAAGCATATTAAGGGTTTGGATCTATTAAAAATTTGATTTAGTCGTTTATCATTTATGCAATAAAGTACTTATTTGTGGATTCTTTACATAATTGTTTCTCAAAGCACATATCTAAGAAAATTTGTCACTAGACTACTCAAAAAGTATTCCACTTACACGAAAAATCGCCCCAGCACTGAGATAACAAGTGGGATGAGACTTAATGATCACTAGGTACCAAATGTGGTGATCTCCTTATTATTATTGACACAAGGATAATTAATCATAATCGTCTTAGTGATGTACAAAGATGAGACTTAAAACTCAAAATTGAAGGTATCCACACTTCATATAGCCTGTTAATAGCCGAGTTTGAATCTTGGGTTTCAAGAGAGTCTCCTTAAGAGTTAGTTGGTTTTAGTTTCGTATAGGGTAAATTAGAGCATGACAACCTGAGTGGGAGCTCCATCATAGCATACTTTTCATACTGTATGTGCTGATAAATCGACCGATAAAAGGAGTAATTGAATGGATCCCTACTTCATCACAGTGTAAGCCATATGGACTTATTATCCAATTTATTATACCTTTTGCAATTTGAATCAATATTGAGAAGTTAAGGGTTGATGTTGCTACTTTAGCATGTTATCCAAAGATCATGAATAATGCAATCTAGTGAAACATGTCTAGGAAAACAATCAATCTTTGATCTATCAATATGAGTATTCAAGGAAAAGTTATTTAAATTTACACATAAAACTTTGTAACTCATTGTCTGGACGATTATAGAAATATTAGTTGTTGAATATAACTATGAGTACAAAAAGATGGAAAAAGGATTTGCATGGCTTTATTATTAGACGGATCATAGATGCAAAACTCTGTGTAGTTTAGATAAATTGGAATATTTCGAGATAATTGAGTGGAATTATGTTAGTGAGACGGTAACTTGACGTAACATCTCTCGTCGATACATTTTCTTATTTGGTTACACGTTTGGTTTTCATTATACATTTTCTGTATGATAGTGAGGATAAGTTCTAGAGATTAACGAATGAAACACGTTGAACGCAATATGTATGAGTGGGAGATATTGTATGTAAACGTCCATATAGCATATAACGTGAATAATAAATTAATTTAATTAATTAGTTAGACAGTGACTCTATTTAGACAATCAAGTAATTATTTGTGAGACAATTATCTAAGTGATAATTATTTAGTCAAATAATTATCTAAGTGATAATTATAATTGACCAAAACATATTATCATTAGAACTCACCAAGTTGAGTTGGAAAAGATTTTCTCAACTATACGTAATTGGGAGTCTGTCAAATAGAGTTGTATAAATAAGCTTATTGGTCAGAGAAAAATTATTACGTTTATTTTTTCTCTCTCCTCGACTCCATACTCCATAAAATTCCTTATGTTTATTTCTCCTAGAGAAACCATCATAGTTTAAGGTTTTGAAACATAAAATTGTGGGTGACTCTCGTAGTTGCTCCATCTGATGATGGAAAAGGTAACTATTGCTATCAAAAATTGGATTCATAAACCTAACCGATCCTACAAAAGTTGCTAATTTTTTAGATATAATTTGTTGACCAAATTAAATTATACCAACACTCTCAAATAAAAAATGCACTTGACTATCAAATACTATGAATTTTCAATTTATCTCTTGCTAACATTATGATTTTTCATAATATGGAAAGCACGTTGAACAAGCAATTTCCATTAGGAAAGAAACAAATCAAATTAGTAGCTATAATAAAGTGAAAACTCTCAATGAAACTCGACTTTTATTTTAACTCAATAAATTTACTTATTAATTCGAGTTTTGCCCGAATTTAGTTAAACTTACAAATGAGATAAATTGTTAATAAAATATTTAGAACTTAAATTATAAATTGATGTTAAGTACTAACATATAACACGTCATGTATCAAACTTATAAATTTTAATAATTAAACTACTTGTTAAAATAATTTTATTTTTACAACTAAAATAATAAACTGAGTGTTACATATAACTTATAATTTTGAATTACATTTTTTTTACATTTTAAAAATTTGTCATGTTATTGAGTATAGTGAACTCGATTACTTTTGTACTATACTTGTGTTTTTTGAAAATTGGTTTGTAATAGTAAAAATTGAGGAAATAAGAAAATTTTTCTACATAAATAAAATTTATAATATAATGTCATAAATCATTTAATACATATTAAAACACATTACCTATCTATATAACTTTGATGTGAAGTAATAGTTGTGTAATATAAATCAACATCGATTAAGATTAAGAAGTGCATGATTTTATATCATATATCCCAAGAAGCCAGATGTATTTCAGCTATTGGCGCCGCAAAATAAAGAACATTGTCGGACGAGCAGCAGCCGGCGTGCCAAAGTAAGTGGTCGCGCCCTTCGAGTTCCAATTCTCCGCCGGAATCTCCGCCGAAATCAAACTATAGTTGACCATCTTACTAAGTTCTCTCTTCCCAAGCAAGAATCTCCACCACGTAATCACCAAAGCCATGAAATTAAATTTCCAAACAATTGCCTTAAAATAATTTAATTATTTTTAGCGGATTTATTCACTTGCACATGGGGCAAGAACAATAACTTCTGAAAAATAAAAAATTTTACTTTTATTTTTAGATTGATAAATTTGGATAATAATTTAAAATTCACTTATTTATTAGAATAAATTTTAGAACTAAAATGAATATATTTTTAATTTATCAAAATTAAAAAATTTGAATGGAAAGACTTTCAATAACTTGAATTTAAAATTTGTTTATTTTAATTTTACAAATAAATATATAAATTTCAAATCTTTTTTTACATTTATTGATGCAAACACAATCTAATATCTATATCTAATTATTTTACCCAAAAAATGTTTCTAATTAATCTAAAATTGGATGAAAGAAACAAAATTGGATAAGTTAAAGATTATAGAAGCAAAAAATAATTCAATTACAAATCTATAAGTGTCAAAGGACATAAAAAATTAAACTGAAATACCACATCTAGATAACGTGCTAAATAAAATGTAAGTCAATTATAACTCGATATTTATAGCGATTTGGGGAAATATTATTGATTTTTTATAGTCACTATTGAAAAGAGGCAACGAAGGAGAATATTTTGCATGTTGACAATTGCAACATTAAGGCTTAGATACCCCTTCCCCCCCAACCCACCCCTCCGAAAGGGTTGGGGGTGCGGGGGTGGCGGCGGTTACAGCTCTAAAAATACTAGTACTAATTAAAGTACTTCACTAAATGATTTTAGAATGTAGATCACTCCCACGTGGCCAAATAACTGTAAGCAATAATTGTTGCATTCCATTACTTACTGCTTACGTATGTTTATGAAAAATTTTACAATTTTTTTAAAAATTATTATTTTTTTATATTTAAATATTTATATAATATAGTATTATATAATTTAAATATTTGTAATATATAAGTTTTTAAATCGAAAGAAATGATATTCTAAAAGAAATTTTAAAACTCCTCTATATTGATGTTAGATATTGATGTGTTTATGGACAATTCTTCTATTTTTTTTTATAGAATTTGATGATGCCAAAATATTATACTCAATGATAATATTACACGTGATTCTGATTCCAGGTCTACTAAGGGTATTTTAGTAATTTTATTCACGTGGTTCAAATGGGCCTGATTGAGTCAAGTATTTTATATTTGCTCCACGGATTGATTCAACCCATCGATTTCAGGTATAAATATCACAGTGACAGGTGAGATCAAAAAAAAAAAAAGAGAGATGGGGAATTACATTCATATTTTATTCAGACATAGATTCCTTATTTAATTTTACTCTCTGATCTAAGTACTGATTTAAGTCTGGTCTAAGTACTGATTTGAGCGTCGGAGCCTATCTCGGGGACAAAGCCCCGCTCTTTTTATTTTTAGGTAATCCAGACTTGAATACTGCGCGCGGTGTCCAACTTTCATTCTGGACGATCAGGCACACGGACTAACCCTAACTCAAAATTTTTGTATCAACAGAATTATTCTTTTATATTTTAGCAATATTTAAATAATATAATATAAAATACTTTAAACAATTATACTATATAAACATTTAATGATAAAAAAATAATTCCTTAACTCCACTGTAAAATTTTTCTTTATTTATAGTCAATCTCAATAATATTATAGTACAATAATGCTTTGTGACTATGGAAAAAATTAAATAGAAAAGATAAAAATATTAGAGTGGTAACTTCCTGGAAACTTCCTCACGTGTTGTCCTATTCGTGGATCGTCAAGTCCATCGTTCAGCTCCAATATGATATTCTTTTTTTGATATTTTATTAGGAAAAGATTTAAATAGATCTGATCTTTGATCTCACTTGTAAATATTATGGTGTGGATTAAATATTATGAAATTTATGACATAAATTAATGTAAGTAAAATTTTATAAGATTTAATTTTAACCAATGATACAGGTAGAGTTACATATCGATTCCTGTGTTTATGTAAATTACAAAATTTCATTGACTCCTTCGCATGCTTAAGATATTGTTTTTTACACCAATACTATTAAAAAATAGTACCACATTTTTTTTGGAAATCTCTGCTTAAAAGGATCAATCAAACACCAAAATATTGCATTCTTTTATACTGCAAGTTAATTATGCTCACATAATCCTAATAGAGATGTTATTATAAAGAAGCACTACTTCACCTTGCCACTCACACAATTGGTCAAATGCCAAAAAACAAAAACATTTGGACATTTTCATTTTTTCGCAAGCCCATCTGCCAGAGATGGACGCAGGACTTAGGATTTGACAGAACGAAATTTAATTGGTCTTTATTTATAGAGGTTAATTTATATTTTTATTCAAAATTTTAAGTAGTAAAAAGTAAAATTTATAAAGATATAAATAATTTTTTTATGAGTAAAAACTGAAAATTCTAAAATTTGGACTACCCTGCCCCACTCCTACTTCCCTATGCTGATGTTGGTGCACAACCTTATCATTGGTGTATTATTTTATAGGAGATATTATATTATTATATCTTAAATATTTATATTATAGGTAAATATTTAAAATATAAAATAAATTGGTCAAATTAAAAAAAAAATTGAACACTTTGTGTGACAAAAGTTGGATTTCAAATTTCACTACCAACGTTCCGTCCTTATTTGGTGAACTAATTTATGAAGTACTATAAAATACAGAAAATGCACTTGTGTGCTTGAACCTCGAGTGAATACTTTACTATATTTTTTAATTATTTTTCTGTCAAAAATAATATTTTATTCGTCTCATTTATACTGTAACACTTCTCATTTCAAAATGTCCAATAAAATGAATTATTAGTTTTGTCGAAATTTTAAATTTATCCTTCTAAATATTTAAAATATTTGCAACTCCAATAACCAAATTTTGTGTATAGATTATAAACAGTGTGTATCGAAATAAAAGCTTGTACACCCATGTAAGACCTACTTTTCAATGTGAGTTTTACATAAACCCTACGACGACGTTCCCCTGTCGATACGCATACGGATAAACACCTTGATATTTATCCTTCAAGTCTTTTTTTTACTAGTAACGGTTGAAATAAAAGAAATATGAGAGCCGACAAAATTGGATTAAATTCAAAGAAGCCGTCTATGTGAACGCGTTAGTCAACAGGGGTTAAAGCGAATCAGGGACTAATAAGAGGGAGTGGTCGAAACGTTACTGTGATGTGCTGTCAGCAACTGGCAGGTGTCCGTTTCACCGCACTTATTTATCTCCTATTGGTGGAAATAGGTAGGGAAAACCGAGTGCAGAAAATTACAAAAAATGAAACGAAATCCAGTTGTAAATTTGAGGTTAGATTTGGAAAATCGAGAATAATGAGGTGGGATTGTAACGTAAACCAAGTGGGCTAGACCACTATATAAAGAGGGGCTGGTGAGCTGATTAAAGCCACACACATCGCCAAAGATATTCACACACACACTCATCACACACTCATCACACACAGCACTTCACAGTGCACACCACAAAAACAAGAGAGTTCTTGAGAGCTTCTTTGCTAGTTTTTCTTTTTAGCTTTTTCCCCCTTCTTTAACATCCCGCTTCTTAGATCCCTTTCTGTTAATTATCTGTCTTTCTTTCAAGCTGTTCTAAAAATTTTGAGTTTGTAATTTTTGACATAAAAAAATTTTGTACAAGAAGCAAACTTAGACTATTAAGGATTTCAAGAAAGTCAGGTGTTTTCAGAACTGAGATCCCTTTTTTTTTTTCCTCCTATTCCTTTCTTTTAAGTAAATTCTCCTTTTCTTTTTAGAGGGCTTATTTGTTGTCCCTCAAGGCTGGTCTTTTTTAAGCCACAGGACACAAAGAAGAGGTTGTCTATTTGTATACCTCTTTGGATCCTACTTTTTTTTTCTTCTTCTATTAATTCCCAAAAAATTTGTGTCTAAATCTTAAGTAGACAAAATCACCTGTTCTTTAATATTCATAAGAATCAGGTTGGTCTTTTCAATTTCTTTTTTAACAAAAAAATTTGTGCTCTATTAGTAACATTTTGACATGGCAGCTACAACAATGGATTTGTGGAATAAGTACATCTTTAGATCTAGAATTATTAGACCCTTTCAAGGGTGGTGAGCTTATGGAAGCACTTGAACCTTTTATGAAATCAGGTGCTTCCTCACCCTCTTCATCTTCTTACAACCCTCAATCATTTTCTTCCACCTCACCTTCTTTTCCCTCAACAAATGACCCATTTTGGTCTTTCTCAATAACCACCCCTTCTACATCTACCTCTTCAAGTTCATTTCCCTATAGTTCTTCCTTCCTCTCTCCAGCCCAATATCAGGCCCATCCCAATACGTACCCTGAAAGTTGTTATCCAGCCCAGTCATCATATGGGCTTAACCCACAGGGGTCACTTGGGCTCAACCACTTAACTACACACCAAATCCAAGATATCCAAGCCCAAATCAACCTCCAGAACCAGAATCAACCGCATATGTTCTCTGGGACTTTATACCACCAGTTGCCCAATATTCATCAAAGTCGGTCTCAGCAGGCCCTTCACTACTTGGCTCCAAAGCCCATAATTATCCTGAGCTCCAATGAAGCTAGCGGGCTCACCTCCCAAGCCCACGAAGCTCTACAGAGGAGTAAGGCAACGCCACTGGGGGAAATGGGTCGCTGAGATCCGTTTGCCCAAGAACCGTACCCGACTCTGGCTTGGCACCTTCGACACCGCTGAAGAGGCGGCTCTGGCCTACGACAAGGCGGCGTTCAAGCTGAGAGGCGACTTTGCACGGCTGAACTTCCCTCATCTCCGCCACAGCGGGTCCGTCATCGGCGGCGACTTCGGCGAGTACAAGCCTCTGCATTCCTCCGTTGAGGCTAAGCTTCAGGCGATCTGCCAGAACTTGGCTGAAGGGAAGAGCATCGACGGCAAGAACTCAAAAGGGTCTGCGGCTGCGAAGCGGAAATTGGCGGAAGAAGAGGTGAAAATCAAGTCGGTTGACGCAGGATCGGAAAGTGAAACCGGGTCGGGTCATGGATCCAATGGGTCATCGCCCGTTTCGGATCTGACTATTCCGGACTTCACCGAAGAGGCAGGGATCGTGGGAAGTTTGTTCTGAGAATCTTACGTTGCAGAAGTATCCATCGTATGAGATTGATTGGTCAGCTATTTAAAAAAAATTGTCCGAAAAATAAAATTGTGGTAGTTTTTTTTTGTTAATTTATTGAATGGTGTGTATATGGATGGGGAGGATTGTAACTCTGCAATAGAGTTTTTGGTAATTGCAGGGGTAGTCCTCATTGTTTTCATTGTAGGGGTGGGGGTTAAATTAGGTAATTCAGGCAGGTAATAGTTGTCCACATTACTGCCAACTTGGTCAGCTGCTTTTTGTCTCGGCTGGAGGACCAGGTTTTGGATGAATTTAAGGTGTCACTATATATTATAAGCAGTGTAATGAATTTCTGTTAGTAATATAAAAAAATGTTTTTATGTTTATTATCTTTTCCTTTACTTCGATTATTATGGATTTAATCTTTTTTTAATTATCGAACATTCCAATTTCACCCTGCTTGGATCGAGTATTTTGAATATTTGAGCCTAAATTGAGCCCCGTGTTTAGATCAAACTCTTATGCAATTTTAGCCCATGCGTACCGAACTTCAATGAAACCGAAAACAATTGTTACAGAAATTATATTAAAAAGAGTTGAAAATAGAATTACTCTCTAGATGAAAGACCAAATTTTTTATTATTACGAGATTTCAAATAATCAATATTTATTTGTTCTTCGTCCTTAAGCTTATGAACTGTTACAAGTCTATAAAGTTTAATGTGATAAAGTCTAATGACATAATATGCTGGTGGTCAGTAAATTTTCTAAAAAATTTGTTATTTTCCTTTTTGGTGTAAGAAAATAGGGTTAATAACACTTTACCTACCTAATGACACTTTGCCCCGAATTAAAAAAATTACACTTTCTCTCTCAATTATATGGTTTATTCTTTAAAAAATTTATAATATCATATTAAATGACTTAAATGACTTAAATTTTATATTTAGATTTTGATAATGATGGGATAATTATTTAAAATAATAACAAATAAATTATATGATATTTTAATATAATCTATATTTTTAAATTTTGTTATTTCATTTTATATTATTTCGAATTTAAATATTTAATTATAATGGTAAAACAATTCATAAGCTGCCTAATTTTCTGTCAAAATTAAATACATGAAAAATCAAAATATAATACTAAGGGTATTTTAGTCATTTAACTTCAGGGAAAGACTAAGGTAGACCTGATCTTTGGCCTCACTTATAGATCTCGTGGTGTAGATTAAATGTTACGGAATCTATGACATAAACTGATGTAAGCAAGATTCTATAAGATTTAATCTTGACCACAGGGTCTACAGGTGGGGTTAAAAACCGGGTTTATGTAAGTTTTTTCCTTAACTTGATATTATAAATTGGGTTAAATGCAAAAAAATCTCCCTGAACTTGTACCTCAGTTGCACTTTACCCCCCTCAACTTATTTAATAAACACTTTACCCCCTATCCCTTACTTCTTTATGTTTTGAGACAAAATTGCTCTTACTATTTTAATATTTTTTCATTTTTTTTCTCTTCTTACAAATTTATTTATTTTCTCTCTCATATTTTTCCTTTTATCTTTTTATCCATTCTTTCTTGCTACTGTTAAATTATTATACTATAAGAAATTGGTTAGTTAAAAGCTTTTTTTTTTTTTACATATTTATAAATAATTTATAGATTAAATAATTGTTTCAATACAAGCAACATATATTAAATAGTATAATATAGATTTTATGAGTTTTACAAATGCTAGAATCAACAAATAAATAAATTATAAAACGATAACATATTTTTTCAAAAAAAATTAAAATATATATTCTAAGTATGCAAACAAAATTTTTTTTGGTGCCATATGATTCACGGGTCATATTTTGGTTAAATTTACTGTAATTCCAAAATTATTTATATTATGTAGCCGTAATATTTTCTTATTACATTTTTTTCGATATTACACCGCAAATAAAATTTTGTACATATTTTTTTATTCTATAAACTCTTTTGTATACTATAAATTTTTAATTTCCTATGAGGATAACTCAAAATTTTTATTTTTTATTTATTAATCTTACTATTAATAGTTAATCACAAACTTTATATTACAACAAGGTATATTTATTGTATTATATTTATTGCATTAAAGGATGATTAATCTATAAATTAAATTATTTAGACACATGTGAAAATTTAGAACTTTAATTAATTAATTATTAAAAGTAAAGTAATTATTTAGTAGTAGCAAGAGAGAATAATGAAAAAAAAAGAAAAAAGAAAAATAAGGTAGAGAAAATAAATAAAAGGAAAAAAAGAAAAATAATAATAATTAAAATAATAGGGGTAATTTCATCTCAAAACATAGTGTAAAGTGCTTATTAAATAAGTTGAGTGGAGCAAAATGCAACTGGAGTGTAAGTTCGGGGGGAATTTTTTGCATTTAAACCCGTATAAATTTTCTAAAGATGAATCATGTAATTGGGGACAAAGCATAATTTTTTTAGTTCAAGGGACAAAGTATAATTACTTATATAGTTCAGCGGGGCAAAGTGTTATTAACCCTAAGAAAATATTCTCCAAAATTTGTTAGAAAAAATAAATATGTTTTGAGCCCTCGTATTCGTATATACGTATATCAGGACTATTTTTCAACGGGATGAGCATACCTACGGGCTATGACTAAAAAGTGGTGATTTTTCATCCAATTTCTAGTAGAAGCCCAGAAAACTTCTTCAATAGATGATATATATTTTAAATTATTTATGATATATATTTTTTTTGCTCAAAGATACTACTAGTAACTTTTATGAAAAAAAAAAATGTGTAAAAGTTGTAGTTGTAGCAATTGGTTTTAATAGCCTCTTCTAAAACACATAATTCCAAAATATTTTGAGAAGTTCTTACTTTTTGAGATTGAATTGATGTAGACGAATGAATTTCCTGTCTCACAAGCAATCTCTTTTGTGATCTAAATGAAGAGTATACGAGTCAAAAAGGTAAGTGCTCTCATTTGCGTTGGACATGTCACGTTCTATTGTTAAATTGTGGAAGATGGGAGCAAGGAGCGCTGGGCATTATTGATTCAGATGCACATGAACTTTGAACAATGAGGAGAAGCAGAAATCTCGTGCCCCACTGAAACACCAACCAACAAAAAACAGAAAGCAGAATGAGTTTCTGTCTCAATTTATTGTTAAATTGAGAACGGTAAACTTCTTTCTTTTTTTTTTTTTTTTTTAAGAAATTAGTTTAGCACCCCTCCAAAACATGTCACGGTCACATTTTTAACGATTTATAATCATTTTTACATATTAAGAAAGTGATAATAATGAGATTGAAATTCGAACTTCTCTTATGCAAAGTGTTCGGACTTCGCTACTCAAATGGCATTGAGGAATGAGGATTGGGTTTGCTAATTCGTAATCTGATCTTGATATGATAAATTCCAAGTGATATTTTTTTTTGTTTTGGGAGTGATGGGATTCAATGCAACAAAATATTTCCAAATTCAACCACAATATATTTGCATAATTATGTCGGTAGTGGAGCTGATAAAAAAATCAATAGTGGCGATACTGTGACCGTCGTGATTCATAAAAGCAACAACAAAAGCCGAAATTGGGATGGAGACAATTAACATATCACTATCTTTGTAGTTCCGTGTCGTAATTTTCTCAAAATAATGCTAGTCACACCCATTTCTCTCTCCCCAATTATGTCAGTCAAGCTGCCTTTGCAAACTCATCTAGGTTTAGTAAATGCAATTCATTAATGATCCATCAATTCCCAAACAAATCCCATTTAATTCATGGCATTTGCAATTTGTATTTTTGGGAATTACATGCATGTAATTAATTGTTATTGTGCAAAAAAGACCCTCTTGATTGAGCAAATAAATGGTGAATTAATATATACATAGACTTATTAGGCGGCTAGCTGAGTGGTCCAATGCACGGAAAAGAATGCGCAAAAAAGGAGGAATTGAGAGTTGAACTTGGTAACCAAGGTCCCAACTAGTTGAGTAAT
This sequence comes from Cinchona pubescens, assembly GCA_025175665.1. NCBI lineage: Eukaryota > Viridiplantae > Streptophyta > Magnoliopsida > Gentianales > Rubiaceae > Cinchona > Cinchona pubescens. Next base: position 337,511 of record JANKKI010000200.1, read on the forward strand.
TGAATTGGGTGGGACTTAACTATCGTAGTACATTAATAGAAGTACCAAGTATATGAGGTCTGTATAAGGCACGTTCTACGATTGTGTAATTTATTAAAAAAGAAGAAAAGAAAAGAAAATTATGGATACTTAATAAAAAAATAATAAAGAGGAGAATTTTATAGTCCATTTTAGATAATCATTTATTTGGTTTTAAAAATTTGCAGTTCAAGCTTTTAAAGCACATAATGTTGTACTGTATAAACATTTAAAGTACAAGGAAATGATTCTCTAAAAGAGACTATAGAATTTTCTTATTAAGAGAGTGGGGAAGATAAATTTGATAAATCATAAAATGATGGACACCAAAACTCTTCCCTCATATTTTATATATAGTATATATTACATGGAATGGAAATTGATGATACAAGGAATAGTTCTCTAATAGGATGTGTTCACGTGATGTGTAATTAATAATTCATTAAGGGCATATTTGTAAATTTGTCTGTTAAGACTAGTTCGATTACTGATCGTGATTGATTCCTGTATATTCAATGTACTCATTCAATTCTCATTAATACAAATTTAGGGTTAATAACACTTTACCCCACTAAATTAGGTAGGTAATAATACTTTGCCTCCCTTAACTAAAAAAATTACACTTTGCCCCCCAATCACATGATTCATCCTTTAAAAATTTTATAATATTATGTTAAATGACTTAAATACCCTTAGCACTATATTTTGATTTTTGTATTTAAATTTTGATAATGATGTGATAATTATTTAAAAATAATGAAAAATAAATTATATAATATTTTAAAACAATCCATACCAATATATATCTTGGTCAAATTTTAAAATTTTGTTATTTCATTTTATATTATTTCGAATTTGAATGTTTAATTATAATGGTATAACAATTCCTAAATGGGCTAATTTTCTATTGAAAATTCTTCTTTAAATTTATTGTGTGACAATATATTTTTTTTATATAAAATTTTGAATTTATCTCTTAGCATTTTTAAAGTTTTAATATTTGGATGAACCTGTGCAAATTACAATGTCAAATATAATATAATTTGACATTTTATCATAATACATTTTCACTTGTATAATTGTTTTGTTATTATATTTTATTATAATAAAACACTTTTATTATAATATTAGTTTGTTATTATATTTTATTTTTTCCTAATTCTTTTATACTTATTGAACATCAAAATTATATACATGAAAATCAAAATATAATACCAAGGGTATTTCAGTCATTTAATTTGATATTATAAAATTTTTAAAGGATGAATCATGTGATTGGGGGTAAAGTGTAGTTTTTTTAGTTTAGGGGACAAAGTGTAATTACCTACCTAGTTCAGGGGGCAAAGTGTTATTAACCCACAAATTTATTTTCTTACTAGTTTTAACTCTCATCATAAATGTTTTTTTTTCCTTTTATTTGTTGAAAAAAATTAGGGTTACTAACACTTTGCCCCTCTAAATTAAAAAAATTACACTTTTCTTCCTAATCACATGATTCATCTTTTAGAAAATTTATAATATCAAGTTAAATGACTTAATTACCCTTAGTATTATATTTTGATTTTTCATGTATTTAATTTTGATGTTCAATACATATAAAAGAATTAGGAAAAATAAAATATAATAACAAACTAATATTATAATAAAAATTATTATTATAATAAAATATAATAACAAAATAATTATATTATATTTGAAAATGTGATAAAATGTTGAATTATATTATATTTGACATTACAATTTGCACAGGTTAATCCAAATATAAAAATTGTAAAATGTTAAGAGAAATAAAAAAAATCAAAAATTTTATAAAAAAAATATATTGTCACACAATATCTTTAAAGAAGAATTTCAATAGAAAATTAGCCCATTTACGAATTGTTCTACCATTATAATTAAACATTTAAATTCGAAATAATATAAAATGAAATAACAAAATTTAAAAATTTGATCAAGATATATATTGATATGGATTATATTAAAATATTATATAATTTATTTTTCATTATTTTTAAATAATTATCGCATCATTATCAAAATCTAAATACAAAAATCAAAATATAATGCTAAGGGTATGCATTAAGTCATTTAACATGATATTATAAATTTTTTATAGGATGAATCAAATGATTGTGGGGCAAAGTATACATTTTTTTTAGTTTAAGAAAACAAAGTATTATTATTACCTAATTTAAGGGGTAAACTGTTATTAACCGAAAAAATTATAATGCAATCTGGACTAGTAGTCTCTCTCATTGAATACTAGTATTAAATGTATAGGAATCCATTCTAGACATGTAACGTTTCATCAAAATGGTTTGTGGCTTTGTGCATTGAAAATTTAGGAATCGAAGACACAAATTAAGTCAAAATTTTCGAGGGGTGAAAATTTGGACGAAAAGCAAAGTGCTAGTAATTCTTTCCGTCAGCATCCATCTCAGCAGTATTCATTTTCTATGTGATTCCAATCTTGAGTTTCAGGTGCTAATTGGATTAACTTCGAGGACGGAGGGAAAATTCAAGGAAATTAAAAGAAATGGCAACCCATGAATCGACCTATCTATCTGGTATCCTATAAGGGGATAAGTGTCTCTTATCCAGAATTTCGTTACAATACTCCCTCAATTTCATTATATTATTGTCCTTTTGGTTGATATATACTTATAAATTAAAAAAAATTTAAATTACATCAATTTTATAAAAAAAAAAAAAATTTAAACTGATTAAATTATCTTCTACATTGATATTCATTAACTACATATTCCTCCCTCTTTATTAATACGACGTCAAAACCAAAATTGAAAGAAAAAAAAAAACTCATTTATCATTGAATTTTAAAAGTGACAATAATCTAGCGCAAAACAAATCTATGGCTACAGAATGGTTATCCAGAAAATAAGGCAAGGGAAAAAAAAAGAAAAGAAAAAGAAATTAGATGGTTAAATATTATCCATAATCAAATAATCAAGGAATAATATTTTTGAAGAGGCGAACTTTATACACAACTAAATTTAGAACTTGAGCAAAAATTTTACTATAAAGGACATATTTGAATAATTCATCAATTTCTTGAAAGAAAACAGAACTTTGATTTTTGAGTACTCGTGGGCGGAAGTGGGCCCTCCTTGCCCTTATGGCTCCGTCCATCAGAGGTGGGTCCAATTTTACATTAAGTAATTAATTTATGTAATAATTTTTTGGGAAAATCGCTGAAATAGTCCCTCAACTTTTGCACTTTAGACAGAATAGTCCTTCAACTTTTTTTGTAGCCAAAATGGTCCTCCAACTTTTATTTTTTAGCCAAAATAGTCCTTTCATGTGAAATTTATATAAAAAAAAAAAAAATTATGGTGACTACACTATAAAAGGACTTTTTTGGCTAAAAAATAAAAGTTAAAGGACTATTCTGGCTAAAAAAAAAGTTGAAGGACTATTCTGGTTAAAAAGAAAGTTGAGGGACTATTCTAGCTAAAATACAAAAGTTGAGGGACTATTTTGGCGATTTTCCCTAATTTTTTTTATAAAGGTTGTAAGAGATTGCTTAACTCACAATCAACCGAAAGAGAAAAAAAAAAACAGAAAAAAAAGAATTAATATCATAGCGTTAAACGTTTAATTTTCACCTTATAGAGCAAATCTTTGGGCTCCCATGCATTGACTAAAGTATTTAGTACTAATAATCTTCAGGTCTTCTACATAGACCAAAGTCACAAAGTTGGATTATTCAAGTTCACTTATGTTATAGGTATAATTCCTGTACACTATCAGTAAGATAACTATATTTTGTTAGTTTTAAAAATTTATACAGTAAAATTTTTTAAAATTTTAAACATTATTTTGTATTGTATAATTTTAAAATACAATGAAATGATAATTTTTAAAACAAAATGAGATAGTTATCTGAAGGGAATATATGCAGAAATTTTCTAATGGTATGTTTGTTTAGTTGTCTCCTAAGTCATAGATTATATACTTCTAAATGCCCAATTAATTAAGGCCGTAATTCAATAAAAAAAAGAAAAAAAAGAAAGAAGCAGCATCCCCTACGAAAGTAATCTCTACTAAACTTTGTCCTCTTGACTTTCCAAAAGATTCTAGAAAAAAGTGACTTGTAAATTGATAGAAGAAAAAAAATGATTTCCAAGAGTAATCCAATTGATCCCTTGCTTTCATGATATTATCCCTTCTCGCTTTTGCTTCTATTATATCTCTAAACTTATGTCAATGAGGACTAGGTGTAGTGATAAAAGACTTTAAAAATTAGAGATTCTGAAATTTAATTTTACGAGTGTGAGTTTAATTTAACTTTATGTTAATATTTATTTCATTATTTGTAAGTTTGTTGAGTTGTAATCTGTTAATATTGATTGCACATTATAATCTTATGAAAAAAAAAATTTATTTTCAAAATTCTCCTGCCGCGTTGGTGTGGGGACATGCCGAGAGGAAAGGAACAGATTAAAAAGGAGACCATTTCAAAATAGCTACAATCTTTTGGATCCGAATTACATTAGTTAATTGAACACCGAAAGATATCAGAATGGTTGAAAACTATCTTATATATACTCTAAGGCTCTTCATTAGTACTGCCTGCAAGCAACTTAGATTCTAAAGATTTTTGCACAATTTTTTTTAAAAAAAATTTTTTAAGAAATGGGACGTGCATTACTGTAACTTTTTTTTTTTTTTGAAAATTATTTTTAACTTTCATGATGATAAATAACAACGAGATTTGAAGCATTTTTTAGCCAAAAAAATAAAAAAAAAAAAAAAACTGAATCATATTTGATGAATATTGCAAAAAGCTTTTATCATTATTTCCACACAAACTTCATGGGAGAAAAGGATTTGGTACTTGCTAGTGCTTGTCTATTCTGGAAATGAAATCTAAGGTCTAAAGTGTGCCGCCATTATCTTGGAAGTAGATGATATGATCAACTCAGAATCAAATGGTTGGAAAAACTAGCAATTGTCGACTGTCCACTTTAGCAAGCATGCGCATAGAGATATTCCTTCAATCATAACAAAAGATGTGATCTTGAAAATGGAATATTTAGGCCAACGTATTATGTAATCTTACTTCATTTTATTCTTATTCTCTTATCTTTTTAGCGTATTTTAATTCCTAACACCTCAGACACTTTCGCATCGAATCTTATGTGTGGAAAATAAGATAGAAGATTCTGTGTCGAAACTATCTATTATGCAGTCCTCTCTGCACCAGAATTAGTGCTGCATTTGGAATATGGTTTTATTCTTTTTCCTTTCTTTTGACACGTAGTTTTGTAAATTACAAATAACCGAAGACCGAGCGCGTGGAACTTAATCCTGCGAAAATATGTGTTCAAACGTTAGCATTCTGTCTCATTAGTCTAATTTCTCAATTTGAAAGTGGGATCGGAAATTAGTTGCACCAATTAATGGTTTGATGTTACCGGCAATAGTTTACATTCCGAACATGTCAAAATTCAGTGTGAACAAGCTATCAATACAATCTCTGCTTCAAAGATTATACTTTGTGAAGTAGTACCATACTTTGCGCTCGAAATATATTCCCGAATCTCGAGTTAGAAGAATTGTGGATAAAGTATAATCATATTACGGGGACAGAGCTAGTGGATATTGCAACGTGAACTATTATATTTGCCTCTGATTTTGGACACATCTACGCATTATCTCTTTTTAACCAACTACAAAAAATCATTGAAATAGGACATTGACAGAAACACTGAAGTGCTTGGACAAACATAGGCATAATTGAATCATCGTCGACAACCTTGGTGATGAAAAGCAGGTCGCCGAGTAACAGGTGAAATCGTGAACGATAAAGGGAAAGGAGTAAACACACCGGGGCTCATGAACATAACAGTAGCACTCGCAAATATATTCACCGAAGATGCATCATACTAACATCAAGGCACTTCTCGGTTTCATGCTGCATTGCATTGGACTTCTGTATGATGAAATTCAAGAGTGGAACATGCAGTTTGTGCACAGTTATAGCAACGTAAAGTGGCAGATTTAAGCAGAATACTACTAGTAGAGAAACAGCTTCAACATTACCAAGTAAAATTCAAAGAAAAATTTGCAAGTTAGTAATCCATCTTGACTGCTGCTCAAAATAATTTCTCTTTGTGGTATATACCAAAATTTCCCGGCTGAGATGTGAAATAACTCCGTACCCCTTTGAAACAACTAAATCAATCACGTAGAATGCACAATGATTTGCCGAAAACTAAGATAAGTGTTAGCCATTAATAATAATCTGTTGAACTAATCTATCCATCCATTATAAAACAGACAACCACCACAGAAGTGACAAAAAACTGTCAACCATGCCGTTTCCACAGTTTGCACTCTTCTGGATCGACTCTCTTGACAGAGACATCTTCATTGGCATAGGAAAGATAGCACTGGCAAAAGGCACTAATGTTTATAATCAGCTGAATTTACCAATTTCCATCTTCTTCTTAATTGCTTTCTGCCCGTGATATATGAATGAATCAATTATCCCAGAAACCGTGAAAACACCTGACAGGATGAGCAGAATTTTGGGCCATTAACATCGACAACTTCAGAGTACGTGATATAAACTTTCGAGATGGCATTAGCCTTTTCACAAGGAGCACGCATACAGTGTAGACAATCATGAAACTAAATTTAACATTTGTTACTCTAGCCCAACTATATTCTTAGGAAGAATCACATCTATATCACATTGGGTATTATTCAGAATGTAAACTATTGCCAGTTACATTATTCCTTGTTCGAGGCAAAACAAGCAGCATACACCAACACTACCAATAGGTGTATTCCTATATATTTATGTACACTAGTAAAATGCATGCTCAAAAAACCAGACTCCCGTATCACTTGCTACTATTGGTTATTACACACCCTAAGTGTGAGCCTAAGAAAAAATATTTTTGTTATATTATTTTATGTTTTATGCCAAATTGTAATTACATTATCAAGACTTTTAAGAGAATCTATGAAGAAACTATTGTATATAATATCAAGTAGAGAAAAAAGGGGATGGGGAAGTTTTAAAACTACCTCAGGAAGGGTATAAAAGGAATAACATAAAATGAAATCACACAAAAGAGGGGTCCTGCTTTATATATAATATAGATATAGATAATTGCAATTTAAAGCAAACCGGGAAAATTATTGGGAACAACAATCAAAACATCATGCAGAACAACCTAGGTCCAACTCCCAAAATAAACAAAGGATGGATTCAAATTCAATCAGCTTTTATGTACAAAAGTCAATTATCCAGTATATATATATATATATAGAAAGGTATAGAAACTTGTAAATTAGCAAAAATTGACTACTAATTCATTTAACGATTGCTTTTGTTTCAACAAGGAAAAGGAAATTACCTCCAATTATTGCACAGACATTTGTAAGGAAGTGTAAAAATGATATGTGCTGCTCTGTGAAAGTTACCTATAACAGTAAAAAAATTGACCGGAGTTAAAAGTGAACATCCATGATTTCTTCCACACATTGTCCATGGCAAAATGAATTGGGGATAGTCAACTTGTTTGGATACTTTTTAACTTTCTCCCACACAAACCAATTGTTCTAAAGAGGCTGTAGTGGATGAAATTGATTAAATATGTACACATAGACATATGTCATTAGACTTGGTCTAATTTTCACTTGTCTAAAGCATGAACATACCTTGATTGGTGAAAGGTCATAAAAGAAGAAAACTCCAGGAAGAGACTGAAGACGGCCTATTTCTGCTCCTTTAAAATGTTCAGTTACAGAGAACTGCAATATACAGGTGCCGTAACATTTCATGCCATGTTCAAAACCAGATTAAGATTTTGGTGTTTAATCATACCTGATTAGATTGGATATTATGTCCATTCACATGCGTGTACACAGTGGGTACCACCTGTTTTGCGGAGAAGATTAAAACAGTCAATGATACTCGACATGAGAAAAATATGATGCTTCATTCAACTTCCTCTTTTTTCACCTAATTTAAATAATCAAAACCGGCTTGTACTGGTGGGGGTTTGACACAGAACCTACCAGTTCTACTAATCAATTGAAAGAACTATGAGGTACCAAATCAAAATCAACAATAAAATAGATGTGAAAGTAAGAAAACTTTATCAATATCCTATTTGTTGTTGTAATTGTTGCTATTAGAACCACTAAGCCTTAATTTACATAATATTTTTAAAGCAAATATTAAGGTCATTTATAAACAGAAGATGTAACTACTAGAAATCCCCAAGAAAACAAAATATATATGTTTAGGCAGATGCTGATGCTAATTTGATGCTCATAAAGATGAATCTTCATACATCATAAACAAGCAATGACATAGTTAACCTCAAAAAAAATATTAGTTACACACCATCCCGAGTATTGCGATAGGTTTTCTGTTGCTCATTTCCAAACTAAACTTTTCACAGACGCATTTTAACTTATTAAAACTACAGAAAATTTGAGGATTAAAGAAACTCTCTAAATAATGGTTCATCCACAGAAAATTGTCCTGGTTTTTGAAAAATAGAAACCCATCAATTGAGCAGATAAAATACAGGAAAGTCCAAAGGAGTCCATGTAAAATGAACAACTGACTAACCTTGAGAAAATACTGATACATCCCATTTGGTGTTTGTTGTGTCCATTCCACACTGAAAGAAGAGAATACATTAATATTGTTATATTGAAGGATGGTACAAGACCAAATTGTTACTTAAGAAGCAAATGAGAAGACTGCATTGATACCGGTCGAGAGGATTTACAACACCAGGGAAATAGTCTCCAAAAGCTAATCTATTGATCTTGTGGCTCATCTGAAATATGTATGAACAACTAAGTTAGTTATGTTGTGTTTGGATCAATGGATTTGGAGAAGGATTTGAAATCCACCCATTTTTTTTTAGAGAGATTTTTATGGTTGAAATGAATGAATTTCAAATCCACCCAAATCAAAAAGTGTGGAATGAAGGATTTCACATTACTTTTTAATTTGGGCAGATTTGAAATTCATCGATTTTGACTTTACAAATCTCTCTAACAAATGGATGGATTTCAAATCCTTCCTCAAATCCATCGATCCAAACACAAGGTAAAGAAAATTCAATAGAAACTCAAAACTTTTTTCTTTGATTGAGCACAAATTAGTGCTTCACAGGTTAATGGAATCAAATCACATCTTTACATTGAAACTATCCTTCTGGAAAGCCAACAGATCATGGACATGAACATTTGCCTGTTGAAAACTCTTCCCAGGTGCGAAATGAAAATTTCCAGCAACCTTATTGACATCTAAGAATCCATAAATATTGCATCCTTCACCTTCTTCATCTATAATCCTTTGAAGAAAGCCTTCTCTTTTACACTGAAGTATGGAAAAGCATTTAAGACAAAAATGTTTGTCCTATACAAGTTCTATATTCAAACTCCACAGAGGATTTTTCTTTTTCCTAGCACTCAAACTTTTATTGTTTTACAAGAAAAAACTAAGGTGGTATGAACTCAAAAGCTATACAACAAAAACCACAGAAAGAGTCCATAAATAGCTAGTCATGTATAACAATAATGACATAGATAATGTCACTGATAGAAAAGGTGGAAAAGTCACCTTTTCCCCAGTTTTATTTCAAGATCTGAATTAAACATTGTTACATGGGAAGCACGCAATATGTTGAAGGATTTTAACTGTCAAAATCAGAAATTCTTACTGATCAGGCTGGAAAAACGTCGACAGAAATTAAAGCTACTAAGAAAAATATGGACAAGTTATATATTTCTTCTTTGACTCAGTAATCACAAAGATATGTATTCTTTTCCTTACATAACTACATGAACTACAACTGAGAAGAGGTATTGGGAAGGGTGACTAAGTTGTAGTTGGTCTCAAATGGGCATGAATTTTTTGTCCACTTGGTGAGAACACCGAAGATAGAGTGATATTTTGTAAATTGTAACTGGAGATAGAAGTTTTTCTATCCCCTTGGCAAGGTGGTATTCTTTCATGAGCATAAATGGGCTGTTGCTCCTTTTGGTGAACCTCAATAGATTATTGACCTTGAGAACCAAAAGGGAACATCTAGAAATGTGTGAGCCTCTAGATTTCAAGAGCCCATTTTGGTGAATTTTGTCGCCTTGTCTCCCTTCAGCAAATTTCTATAAGCCATCCACTTTGACAACCAAAACACATAATTTTCGTTGCAATAAACAAACCTCTAAATGCCATTTTTATTATTTAAAAATTACAATAAAACAAGCTAAATGGATAAAGAAGACTACTTTGCCAAGTTAATCCAAGTAAAGGTTCAGGCTTAGCGAACAGTTGTAAGCGTTCTTCTCTTCAGAACATTCCAATAAGTGCTGAAATGAATCTGACAAAAGTATGATTTACATATTTTACCTCCACAAAAACAGTCATGGTAATGCAAAAATTATAATTACAGCACCAAAACTGTTAAGTTAGACAACTCATGCTCAAGTTAGACAACTCATGCTCCTTTTCATCAAATATCATTCCTTTGTGGGGACGGTATAAGCTATTCTCTAGACAAGAAAATAATAAACCAATAGAAAAGAGCAAACCACTCACTTGGTCAAGTAAATCTGGATTTGATACTGCCCAACCTTTCTTTCGATATGCTTCTCGAACTTCTTCACAGGAGTTGCAGCAATCATCATCGGACTGAGGAGCAGAAAAGAAGAGTGCGGGTAGGAACTCAGAAATATCAAAGAATCGTATGCAAAGCAGCAAAACTAAAATAAACAGAATAGACATAAAGAAAATATAGGCAAAAGAAATCAAGTTGAAGTTTGATTAGGGATAGCAAGACCTATTAAATTGTAAAAGGAAGAAAGGCATACCTGTAATCAACAGTAAAGCACAATGGAAAAATGAAAGCAATCAACAATTGACACTTCACATTAAATCAGTTATCAAAGATACGATTTCAAAGTCAAGTAATTTGTGGCGGTTAATTAATGACTAAAATGAAGCATACCATTTCTCCTCCATAACATGAACCACAGTATGTCTCATTGTGTTCAAGTCTGCCGCCATGTCTTTGTAGAGGTTTGTCTATCTGTGCCAGCAAGATAAGATTTTGATATGGAGTTAGTCTTGGATCAGAGGGCAACCAATTCAATGTTTCAAAGTGCTTGAAGAATCAACGTGCATATAAAAAGACTATTCATCGTCCACGAGATTTCCAGAAGAATAGAACTACTATGCCATTGAATTCTTAAAACTTTCAAGCTTTTTAAAAACCAAAGACAGACATTGTTAAGCCTGAAATTTACAACATGGAGAAGTCAGACAATAAAACTTACAAACAAAATTATTTTTGCAAAAAGGGAAAAATGAAAGAGATTGTAATGACTTAAATTTGTAGAAACTCTTCACAGATAAAAAAACACCTTTGCTCACCTTGGGATGTCCGATACCCTCTTGCTTTGCTTCTATCACATTACCATGAACATCAATTCTTTTCTTGGTAATGTCATGTCTCTGCAAGTGATCATAGAATCAGATTCAGACATCAAATGAATCATGAGATAGTGGGCAAAATGCTAGGTCAATGCAGTATGTTTTTAGAACTTGTCATGTCTCCATATCTATAACAGCATTATTTTGGTCTCCAAGCAAGATTGAAAAAGCAGGTTGGCAATTAATGCAAAAATGTACAGGCCAGAAAGTATTCACAACAATTATGCTCCCCACCCCTAACCACCTCCAACCCACCAAAAAAACTTGATGGCATGGCAATGTAGAGAGAGTTTGCAAGGAACAAAACTAAAGTTACTATTAAGTACATACAATGCCAAAAAACAGAAAAAGCGCGCAAAGAGAATAACAATTAAAGGTGATGTTTTAATTGTACATACAACGTCAAGATGTTGCTCTCCGCTAATATCAATGGCATCAAGGCTGACCATGGAACATGGAAGTGCCGGAAATGTGACATCAAACTGCACTTTCAGATGCAAGAAAGAGAAGTCACAATTAGTTTCTTGAGAAACAGAGTGTAAATTAAACAAGATTACATTGATAAATATACAAAGAGTAGAAACCGTTAACAAAGTAATAATTTTTGAATATATATTCTTGTCCACTCAATATAAACATAAATATCAGTAGAACAAGCCACATTTATGTCAATTAAAAAATGCTACAAGCGTAATCACAGAATTGTATAAGGAGAAGGTTCAAGAAGTAAATATCAAAGATAAACTCAGAACAATTGGGGAAGGTCGAGAATGGAGAGATAGCACTATGATAATTCAGGATAAAAAGTAGTCAAGCAACATAGCAGCTGCACAAAGCATTGCATGGGACAAGTAAAGAGAAGAACTAGAGAAGTTCATTACATTGATCCGCAGCCTTTCTCCTCTGGATGTATCTACTACAAGTTTTGTCTCAGTTACTGCATGGAGATATAGCCCTGTACACAAGCCAAAATAAAGGTGACAATAAGTAAGATGGAAATGACAATTGAAAAACTATCAAGATTTTACTTTTGCTCTTTGTATTGACTAAAAATAAGGGGAAAAAGGAAAAACTAAAACCTATTATTAAGAAAGATTAAGAGTCAGAGCTAAATTATGAAATAAACAAAAGGCAATCTACAAGCACTACATATTTACGGACAACAACAGGTCAGAGTAGGCAATCATCCAATAAAAACCGTGAATGCATGGTCCAATAGACAAACCGGTTTCACTTCAACCAGGACAATTGTGTACGTTCAATTCTGATTAACTTGGCTTAGAGACCACAAGGTAAACCAAGAAAATTGTTTTTTGGTGTAAGACCTGGTTTTAGACCATACATTTCTCAGATGGAAGTTTAACGAAGCACTAGTTTATGCGAATAAAATTAGCATGTTCAGTGCGGTAACATATTTTCTGAATAACATAAAGATTCAGACAAGAATCAGTAATAGGAATACTAGAAGCAATTGCTATCAGATCCAACAACTTGAGTAAACTTTCCAAGCTCAAAAGAAACAGAGAAAAATGATACAAAAGCGTGTCCGGGGTTAAGTTTATATGGTTAGTTAACCAACTCAAAAGAGATGACCAAACTGAATATAGAAAGTTTTGTGCAACAAGCTCAAAAAGTTTGGTTAACAATGGAAATAACGGAATAAGTAGCAACTTGCAAGCATTTCCATAAAGAATCTTTTGATCTATTAACATCGAACTTGGGGACTGGGGCACAGTTTGGTTTAAGGCTTTCAGGCCTAGGAATGGGCATAAGAACAAGTGAAAGAAATGTTACTGTTCCATAAACATCTAGATGTGTGGCAGTCACTCACTACCTCACATTGTATTGACTTCGTTTCCGATGCTTCATGTGGGTACTAAAGTTAAAGAAAGAAAAACTGCAAAAAGAAAAGGTCCACTCTTTCTATTCTCCCCCACCCCAACAAACTCCCCCTTTTATTCAGGTAAGTGAGTGGTTTAGCTAAGCAGCCTCTTTCCTCCACCTCCCGCAATCATATCCAGCTTACAAGTGCCTCTCTAACCGACCCTGTTATCCCCCATCCATTATCCTCCCTTCGTTTCCTCTTTCTCTGACAATTTCCTGAAAAAAAAAAAAAAAATTGCACGTTCAGAACCTAAATAAGTTAAGAAGCATTTTGGTGGGTTTTACTTGAGCTGATTTCTGAAGAATATAGTTTTTAAAGACGCCCAAGGCACAGCGAGGCTCAACCTTCATGTCCTAGTTGGTGGGCATCTAGGCTTCAGCGAGAAAGCGCGGGCTTTTCTGGCCTAGGTGCAAGGCTCTTAGGCTCCCAGGCAAAAGCCTTGTTACTGGTTGACCATAAATAAAGAAAAGGCATTAACTGATAACTTAAAATCTCAAAACCTAATCTCCAAGGCCAAGCTGTCATCTTCTGCTCTCTGCAACAAGTTAGGTAAGTCTTCCTCTACCATCCCCCTCTTCTTCCATTTTCAGTACTTGTTTTCTCTCCCCTTTTCAGTCAAGTTGTTTGAGAACACATCTTTTTCTTGCTTCCTTTTTGTCTCTGTTTCTCTTACCCTCACTTTTATTTTCTTTATTCCTTTTTTTTCAGACCTTTTTCAGTTTTTTTTTTCCAATTTTTTGTCCAGCCATTTTCACTCTTTTTTTTTTTCCAGTTATTTTTTTATTTAGACCTTTTTCAGTTTCCTGTTATTTTCTTTCTATTTATTCTGCTTTCTTTACTTTTGAAAAATTCTTAATTTCCAAAAGCAACTAATGAGTTAACATTACATGAACTATGCTTGCACATATGTTTTTAAAACTCTCTTGTTAATTTACTTTGAGCCTTTGACAATTTGACTTTTGAATTTGGGCATTAATACTGAATTCTCTATGTTACAAATGCATATTTTGTTATGTTTGGTTCTGTATGCCTCGTGTGAGAAAGCCTGTGCCTACACCTTGCGCCTAGGCTCCAGGGGACTCCGGTGCCTAGAAGTGCCTTGCGCCCTTAATAACTATGCTCAAGAACAGTAATTTCGGTCTCGGTTATACCTTGGCAATTTTTAAGTTAAATTTGGGAGATAACTTTGGATTTTAAGGTCCACTTAGGGTTCAAAAGAGTTATGAGATTGGGAGGGTTTTGACCGCAAGCCACTTCAATTCCTCAGTTTATCAACTTAATTCCTACTCTAATTCCAAAGAACAAACCAAATGCCCTCTCAAGATTTCAATAAACCATCAAATGGAGAAGTCAATAGTCAAGCCAGGTATTAACTCCTAGTAGAACCTATAGCAGAAACAGATTGATCCCCTGAAGGGACAGTGACAAAATCATGAATGACATGCACCAATAAGTTACTCAACTCGTTAAGCAATACTAATACATGCATTTACTTGACCTCAAGAACTGTGACAATTTTGACTGGCTTATGTGGATTGCACACATGGTCAATACAAACACGATGATTTTTGTTAGCATAAGAAGTACAAATTCCTTCCACTAATTTTTACAGTGCCTACCCTTCAAACACACATTACGAGCAGTAGAGCAATGTATGTACTCATCCAAAATCCCTCATATTTCTTTCCTAGCGTTTAGCACTTACATTCTACTTACTCAATTTCTCTCATTGATAATTTCCCTCAATCAGTACAAATTCCTTCCACTAATTTTTACAGTGCCTGCCCTTCAAACACACATTACGAGCAGTAGAGCAATGTATGTACTCATCCAAAATCCCTCATATTTCTTTCCAAGTGTTTAGCACTTACATGTAAACTTCTACTTACTCAATTTCTCTCATTGATCATTTCCCTCAATCGTAATCCCCAGCGGAATTTAACGCTGTACTGCCACAATAACCACTTTGTGTATATTTTCCAGTAAATTTTCATAACACTAACCTACAATTAAAACTAGCTAAAAAATGAAAACAATTAGAACAGTAATTCAAAAGCATGAAAAACAAAAATTCTCTAAACTTGCGAACAAGAATAACAAATAGAGATTCCGATCCAATTAAGGCAATAATTACAATTGTTTAAATGTTTAATAGAGAGATAAAAGGAACAAACTGAGCTCGGAGAAGAAGAGCAAGAGCATGACGACGGTGGAAGCTAGGGTTATAACACCGCCGGAGAGCGTTCTGCTGTAGAAATCCTCGTTGATTTTCGGATAAGCATCCAAGCTTCGTATTTTGCCCATTAAATTCTCCATCTCCCCAAAAACAAATAATAATAATAAAATTCTGTATCTACAACTGTATATATCTCAATAAACAGTGATTACCATAAATTAAAATAATTGAAAATTGAAGGATGGAGAGGGGAATTGAAATCGGAACAAATACAAAACGACGGCGTCTAAGAGTGGGGAAGAGCAACCGAGATAGAAGTCTTGTTGGTATGATTCTCTGAATCTAATATTTTGATTGACGTCAAATTCTTTTCGCAACAATGAGGAAATGTAAGTGAGAATTGCAATTTTAACCTTTATTATTCTCAAATGTCACAAAGGTCTATTAAGTTTTTTTTTTTAATTTTTATCCCTCAAATATTGCTAATCTCAAAAAAGTCTACCAAGTATTTTGTAAACTTTTTGGTTTGTAGTATTTTTTTTTTTTTTAACTCTACCGAGGTTCCAACAACTTTTTGTTCTAACTCGTTTGTCCCTCCGGTTTTTCAAGTATTTTTTTTTACTAAGTGTGGGTGAATAATGTCATAAAAAAATAGATCCCTCTTAAATTTTTTGAAATATTTTTTCTAACAAGGACAAATGACTAGCTTGGTAGAAAAAGACAGTATAACACTTGACGATCATCTGTACTCGATATGATTATATAGTTGTGGATGAAAATTTAAACAAAAAATAGGAACCTTTTAAAGATTGTGCAAAATTTAGGGGTATTTTGGGAGATAAAAAGTATTGAAGGATGAAAAACTAAAAAAAAAAAGGATAGGGGTTAAATTGAATCGTAAAAATAATTAAGGACTAAATTTGAAATTCTCCAAATGAAATAAGAATAAGAGGAGGAAAATTTGGAAAAGGACAGCTAAGAGTCCGCCGGAGAAGAACGTCACGTCGTCGCCTTTTTCTAGTATTTTTCTTCTTCTGGTCTTCTGGGCTGGCTGCTGTGGACTCATTGGGATGGTATTATAGTTGTTGGGCTTATTGTTATTTTGGTCTTTTATTCTGGGCTTTATAAAGTAGACAAATAAGGCCAGAGGTTTCCTAAATGTTTCAAAATGAATTTCCAAGTTCATCTGTTGGGCTCAATGAGCAAAGGAGTTTTATGTTTTCCGGACAATAGTGCAATTGATACCTAGCTGATAAGAAGCCCTAGATTTGTTTGGCAATTTTTCTTGGCTATTTTATTTGCACGGTGTAATGTAGGTCAACTATAATTCAGCCTTCATCTAACGAAAATTCGTCAGTCTATTTGTTATTTAAAAATTTGTATAATAAAATAAATTTATACTGTATAAAATTTAAATAATTAAATTATAACGAGATAATTTGAGAACCGTGAAACTTCATTCCATCTACACACATATAGGAGATATAATTTAGATAATCAACTATATTCTACAATTACCCCAGGGATACAACTATATTCTACAATTTCCCCCAGGGATTGTACTTTTATAGCGATCCCTTGCATAGTGACGCCTTTTTTTTTTTTTCCTTTTCCTTTTTTATTTGGAAACTTTTGCAAAGGAAATGATGAAGGAGGAAATGAAGTTGGAATAATCAGACTCAATCATTTTAATACAAAGAAATATGATCCTTAATTTATTCAGTTATTCTTGGAGTGGTGTAGAATTTGATCAAAGAAACTATCTTCTAAGTTCAATTTTACATCTATGATGTTGCCACCACACATGATGGAAAGTGAACCAATGGCTTACTTTTCAAAGGAGAAATCTATTTATTTCAGGACTTTGATGATAGTAGTCTTTTAACAAGACCACAAACTAGAAACTCAAGCTGTTTGAAAAGACCAAAAAAAAAAAAATTTACTTTATGAAGTTTAAGAACTTAACGGCTTACCAAACACCCCCTAACCCTAAAGCAACAATAGGATATCTTAATTTGGTCTATGTTTGGATTGAAGGATTTAGCGAAGGATTTGAAATTTATCATTTTTTAAAAGTAATTTTTAACATTAAAGTCAATAAATTCTGAATTTATCAAAATTAAGAAATGTAAGGAAATATTTTAAATAAATTTTAATTTAAGTAAATTTAATATTCATTCATTTTAACTATATAAATACTTTCAATCAATAGATAAATTTTAAATTTTTCTTCAAATCAATCGTATGACGTACACGCAACCTTAGTGAATTTTGTATGATGACCAAGTTGAGTCAGCTAATCCACATGACATGCCGAGTCATCGTTAGTAGATGGTGCCCTAAGATGTTCCCCTTAATTTGCCAGCATGCGCCATTTGGAAATGTGATATCTTAATTTATTTCACTTTCATGCAAGTTCATGCATGATATTCTTATCTCCGTAAGGATCATTCTAAGATAGAAAGATTGTTCCCTTTCTTCTTTAACAACATATGGATCGTGAATATTGTATTAGATACATTTAATGTACAAATTGCAGGAAAAAAAAAAAAAAAAAAAAGTTGTACTAATTATCAAGTGGTTTAATTAATCCTATCTTTTTTGACACTACAATTAAGTTTTAGGTTAATTGCAATGGAAGCTCGATTGGTCAATTCATCATACTTAAGAATCGAAAGTGGAGCACAAAATAAGCTTCCAAAAGAACAAAATATTTATCCGCGTAATTCTTAATAAATGCTAGACAAAGGGGAATTGGTGCCCTTCATAAGTTGAAGCATCGCTACTTCCATAATTTCATTTGATTCCTCATTGGTGTAGGGGCCATTGTCAAGGATGCTTTTGTCCAATGATAAAAAAAAAAATTATATGATTTGTGTTTGTCTTAGACTCGTAGTACATGTGTGTCCATTGTTGTCTCAAATAAAAGGAAAGAAAAAACCAAGTGTAGGGGTTCTTGGGGCTTTTATGATTATTGGTGTAAATAAAAATAAATAAACCGGACACTTTAATATTTAAATTTATTTGATTATTTTAACAAATTTGAAATTTTATTTAAATTTAATTTGTTTATCTTTCAAGTCGAACTCAAATCAATTTCTAGTAATTTGGAATTTTTATTTGAAAATTTAAAATTTTTAACTTATCAAGCCAAATATAAAAAATTAACGAAAGCTTAGTTTGATTATTGACGAACAAAACTCAAACAAACTCTTACCAAACCGAGTTCAATTTATCTATCCAGTACTTTGAATTTATTTATATTACAGCCTTATATATGGTATCATGATGGCAAGAGAAAGCTTTCTTATATTCTTTTGAGAACCATTAATTAGTTCCCTTCTCTTTACTTGCATTCACAGATGGAATAGATTGAATTGATCCTTTAAGATTTAGAAAAAAATAGATGTTTTTTTTATTTATTTAAAAAAGATTTAGAAAATCGGAACCCTTTTGAAACTTAATTGTTTTAGGCCCCAACTTTTTTTAAGAAAATTCTTCTATTTTTTTTTGGTACTCACCATCTTGGTGCTGTCTCTCTATGGATACATTTTCATTCATTTTCTTATCCCAATTCCGAGCTATGTAATTCCGATGTGAAAATCTCTCCCAATCACTAGTAGTATGTAGCCAATAGAGATGGACAATTCTTGGAATTAAGCCACTTAATGTGGAAATTCTAGAGATTCTTTCTAAACATATTCCATTTACTAGAATAGTAAATCATAATTTCCGGAGTTTGGAGGACCATGGCCCCTCGGACAGAGGAGGTATAAGGTCCTTAGTGGCGTGTGGTGGTGGGCATGCAAGGGCATGAATTATCAATCAAAACTATGGCATCTTCGCATATAATTGCAAATATTTTCTTGTGAACAATAAGTTCCCTTTTCCAATGTAATTATAAGCACGTGGATGTTGCTGCATATTCAGCATACGCAAAAATACGAACCACATTAACTTTTTCTGTTGAGGATCAAATCAAATCAACCATAAGCACGAGAGATCACAAAAAGTCATTGTTAACTTTCTCAAGCCAATAAAATCACGAGCTATTTTTCGATTTCGAGGAATATTCAAATTGTTCAAGTAGACAATAATTGTCAATTTGGCTTGTGTATTGACTTTATTTTTCTAACTTCTTTTTGGCTAAGGACAACTGATTTAATTAAGTGGTGCACATTTCAATGAGATCTTTTCTAGTGGTTCTTTTTTTATGTTTCTTTCACTTAATTTTTCAGGTAAATTATACGTATAAAATATAAATTATCTCGCATTCATAAAGTTCTATAAACAAAATTATTATGTCGATATATAAATAAATATAAATTTCAAGAAAATGTACATGTGTGTACACACATCACTTTTGTAGCACTAGATAGTAAGAATTCTTCACATATTCAATTTCTTGTTTATTAAGTTTTCGACAAAGCATGGACGGAGATGAAGAAATGTGGAACTTCATGGCTTCAAAGGGCCATTTTGCTCTTGGTTTATAATTTATCATTAGAGTTAATTAAGCCATGAGAAAGCCCCAAGTAGATCTCGGAAAATGACTATACAAATGAGGTACAAGGATTCAGCGAAGTCCATTTTGTTTTTTTCCGAAAGCTTGGACCATATATATCAGTCAAGGCAAACTTTACGAATTAACTTTCAATCTCTAAATTATTGGGTTACTTTTATGGCTGGGGTCAATAATTAATTTCTTTGTAACTTTGGAAGTTAGTTGTTCAAGAGTTTTTGTATACAAAGACATAACAAGTGTCAATTTGTAGAAGTTAACTTTTTATATGGACCATTCTAGGTGGTGCACTTGCATCAAGTTAGAAAGAATCCAATAGAGATGTTAATATCATTTATAATTATAACAAGTAGAATAACCGTGCCTTGATTACTCCACTTTTTACCAGATATATCCGATCATACCAATAATTATGTCCCAAGAAATTGTCTTAATCAACTTGAAATTTTTCCTTCAACTTAAATAAGTATTTGAAATGAAGAAAATTACACAAAGATTTCATGTGTGAATTAGTGTTGAATAAAGAAGAATGTGTCATGGGACATGTGCTTTGCAATATATCCATGTTCAATTTACAAAAGAATTCAGCCGCATTAAACAGGTTAAGTGTAGTACCAAAGAGGGAAAAAAAAAAAAAAAAAGCAGTTAAGTGAGACGCAAAAATATTGTCATTTCTTTTTAACCGATAAGGGTGGCAAGGAGGAAGGAGGGGAGGCAGTGGGGTGATTGTTAAAAATGATAATTCTTTATTATTACTAGTGACAAAGGCACATGAATTATACAATGTGTGTAATAAAATAAATTAGATTTATTCAAGATTTATTTGTGTAAATTAAATTGACATTATTTAAATATTATATAATAAAAATATTTCTAGATTACTGTCAAAATAAATCTATTAATAGTTGGATAGTATTTAGGTAGTTATCTATAGTATTTAATAAATATATTTTAAAATATTGAATAAATTAATCAAGAACATGGGTAGTTTCAAAATTAAATTTAAAATTTCATATCAATAAATTAAAAGAAAAAAACTGTGAAGGAGAGAAGCAGATCAATTAGGGCTCTTTCTTTATATATAGTATAGATATTATTATTATTATTATTATTATTATTATTATTATTATTATTATTATTATTATTATAGATTCTAATGATGAGTTTCACGCCTTAATTAATTTCACGCTAGAAATAATAGATTTTATGAGCTGTTAATTTAGACAACCTCTTTTAAGGTTTGAATTATTTCTGAGGATTTCTTTATGCATACACAACCACAAGCAAATAATTGTTGGACAACAAAATTATTGAGAACATCACAATCATACAAAAGCTAATTATGATATTTGGAAATTCATTGCAAATTGTGTACTGTCGTTTTACCAAATTAGGAGAAAGTTACAAAAAATAATTGCACTATGTTGAACTTGGGTTAGCCTTTAGATAGAACTACAAAAAATGCACCATTGCATGTGTGTTGTGACCCACCCAAGTTCTTCATTCAGAGAGAAAGAGAGAGAGATGTACCAAAAAAATACAAATGAAGATGGATTCCACTTTTGATATAACTCAACAAAATTTTCTTACCCCACCCAAAGAAATATTTAATTCACTAAAAATCTTTAAGAAGAGGGCCCATAGGGGGATGTTCAGATTTGTTGGATTGTGAGGTGGGAGAAGTTGGCAGAAGTGAAGTTATAAGTAAGTGGGGTGGTGGCTTAAGTGGGCAGAGCATTTTGGGCCTATGGGGCCATGATTAGTGGGTCCGGCTGAATCATAGCCAGGCCAAGCAATCATGTCTTGTCAAAAGTGAATTGGGCCCACCAGAAGCTGCGTTTTTTCTCTGCCGCAGTGGGCCCGTCTTTAACCGGAAGACTGTAGTTTCGGTTAGTGTGGCAGTTTTTTCAGTTGGTTTGAAGTTTTTAAGGTTTGATCACAACCTTAAAATCTTTATTCTTTGCCAAGTTGCAAGATCTTCTTTGTGATTCGTGGAGGCAATTATAGAGGATTACAAGCCTTAAGAAAATAATTAATTTTTTTTATTTTTCTTTACTTTGCCCGTTCGCCAAATTGAAATGATTACTTAATCAAGAATCTATTAAATGAAAAATTAAAATTGGGAACAGAATCCCAATCATTTAGGCTCGACATTTTTTTAAATAGGCTATACACACAAACACAAAGGCAAACACTTCTTGAATGTAATTTGTATCAAAATTATGGTATTAAATCTTATATATAGTTCTTTAAACATGACTCATTGCTTGGAACAAATGCGGATTATGCAGATTTTTACTGAAACTGAATACAAGATTAAATGAGTCATGAATATAAACAAGAATACAGCTTATTTAAGTGTTTGGTAAATTTATTGTGAGTGCCATTAATTTGAGCTCAAAGAATAACTAAGGAAATAAACGATAAATATGAATTTTCATGTTTGGCTTGAACAATTTATAATTGGAAGGGGGTGGGAGGAGGGACAACGATCCAAATATCTAATAATCGATTTTACTTTTCACAACAAGTTTAAGAAATTATTATAAGAGTTCTTATTAAAAAAAAAAGGAGTAAAATGCACAAATGTTTATTAAACTATCAGGTTATTGAATTCAACGTCACTGAACTATTTATTTTGTAAATTTGATTATTGAACTACCTTAAATGTGTGTCTAAAATTACTCCATTTGTAAATTTGGTCACTGAACTATTTTAAGTGCGTGTTTGCAGTTATTATAGAAATAGAAGTAGTAACTCCAAATACACACTTAAGAGAGTTTAATAACCCAATTTATAAAATAAATAATTCAGTGACTTTGTATGCAACAACCTAATAATTTGGTGACTGTTGGTGCATTTTGCTCTTTTAAAAATACATATTTAAACTTTTAAAAGTTTAGGAAAAATTTTCTTTGCATTCATGTTATTATCAACTTTTGTAAAGTAAAAACTGTTCATCTATAATTATAGTCATAAGAAAGAGATATTTTAAGGTTTCAATTTGTAGTACAATTCTAGTACAATTCTTCGCTTTAATTTTTTTTTTCTTGTAGTACAATTCTAGGAACGTACTGTAGCTTAACGAATGTTCTACCATGGATGAATTTCTTGCTCTATTAAGTTTTTTTTTTTTTTTTGAATTTTATATTTTATACACATCTCTAAAGAATTGGGGATCAATCCAACTTAAGTAATAATAAACAAAAATTTTAATTTTCATCCCCCCTCTTTCCTTATCTCTATCTCAAATGTGTGGAAAGACTATGATTTTTTTTTTGTTTTTTTATAAGTAGGGCTATATGATTTTAGTTAAGTAAAGTCATCTACACACAAAGAAGGAAATAGATATGCAAACGCCTTGTGAGAATATACTTAATCAAATAATGCCCTTGCTTTTGTAATTAACTCATTCTATTAATGTTAATCATGATCTTTATTAATTACGAAAAAGAAAACACATATCTGTAATAGCAAATGTTAAAAAATATGAAGAAATGAGTTGTAGTCATTAAGTCATTTTGGTGATTTGATCGAAAAGAGGAGAATCATTGGAGAGAGCTTGAAATATTTTTAGTTTGATATGCATTCTGGTTATTTATGTTGAGATCTGTATAATGTAACCATATGAGTTTCTTTAACAGTTCTCGTCCAATTAATTAATTGAATGAAATCTATAATTTTACTTGTAATTTGAAATTCAATTTGTTAGACTTATCCAATCAAATTCGTTATAATAGACAACGTAAAAGGAAAAATAGAAAATAAATATACAAAATTTAGTGCAATAATTTTTTTTCCTTGCCTTGCTATTTAATTGCCTTGGATTGAAATAATGAAATTTATTCAAATACTTGGCCCATATAGATTCTTAGATGTGTCTTAATTCGGGTTGCCAACTCTCATGGTTGACTTCTTGCCCTACACATGTTGCTTGTGGCAATAATTACCAATACTATAGCGTTTCACATTATGCATTTTGTTCTTAATTTAGGCAATATCAGAAAGCTTTGAAAATACGTGTACAGAAGACCAAAGTTGGTAAGATTTTTTCTGATGAAAAGAAATTAATGAACAGATGCAAAAGAAAAAATAAATACTTCTTTTATATTCTCGAATCAGACTTCATGGGTTTTATTTTCTGTTCGGTGTGTGCTTTCCTGTGTGCATTGTTATTGTTGTTGTTGTTGTTTTTTTTTGTGTGGAAATTTTATAGTTTACTTGAGGGAATCATCTCGTTAGTTTTAAGAATTTGTACAGTATAAATTTTTAAAATATATAATATTATAGAGAAATTATATAGTCCCTATAATATATATATAACATCAATTAAGCCGTAAACCTTGACTGTGCAGTGTAACTTGCTTCACAATTCTCATAACAATTATATGCATTAAGGTTTACTTTCAATCAATTCAAGGTTAGGTTTCATTCTCAATCTAAGAATTATTCCATTTGCTGTAAACAAAAATCAAAGATTCACGTACCCCTTTTAAATTAATAACCTTTTTAGTCTGCCTAACCTACCTTTTGACAATCAACACTTAATGACAACTCTTAAACCATTAGTTTAGAACGAACTCAGTATATGTCAGAGATTAATAACAATTTGTAATTCTTTATAAAGCATCTTTTAGGGTCCTTGTTTTGACTGTGCATGCATGGGAGGAAATCAAAGAGAAATTTTCGACAACAAAAGAGGAATTTCATGTTTGAAAAATGATTCGAACATGTGAGTTATTTTCATCCTCAAAACACAAACAAAGAATCCCTTGCTCTGTAAGATTCCTCGCAAATTTAAAAATGTAGTTACAAAATAATAATGCATTTATAATATAATAATACGATTTTATTCATTTTCCTGTATGGATACTTCAATAAGTAAGTAATACGGGATTTATATTTATGTGTAATTCTATCATCTCGTTAGAGTATAAAATATAATGTAACATGTAAAATTCAATGATATGGTATGTGAGAAGAATGTCGATTTTTTTATTTCTAATAAATCATTTTTGGAGTCGCATATATATATTGTGTCAATGATGAGGACACTACACATTAGAAGAATAATTAGTGAAACATGATTTATAAAATTATAAATTTATGATCACTTGTCGAAACTAATTTACATTGTAATATTATATTTAATTATCAACATCTGATTTTAGATATTTGATCGAATTTCGCTTTTTTTTTTTCGTAAATTGAGTAACAGATCAATGACTTTAATTGTCATTCGTCACTTAATTTGTACAAATACACTATTAATTAGTTCGAGTTGTGCACAAAATGGTTCGAGATATAAAGAAAAATTCTTTATTGAGTTTGGCATACCTAAATTGTTTGGGGCTCTCAGTATGAACCTACCGGCATGGTCGGTCCATTTTGTGGACCTAGTTCAATTAATATGCTAAAGGCTGTCCAGCAAAAGAGAAGGTAGTTTCTCAAGCACCAATATGAACTAACCAAAAAGTCATCAAAATATTCCCAACACATCTTTCTTAATTCCTAGAAGAACATTCTGACCGCAATAAAGCCAATTAGGATTCCGAGTGTTAATTAATTCAAAAGTATTGACTGCTTCCTTCATCAATAAATAAACATTATTGACTGTAGTTCACCCAAGGAAGTTTCTGGCATTTTTCATTCTGAAAATGTCCAATATATATTGCAGTAAACTAACAAACATCCTTGACTTCGAATCCAGTCAAGGAAAAAAAAACAAAAAAGTAAAATATTGAACACTGTATTTTTCTCATAAAAATTAATTATTGCCAAAAGTATTCCTGATTCATAGTATAATTCTTTAAAGTTTTCTAATGGCGACTTTAAACTTAGTGTGAAAGAAAATATGAAGAAATAATTTTGTTTCACAATTTTACCTTCACAAATTTGTGATTCGGACAGGGGAGCCTAATGTTTATAGGAAAACTTTAGTTTTGTTTGAACAGTTATTATTTAAAAAATACTGTACCAATTTTTAAAGTGTAAGTATGCGATAAAATATGGTTGCGACTTTTGCCAAAACATATAAATAAATTCAAAACACAAAAAACAAATAACATTTGGTTGCTGACTCGATGCAAATGCAGAAGCCAGAAGTGCCAGAAACCACGAGAACAAAAAGAAACAGAATTTACGCACTTTCGGTCAGACATTAGCAAATAAGACATTGACATTTGATCACTAACAATGATGCTGCTGGTTTTCTTGCAGCAGCTGGTTAAGCAAGAGTTCGCTGCTAGTTTCAATCACATTTTCAAGGGGCGGTTGTTACTTTGAAATTAATATTGCAACCTAATTTTTATGAGAATTTTCCTTTTTATGTATTTTAAGTGAATACAATAATTAGAATTATTCAGTGCTAGTTAACTCTAGCTAGGGACAATTCCTATTTGAAAAACAACTCCATGTTGTTATATGGTGGGCCATTATATTCATCTAGAATGTACAAAGTGTTCAACTGATATCATATGAACGAACTATAATTTAGATGGTAAGACGTTTTTTTTTTAGGGAAAATTTAATAAATCTCTTTTGAGGTTTATGATAATATCACTTAATATTTTGAACTTTTAAAAATATCACTTACCTCCCGTCTCTTGCCAATGGATCTCTTTATGGTACTAAAATGCGTGTAATGACATTTATACCTCATATACCTTAGCCATATTATGAAAGAGTAGTTTCAAAAATCACCCTTGAGGTTTTTGATAATTCACTTGACACTTTTTTAGTTTCTAATAATTTTTATCAACTTATTTAAAATATATATATATGTGTGTGTGTGTGTGCATGCATTAATTTGATTACTTCTATATGTTTTAATAAAAATCTTCATCACATAAAAGCATATAATGCCCAAGGTTAGTATTTTGTTTGGAGAATCACAAACTCGTAAATAAAAAAAATATAGTCTCTCGATAAATTTTTTTGGCCAAAAAATTTATGAAAATATTGCACATATTAATGTATTTTTGGATATCAATTTGAATAAAAGTTTTGAATACGTAAAACACATCATATAATATAATAAATATAACTAGTATTGTTTTGTTTGTAAATCAAAACTCAAAATTGAAATATATATTTTTCAAAAAAAAATTAATAAATTATTTACAAAAAAAAAATATGGTTATGTAATGTTCTAGTGTGGGTTGATTCAAATAAAAATTTGAGCGTGTAAAAAAATTACCATATATTATAAAAAACAGATATGATTCAAATTTGTTTGAAAAATCACAAATTCTTAAAAAATAAAATGAATTTTTTGATAAAGTTTTTAGCTAACTTATTTACTAATAATTAAGAACGTATTAATGTGTTTGTATGTGTCGTTTTGCACAAAAATTTAGAATATGTAAGTACATATAATATATGTAATAATAAAAAATATTATTGGTATTTTATTTTGGAAATCATTAACTTGTAAAATAAAAAATAATTAAAATATATTTATTGACATTAATTGGTGAAGGATATGAAAAGTCAGAACCTATTATTATTTGTTAATAATTATTTTATACCTTTTTTCCCTTTCTTCGAACCATTTTAATCAATGAAAGCTTTGAACTAGGGGTAAAATTGGAAGAAAAATAGTCTCCCTCCACTTAAATTAATTTTTTAAAAGAATAGGCTGAAAGTTACAAAAAGTTTGAAATAAGGGAGGTAAGTTATATTTTTTTAAAGTTCAGGGGTACTAAGTGAAATTATCTTAAATCTTCGGAAGTTTATGAAATTTTCCCCTTTTTATGATCTATTGGTCATAAGTTTGAGTCACTAAGGGATAAGGGGAGAGATGATTTATTTTTAATAAAAAAATAATAACCCAAAAAAGTGTCATATATGGTAAAAAGGGCTATTGATACTTTTCTTACAGAATGTTGTAAAAAATCAAGAAAAAGAAAAAGGAGATTGTCTTATATTCATGTTATTTTCTCATATTCAAACATAATTCAAAGAGAAAATTCAAAGTCTTATTATTGCTTGCACTAGAATGATCCCTTCCCCTTTTTTCGTATATTGCATTCATGTTATTTATTCACATTAAAAAGAAAAAAAAAATAAAGTAGCTACCTCTTTTAAGATGGTCCATATTATTTGAGGAATTCAATGTTCAATAGCACACGAAATGTTTAAGTCACAATGTGCCAACAATGGGACGATTTGTGACTAAAAGCTAGCTGGATGGAAAAGGAGGACTAAAAGAAAGTTGTCGGAGGACCTTTAGGAACAGACGTGATAAAAAGACACAAAAATTTGGTAAGTAGTGATACTAGTAAAACTTTCCAGATTTTCTTGTAAGCCTTGATTTGGAGAAAAAAATAAATAAAGATGGCTTACCTGGTCAATTTATGCTACTTAATTAATTATTCAAAGTCTTTTTGGTTCTTGGTGAAGGGTTCATTCAAAGTCCTTGATATTGAATTTTTTTGTTGAGCGAGATCCTTAATTATACGGGCGTTTGCTCAAACTTACCATGCTTGCAGGACTTTATCATTTTTGAAATTGGTTAAAAATTTTAAGAAATTCGAACTTTGAACATAAGGTATTGTTTTAAATCAAATTGGGCTTTGGTGTTCACAAAAGAAATTAATAAATGGACATGCATGAATGGTTAAATATAAATATACAAAAGATAATTATTATTGTACTTTGTAGACTTATAAATTAATTAGCCTACAAATATATAAAGTACAATCCTAGCAAACTAATACTGTAATATTCTGTAGAATTTTCTATGCATGCATTCCTTGATTTCTTTGGATCTTGGGAAAAAGGGGAGGGTTGAAATATGGAGCAAAATATCTCCCCACGACACTATGTATTGGTCGTCCCTAGATTCTTGGCAAGCGTAGTAGTAGTAGTAGTAGTGTCGAAGTTTCACATTGAGTATGTCCTCTCTGTATATGCGGTAAATTGTACCAAACCGACTTAATTACCGGGAGAAAAAAAGTTGATCAAGGCAATAGGATTTTGTGAAGTAACATTTTTTTTTTTTTTTTTGTTAAAAGCAACATTTGTCCTTTTTTTTAAAATAAATAAATAAATAAATAAATCATCTCTCCCCTCGTGAATGATTCGAACTCATGACTAGTAAGTCAAAGAAAAAAATATTTTACAAAAAAAACATTAGTATCTTATGTTGCAAAAAAGTCAAAAAGTAAGTTTCGAAATCATAAACTATTATTATTGAACTTAAAAGTCAGTAATTATTTGCACATAGTTATACTTGATTACATGGTAAATCTTTGTGCTAAACGAATTAGTACTTTTTGCAAAATAAGACAATTTATGATTCAAAATAATATTTCAATATTAGATGAATTATCACTAATAATAAAATGCAACTTAAGTGGTAAAATAATTTTTTTATGAATTATTGGTCTTGAGTTCGAGTCATGTGAGCTTAAGGGAGAGGTGGGTATGATATTATATATTAATAAAAAAAGTATTGTTAGTTACTTTAAGAAAATGCAGAGGAAATCAAAAGCAACATAATGATCGTGCAGAGTAATTTCTAGAACATTGCTGATGCCAAGAATTTTCTTTAGGAATCATATATTAGTCAATAAATTAATTTCCTAATTGTTTTGGTTTTTATTTTTCCATTTCTTTCCTTTAAACTCAATAGATCCTTTTCGTCAATGTGCCTATTTTGTTATTGGTATCAATCATTACGGCATTGTATTCTGGCAAAATTCCATTTGTTGATCCTCAAGAC
Organism: Cinchona pubescens; assembly: GCA_025175665.1. Classification (NCBI taxonomy): domain Eukaryota; kingdom Viridiplantae; phylum Streptophyta; class Magnoliopsida; order Gentianales; family Rubiaceae; genus Cinchona; species Cinchona pubescens. The sequence continues at coordinate 367,330 of JANKKI010000200.1, forward strand.
TTCAGAGACAATACTAACAATGATCCAAAGTTTATAATTTACCCATTATCCTATACATATTCCATCTAAAAATCCTTTTCTTTCTACCATTGGTTTTACATTATTTTGTTTAGTTCTACAATTAATCAATTATAAGAAAGTTATATAATAAATAATTGGTTTTACACTATTTTTCTCTTCTCTAGCTTTTTTCTTTGGGATATCATCCTCAGGATTTAGAAAACTTAAATTATTATTATCAAACGACAAAATGTCTCGCATCGATTAGTCAAATTTAGATAAATTAATTAGTAAAATTTATGGGCCACACCATACATAAACTATTAGTTTTGAGATACAAATCTATACTCTTTAACAGGTATTAGAACTAGTCTTAGTTTTTTCACATCCATACGTGTCTTGGGTTGGATGTGAACGGACAAAATATCCTACATCAGTTAACCAAAAGATCATAGATTAATTAATAAGATTCATGGTCACGTCACACATTGTCAATTGACAACTAATTTTGAAATGAAAATTTTGTTTTTTGATAATTATGTAATTTTTTATTTTTGTGTCCACCAATTTAAAATCAAGATCATGGTTCAATAAAAAAATTATGGTAGCAAAATATTATTCTTTGCTTGGTTTCCAAATACAAAATGTTTATTGCTAATATTAATTCAATAAACTAATACTAATAACATGAAAAAAATCATCTGAGCCCAGCGACACTTTCGTGAAACATTTTTAAATGATTCAACAGGAGGACAAAATTGGCTAACAATATCATATTTTCTCTAATTAACACATGGGTCTCTTCATTATCAGCATCTTTATCAGCTAATGTTGCATTCTTGCATTTGTTTATCATTAATTAATTTTCTTCTTAATTTGAGTAGATACAGTTGTATCATTTTCAAATGAATTAGAAATAAAAGGTGTAGGTGTCATTACTTGGCAGCGGTTAGATAATTTTTTATTTTAAAAAACATGTATACTTGCAGTGATTGGATTCATCTCAAGGCCTCTAATAAATAAAAACAGGGCAAATTCTTGTATATATTAAGATATACGGTGTACTTTAAAATAAATTATGTGAGTCCTACACAAATTTTATACAATTTATTTTTTGATATATTGTATACTTTAGTGCACGCTAGAAGACACCTCTGCTCCCCAAATACCAAGCTTTGGCTCATGGGAGAATAAAACATTTTTCACCACACAATTAAATAATGTTATAATCTTAATATTATGTTGTTTTCCAAATGAAATCCTAAATAGTGATAATGAATCTAATGCACCAATCGTTTCTACAACTTTAGCATCCTAAACATGAATTAGTGGAGACAATTAGAAGTAATGCCAATTCCAAGTAAGTTAATTTCAAAGTTTTCATCCAAGTGATAGAATATTTACCAGATCCACAACCCCATAAAGAAAAACAAAAAGGCTCAAACCTCACATATTTAAAAAATAAATCAGAAAAGCAAAATAGAAAATGAATATAGTACATTAAGATTGGACTATAATTATTTTTTAATATGTCTCTTAGTAAAAAGTAACTAAAGTCACAATTCATTATATGATGTAGAATTAATAACCTCACATTTGGCGATTGATTCTCTACTAATATTATCTATAATATTCAATCATTTTAGCATTAGTAACTGCACATCCAGAATTCGATTGCACACTAATATTCAATCATAACACGATGTCATTAGTGACTCAATTATTACTGTTTGAACTGTCAATAATTTTTACTTTTTTTTTTCAAATGATATTTTGTAATCACTTCACACATATTTTTCAATTACTTTTTTATTTCACATATATTTCATCAAAAAAATTACGACAGTACTTTTACAAAAAAAATTTCAAAAATAATGGTTGTCCAAACAACAAACCCTATTCAAGGTAATAAATAGCCTACTTAATTTTTTTTTTCATTTTTCTTTTAAAGAAAAAAAAAAGGGAAAAAACAAAGAAAACAAAACTACAAAAGGGGCTCTTGATCCAATATAAAGTACTTACCATTAGACTCATACCTGAGTAATCTTTTGGCACAAATGTACAAGAAAGAGCCGGAAAAAGTGGGGATGCTTCGTCTCATAGTGCTCTGAAACTTACTTATAAATTGACTAGACGCCCCGGCCCCCTTTCTCCTCAAGAGTGCGACTGTTTCTTTCTTCTTTTCTCTAAACTCTTCACAACAACTTGTTTAGCTACAAATACATTTCGTTTTTTCTCACAAAATCTCACATCTTAAAAGAACTGTGTACTTTCCCTCCAATTCCTTCCCACATTATTGTATACACAAGAAAACTCTGTTTTCCTCCCCTGTTTTTTCCCTTCATTTGCCTGAAAAAGTCCTAGTCTTTTCCAGGTAATTTTTAACAGTTTATGTACTTGTCATTTTTTTTTAAAAATTTTTGTTATGTGGTCTTGGTCTATGTGTAATATTTATTTAGTCACATTAGCAATTACTACGAAACATGCAGGTTCATTTTTCTATATAAGAAACAAGAAAATGACCAACCAAAATGTGGTGATTTCTGATACTCAATCAGGCTTTAGCATGGAGATTGTAGTGAACATATGTGAACCAGCCCTTTTCCCACAAGCAGTTCCTAAGCCTCTGGCTGCACCAAGTGGCGGCAGTGGCGGCGGCCCGCCTATTATTTGGACAAAATCATCAGTTAAAAAGCTTGAAACTTCTGGCAGAATCAATTCTTGGATTGAATCAATGAGAGCTTCTTCGCCGACTCGAAGATCATCATCATCTGAAACATGATGAAGAAATTAACAAGTCTTGGATGGTTAGTTTTGAAAAGCTTCATTTTTGGCAATCTTTTCTTGGTTTTTGATAATATTGACAAATGCCCATTTCAAATATTTCATTAATTAATGTTGTTATTCTTGAAATTGTCTTTATTAATGAACAGCTTCATCATCCCTCGGCTTTGAAAATGTTTGAAGAAATCATTAATATTTCAAAAGGGAAACAGATAGTAATGTTTCTCGACTATGATGGTACACTATCTCCAATTGTTGAGGATCCTGACCGTGCTTTCATCTCCTATGAGGTTTGATCGATATTCTTTATTTAAATATATATATATATATATATATATATTATTATTATTAGTTTAAGCTAAAGAAAATAATGAAATTCTTATAAATTTGTATTAATATTTGGCCATGTAATAATTAATCAGATGAGGGAGGCTGTTAAAGACGTTGCTCATCATTTTCCTACAGCAATAGTGACTGGAAGATGCAGAGCCAAGGTACAGATTCACGTAAATTGAGAAATGAAATATAAACTCTTGAGTATTCTTAATACTAGTATTAATATAGGCTTCATTAATTTTAGCTAATGAATCCTTAATTAATTCGCAGGTTTTCGATTTTGTTAAGTTATCGGAACTTTATTATGCCGGCAGTCATGGTATGGACATCAAGGGACCAACAAAAGGACACAAATACAGAAAGGTACGAATTATGATATGATGTAGAGTAAAAAAAATGATTTATAAAAACACAAATTTAGAATCATTTGTTAAAATTATTTTACGTGTCAAAATTATATTATATTACTAACTTCTAAGTTTAGATATTCAGTGAGATTTCACTTCTGTTTTTTCAGATTTAATGACATATAAGTAAATTTATCACATTGTCACTTTGTATAAATACATTAATATATTAATTACAAGTATCACTAAAGACAATCTTAGTACATCCCAAAACCTACCAACAAATTTTCCTTTTCATATTTTTATTATTAATATTTTTATACTACTGACTTAATTTTTCAGGGAAACCAAGCAGTTCTCTGCCAACCCGCCAGAGAATTTTTACCCATGATTGATGAGGTAAGTTAATTCTGACATGAAGTAAAAAATTAAAAATGGGATGCTGAAAAGCTTAGTTCTTTTTGTAGAAATTGACCCTGAAAATTTCTTCCATTTTTAGGTATACAAAACTTTGTTGGAGAAAACCAAATCCATCCCCGGGGCTAATGTGGAAAACAACAAATTCTGCTTATCTGTACACTTCCGATGTGTCGAGGAAAAGGTACAAGTCTTTATATGCAACTTTCATTAGCATTTTTTATGTTCAAAAAAGTTCAGTAACTAAAAGTAAATTTTCTCTTGTTAAATTTACCCAGAGGTGGGCCGAATTAGCCGAACAAGTAAAAACTGTTATTAAGGATTATCCAAAGCTCAAATTGACTCAAGGGAGAAAGGTAATTAATTTTCAAGATTCACCTTTTTCAAATTTTCAGCTATTAGCACAAATAAATTCTGAAGATATAATTAAATTTTGTAGTTTTATTTTTTAAAAATTTGTTTGCTTTTATCTGATCCAGGTTTTAGAGATTCGTCCAACAATCAAATGGGATAAAGGAAATGCACTTGAATTTTTGTTGGAATCACTAGGTAATCAAAACAGAATAAGCTCCCATCCCTTTAAAGTTTGTTAAATTGTAGAAGTATTTCGAGTTTTGCAAATTCTTTCACTGATTTATTATTAATTTGATTGATTAAAAATCAATTTCCAGGTTACGCAAACTCTAATGATGTTTTACCTGTCTATATTGGAGATGATCGGACAGATGAAGATGCATTTAAGGTATATATTATGTACTTATTCTTGACATCTCAGAATTCTATTATATGCACTGATAAAAATATTGCACTATCAAAATATTCTAATTCAATTACTAACAAAATTTTGGTATATATTTATTTGATCAGGTTTTGCGTAAAAAAGGACAAGGTTTTGGAATCTTGGTCTCAAAAGTTCCAAAAGATAACGAATGCTTCATATACATTGCAAGAACCATCTGAGGTAATTAAGTCTATAATTAGTACAAATGAATATCTCTTTTGTTAACTAATTTTGTTTTACTACCGTTAACAATTAAAATGATGTTTTTAATATGTTAATTAGTTTCCCTTTTTTTTTTGGTCAGGTTATGTGCTTCTTAAAACGTTTGGTGGAGTGGAAAAAATCATCCTTACGAAGATGTTGATAGTGAAGCAAAAATAACATCGACGAGTAAAATCAAGGGATTACGGACCCTAAACCCTCGATGTTTTTTTTTTAGGGGTGGGGTTGAGACTATGTATTTTTGTTTATAGTTGTAGTTATGAACTGACTAGAAAAATTTTTGTTCCATTAAATTATTCAATAAATTTCTAGAGCAAATTCATAGAATTTCTCTATAATTCCCCCGTTGTGCCTTTTCTACTCCTTACCCCCCCCCCGGCCCCAAAAAAAAATGTATCCATATGGCTTATAATTTTATTTTATTTTTCCAAGATGCCAAGGCAAGGCTACCTCGTGCACGTGAAATCTTGCATGCTCATTTCTTTTCCTTCAATTCTTTTCTTATTTTTGGTGGAAATTGATGTTCTCTTTATAGGGTAACTTCTTTAAACCTAACAAATTAACCTTAAACTAACCTCATGGGATAGAACGCTGCGATGCTATTCGACAAAAAAATAAAAATGAATTTCGCCAAGGATTCAAAGTTGACCAGAAAGTAAAGAATTACCTAGCTATAACTTTTTACATAATTCTATTGTACGTGGCATGTTGTTCTTTTGACTTGAACTGTTTCAAGAAGTCAACAGTCAACGTGATCTCCCTATCGAGTAATTAATTTAATTTATTGTTCATTAATCAACATATAAGTACCAAAAACCGAACACGTTGATGCCTGTTGAAGAAGGAAACTTTATTTACTCGACATCCATGTTAAACAAAGGCTGCTGACTTGAAAAACTACATTTTCAGTTCCTAAAGCTACACAGCTGGAATATCCAATAGTAGTTGTTTGTTGCAAGTACCTTTTGAGAAGCTACAAAAACTTGCAACATTGATGCCATGATTTCATGCTTTCAACATGGTTTCCATCCATTTTCTCAAAAAAAAAAAAAAAAAAAAATGTCGTTGAGACTCCAAAATGTGATATGAATAATTCATTGAATTTTAAAAGTATGTATTTAACTTTTTAAATCATATGATATTATCGTACAACTTTTCAAAACCTAACGATTGTACATTACTTCACGACAAAAGGTGCATCATTTTTCATGCCTTCTATCATAATGGTTGTACTTCAATCGCCCGTGCAACGGTGCAAGTCGCAAATTTGAACTGTTACTCCAAATCCTAGAAAAGATATTGGTATATTTCCACCACTATCATTGTTGATAAGAAGATTAGATTAGGCATGTCTCTCAAGTCCCATTATGTGTCCTTTTCCTCTCTTCGAAAGGATCCCTCGTCCATTCTTCATAATTTGACATCCATAAGAGCTAAAAGAATATGAAAGCAGATTCAAAATTCGGCCGCAATTCAGTGGCCTACAGATATTGTTTTTAAAGTGCTAAACTATATATTTTTGAGTCCGAATTAAGGATCAATTTTCTGCCCAAATCTTGTGTTCAATGGAATGTCAAAATTAAGGCAATATTTGCATATTTGCATTGCATGCACGCACACAAACGTGCATGCCTACATAGTTGTACACGTAGCTAGGATTTAGTGTGATCGCTAAGATGGAAAATGGAATTTGTAATAGGCCTGCACATGCTAAAGTAACACGAAAGTTGAAGAACTTTAGGCAGTCAAAGACAAATGCTTTAGTTGATTTCTAGAACTTTGTTCATCAAAGTTTAAATTAACTACATTCATAATTCCAATCAACCAAACATTCAATAATAGAAGGCATCTCTTTACACTAATTCATAGTTGTAAAGAGTAAAGACACTTCAACAGAAGGCTCAAATTGGATTATATAATTATACTTCTCTGATCAATCTTTAATATGGGCTTCCTCAAGTGTATAATATATAGTAATTTGCATCTATCATTGAATAGTAGTAAGAGCAAAAGGAACCACTAAATTTCCTCTTCAAATCTAGAGTACACGAGTTCATGTTGCTTTTTCTAGTAGTATCATTATGAGTTGCACCGCTAATTTGTTTAATGACTAATTAAATTAAACCCAAGTGCCATGATGCTTTTTTTAAACAAATAGATCTATTATATATCCTAGTTCTGGGAAAAAAGTGGTACCACTTTATATAAAGAGATTTGTGTTCTGATTCCCTGTAATGCATCTCTCTTCACGTGAAAACATCTTATTCTCAGCATTATTAATATGGAAACAAGCTTCTTGAATCACATGGCTGAGGATACTCCCTTAACTTACGAAACAAGTAAATTCCACAATAGCTTCCATTGGAAATTATTCCTCAAAACTAGGTACACATAATCAATTATTCATGCAATATAGAGTCACATACTATCCTATTACATTCTAATTAATGTTGCTAAGCTACTTATTGGCGGGTACATTGTTGCCAATAATTAGAAGAAAATTATATGGTCAAATAATTCTATCTTAGGATATGTATGCACATAATTTGTATACCATATGCCACAACAAAAATTCTTGCACGATTTTGTTCGCGGTCTCATGAGTAAATTTTATATTAAAGAAGAGTCGCATTATCATTTTATAACATTAGCTTGCATCATTTTATATGGACGGTGGACTGGGTCCATACCGTGCAACACATCCTAGTGTTATCATATTACTCCTACATATTAACACAAATTATTTTAAAAAACCAAAAAAGCAAAACTAGCTTCAGACAAATTAAGAAGGAAAGAACAAGTCATCTAAGGTGTGAAAATGGGAGAAAACAATAGGAGAGAAGGTAATGGAAACGAAATATTATTGGGCAAAAGGAACAGTTCAGCCCTCAGGACATGTGTAATAAACTCCAAAAGCTGATAGACCATTCAACTAATTACACGTTTGAGGCATTGATATATATATATATAGAAACAGTATATTTATATAAAATAATAAAATAAAAAAATTATTGATATGTTATTACATTTATAAAAAAAAATTCTATTAAATATTTAATATTAAATATTAATAATTAAATATAATTTTATCTCATAAACTAACTTCCATCAGTGACTTAACTTTATAACTCATATCCCATATAAAAAAAGTAATGGTAGATATATAGGGGCATGATCCAAGGAAACCTTAAAATAAGAGAAAGATATTAAAGACTACCCTTAATGGGTGGAACGAGGCCATTGCTCATAAACAGAAGAGTAGCTAACACAATTGGGCACTTGGATTTGTGAGAGCCCACCTCAAAAGATGCAAGGAATCTTTAAGTTTTTTCTTAATGGAAACGAAGCTTTTACTTTAATGGTTAATTTTCAGAGGGTTAGGTGGTGAAAGAGAAACCCACTTCTATGAAGAGGAAGCCATTTGTTGAGGAAGAGTTGGATTCCACTTAAAGTGCTTGATGTGAAGGCAAGACATGGATATTATATGGGGACACCAATATGTATGCTTCTTCTAGTTCTTGGCCATGGCAAAAAATGAAAAAAAAAATTGCTACTTGTCTTTTAGACGTGGAAAGAAAGGCTTCCACTAGATCATTCGACCCATCATTGGTGCCCTAATCTAAATAAACTAAGTCATATAAACACCAATTATTGGTGGAAAGGAAAGAGCACAACCCCTGAGAGACCAACCACATTAAGGAACACTAGCAGCTTTCACTCAAAATCATTCATGATTTTAATTTTGTCAGAAATTAATCATATTTAGATCACCTATAATCCATGTTACCAGTGAAATTAGTTAATATTTTATCTCTAATCCGATCTTTTTCCAACACAAGCAGATCAGTTGGAAAAAGATCTCACAATGTTGAAAATATATAGAGAATACTATACTAGTAAAGGTTCAATGCATTCGGACTAAGTTACGCCAACAGGATTGACTCACACACTAAGTAAGTAAAAAGATTATTTCAATTCTTATCTAAAAATTTTAAATTTGATTTTACCTGTCTTGATTTTCCTATTTGATAAGCAATTTGTAAGTACTATTATAAACGGGTGAAATATGCATCAACGATCTGTCTTGATCCTGAAAGGATAACCTATTCCTCTCCAAAACTTTTTATTACATAGGAAAAAAAAAAATCCTAAACTGTGACAATGATACAAAACACTAGATGTCCATTCTAACTCAAACACTTTAATATTCCATGCACTTGGACGCACTAGAGCATTAGGTGAACAATGAACACCTGGCCATGACCGTTTTAGAACTTGGGAAGCCCTTTTTAAGAGCACCTGATTCATGGAGCATCACTCACTAAACTTCTTTCTCATTCTACTATCATATACTAAATTTGTTGCACAATGGTCCCCCTAAATGGATGGATGGTCAAGCTGACACTGTTGCATTGGGGTTACTTAAACATATTATTGTATATATGGTAGATTTGTACTTAAAAGTTGGAGAGTTAGATTCCCTAAATTATGAGTCATCTATCAAATGACTTTGTTAGAGGGAACAGACGAAAGAAATGTTGGAAATTCTAGAGTGATCCTCATATTTAGACACCGAGGCGCATCTAAAGGGTATCATCAATTAAATTGAGCAAGCGCATACAGTATTACTATCTTAGAGTAGCTTGTTGCATTATTGCAGCTAGTTAGCTAGCTCTCCAACAACAAGATGATCATGACAGCATAATTTCAGGACAATAATAAGAAGGTTGTGTAATGATCGCTAGCAATAGTATATAAAAAGTGAAAAAGCTAAGTAGACAAGGTATATAGGCTGGACATGTATAGAGAATTAAGTTTGTGTGGTCCTTTGGATGTTGGAGAATTAGATGAAATGAGCTGGTATTGAATCCTGGAAAGGTATCAACTATCAACTGATAACTGAGAATGCCTCTAATCTTTGGGCGTAGAAATTTATGTCTCACTCCCGATCTTCATCTCTTGTCTCGCACTCTATATATTTGATGTGATATATATTTTGACATAATAATAATATTTATAAATTAAAACATACATGTCAAGTATTCAAATGGAGAAACAGAAGACTGGCACACAGAGAGGTGAGATAGAAGAGTCATAATGTAATCTTTGATAGGAAAAAATCTTGACTTCCAGTCAATGTTGCTCTACATGAATTTATGTATAAGCATATGATTACTGTTGTTGCATGTTACATGAACTTGAATCGAATAGCTAGCCAGCCACACCACACATACGGTTATGGGTAAATTAGCTGGCTGAAGTTGTCCTTAATTAGATTTGTTCAACAAATTAGAGTCTTCTACATTAATTAACAACTTCCCGAGGCACTTATCTATGTTGATTGGTGGCAATTTATTTTCTTTTAAAAAAAATCGCTCTCTATTAATTTGTGGAAGCCTTTAGTTGGTTAATGGAAGTTTAGCTACAACTAGTTCCCATTAGAATTAAACCATTGGCTCCAATCATGCTGCTAATGATTTTCCATCTAATCTATGACAATACACTAATTTAGATATAACAAAAGGAGCCTTCAATTGTTTTATTTCTTGGCTGGCCTATACTATATTGGCATCCAATCTTGCTAACAAATTTCTAAACTGCTAAACAACACTTTTTTTTTTTTTGGAAGGTTTATAATCTGTCCCTGATGGTTTCAGTCCCTCTATGGGGCCAGTCCATGCAGAATGTACATCCCTTGGATTATCTACAAATAACTCTTGGGACTTCAGTCTTACCAGGGACATTTCCCTTTGATAATACCAAAATATATAACTCCTTAGTCCAGTATTGAATCAACTAGAGTAATTTAGTCTTCGATTAACTTAGGTAAGAAAATCTATCGTGAACTTTGCCCGAGCGAGACTATTAGGGTTTATGGTCCATACGGTCTTATTGATAATTCTACCAATTTTTCTTGGAAAAAGTTTTCATAGGAAAATGTCTTTTGCTGGTGAAAATCGTATATGCAATCAAACGGACCCAAGCACTACATAAAGAACAGAGTTAGACACATCTATACATTCACATTCCCACTCCAGCTACCTTTGCCTTTTGAAACTGTTTTTGTACGTATGTGTTAGTGAAAGCCTAGTACCTTCGCATTTCTTTGATTTTTTTTTAGAACTATTCATTGGAAGAGATTTTTTTGAAAAGCAAATTTCAACTTAACATGGACTATGTATCCAAGTTTAAGTCACATCATCATTTATACTACTTTATTACCATATCATACATGATCTTGACTAATAACTAACCACATATAAACCAAGGTTACTTAAATAATTTGTTGTTTGAGGAAAGTGTTTAAAAGAAAATGGAAGTACTTGGGGTGTGTTTGTTTGGATTGAAAATATTTTTCTGGGGAAGATATTTTTTTTGGAAAACATTTTATATGAAAAAGTCCAATTTTTATACAATTTTTCGGTATTCGGTTGACAAAATGAAAATATTTTGAAATAAAAAATTTTAACGGTTTCATCTTTAATTTTATGAATATAAGTTAAAAAAACTATATAACAATGGTAATAAATACCTTACAAGTAATTGTGGTTAATAAAAATTGATTTTGTTTAAAATTAAATGATAGTACAATGTAGTAGTAAAATATGCATAATGATAGTTATATTAGTGTGGGACCATGATTAAGAGAAAAACGAATAGAAAAGAATTGAAAACGAAAATAAGTTTAGCAAATGAAATTATAAAAGTAAGTATTTGAGATTTAATGTCACTCTTGAATTATTCGGAAAATAACTTACGCTCAAAAATTCTGTAAGTTATTTTCAGCCAGAGGAAGGAAAATTGGAAAATATTTTACATTGGAAAATATTTTCCGGTGTTTGGCACCAAAAAAATTTCTGAAAAATATTTTTCTGAAAATATTTTCAATCCAAACGAACACACCCCTGTTTAAAGGTTTTGAGAAATCAAAAAGACTTCCAAAAGTAACTGTGAGTTGGTTGCATCTTAGAAGTATATATTCTTGAAATTGAACGAAGATAAAAAAAGACTAGTTAAAAAACAAACCCGTGTACCTCAATATTTTTTCATTTATTTTTTTTTTCTCTTACAAGATAAAATCAATATATTTTGCTAAAAAAATTTTGGTGCAAATGAATTTGCCAGTATTTTATTGCCCGAATACTTTTTCGGCCTGCAAGATGTTTTTGACGTGTAGGCTGTAGGAGAGTGACAAGGGTTAGGGTTGTCTTAAGGATGGGAGATTGGTATATCATGTATGTGGGAGATTGTTTCATGGATTCAGTTCACCATATTATTTATGAATCTTGTGTCTAAATAAGAGATATACGTGTTAAATAATGTATGTTAATAAAATAAACATACTTTTATTTTGATTACAAAATCTATAAACATAGCCATAAATTATAAAATGGGTAAATAAAAGAATTTTTTGTTGTATTAAAGTATAATAGATTATTTATTTTTTTTGAAGGTTTGTATTATTAATTAAGGGTGTATTATAGAAAATTCTATAGTCCTGTTAGTGTAACTAGAGAGGACTATAGATATAGATTTTCATGTACTAATGTTAGACTATTAGTAACAATAAGTCCAGTTGAAGATTTGGATAATAAAAGGCTGTCAGATAAAAAATGAAAAGCCCACATAAACATTTTATTATGAGCAACCCAATAATGACCCCTCCCTACCTAAAACTGATAACCCATGTATCGTGATTGGAATGTTGGGCTTTGAGTCTATTTGGCCGAGTCGCAGTTTTTTTGTTTTGTTTGTTTGTTTTTTTTTTTTTCTTTTATGTCGCACTTTATTTTCTGTCTGCTTCCCTTTCTCTCTTATAAATTTCTAAACTAGGCCTTTGAAATTATTATTAGCCGACTTACACAAAAATACGTTCTTAGAGAAAATTAATTATTTTCCATGAAATTTTCACAAGCAAAGATATTCGTAAATTGTCATACTACTATTCGTGCAATTTTCAGCCGATTTACTATCACAAGAACTAATTTGGTCTATCATCTTTTAAAACATTAATCGATCTAAAGCATGTGATGTAACATCATGAATAATCTAACGGAGAAAGCCTCCTGATATTTACGTGACTATTAATTTGCAGTAGATGTATTGTTAAAGCATAATGTTACATAGATTATGGTACAGTTTGATACGCAGTACGCGACTTTATCCTGTATGTGGTATGGAGTGTATGTGGTACGGAGTGGTAAGGTTAGACGGGTCACTATTTTAGCATCAAAAGTCGTTATTTAAACTTACAACTGAGCAGTTAAAAAATTATAAGTTCTGATAAGTAACAAGTTTAACTAAATTAAATAACTGTATTCCTATTCATACACAGAAGTTGATACGGATTGAAATTCTTGTTTTTATTATTTCCTATTCTTGTACAACTCTTACTCTCCCTTTGTTTTACAACTCTTTAGAAACGCTAACAGAAGTTGATAAGTACATAACTTCTTCTTTCTATTATTTCCTCTTTCCTATCTGACTCTTAGCCTCCCTCACTCCTGCAACACTTTTGAACTGCTAAAAGTAGGGTTCTGGATGGCAAAAGACAGATCTATGGTTTGGAATGAACGTTCTCGGAATGCAGATCGCAAAGTGAAAAGATCGATCCATGTAACACTGGTTTATCTATAATTTCGGTCACAACTCTTATATTTTTTAATTTTTTTAGGATAAGGGACCAAATTAAACATTGTGATAGATAAGGAATCAGATTTTTTTTTTTTATATAGTAATTTTATTGATGATCAAAATGAGAGCTTACAAAAGTACTTCCCCTAACAGTACAATCATGTCTATTACATCAATAAAAATATCCAAAAAACTATTTTAAACAATGAAGCGGAATATCCTATTCCAAAACAAGTTTCAGGTTCTCCTTTGTTCTAGGAATTTTACCCCAATTGACAACTGTATATATGACAGAATCCACCACGGCAGCAAGTACTCCAACAACTATGATTCTCCTACCCTTGAAGATAGCTTCATTTCTAGATCTCCATATTGATGCCTTAGTATAATTGGATCTTTAGTAAGCAGACTAGTGATAATATTATTAACCACCAAGTGTACTCTAATGCTTGATAATAGTTAAGTGTCACAGAATGAATCCACGGCGTTCATATACAAATGTTAAGATACCTTGTCTCCACCACTTAATGTATGACCTTTTGACTATATTCAATCCTTTAGATGGAACTTGTGCCTGACCTTTAGGTTGTAAATAATCTCTTAATATTTTTCACCCATCAACGCAAAGTGAACTTAAACATACATGAGGAACTAAACTTCAAACAACTAGTCCACGGCCAAATGGAATTTCATTTCAGAGATTTAATATTTAGGCCTAAATATCACCACGGATAAGAATAATATCATGAAAAAGCTTACAATAACAAACTCCAACTCCACAATATCCAAAGTAGACCATGATTTTCCTTGTGACAATGATATAATCTTCTTCTCAGTCAACCATGGATCTTTCTCATACATGGATACCTTAGCTTCCCCAATCGACCTTAACTTTGGTGACGACACTAGAGATGACCAAGTTGAAATTGATGCAACGACGCTGAACTTGATGGCGACCAGAGAATAGGTTGGGATAGTAAGAAGGACACAGCTGATGTAGGGAGTGTTTCTGAGTCTGGAAGAGCTCAACAATCCATACTCAAGGGTGTCTAAGGCTTTCCACCATATAGACCCAGGAAACGTGTTTTTCTACCATACATACTGTTGGTCCCAAAGGGCAACCTAAGAAGGGGTGAATTAGGTTACTTCAAAAATAAACCTTTTGATGTGCTTAATGGAAATACAAACTTTATGCACCAAATAAAAGTTTAAGCACAAATGAATACAATAGATATTCAACAATTTAAGCTTAAAGAAAAAATAAGAAGATTGAGATTAAGAATATCAAATCAAACTTCCAAGCTTCTCAAGCTTGGAGCTTACAATCACAAAGAACTTCTTACAAGACAACTACCAAGTTCTCAACTTGAAGTTTAGCCACTAAAAGTCTCTTCAAAGTAGGCGAGACAATAACCTCCTGTATACAAATGAGGATCACGACATCTTGCTCACACTAATTTCCTTTAGTTGAGCCAAGAGTTTTACACTCACAACCTCCCTTTGTTACAATTGTTTTCTCTCCACTCTTACACTACTAAGCTCTTTTCACAAAACTACCTACACTATTACAACACTTGTACCCACTATTTCTCCCAAATAGCTCAAGAATTACTTGTAATCAATGTAGAAGTCTCTTGTTTAATTCAGGCTTAGGGTATTTATAGTTGTCCAAAAACTGCTTCCAACAACTTTCCAACGGCTATTTTTTGTTTACTGGAAAACTAGCCGTTGGACCTTTAGGACGGCCACTGCAAACTTCTGCGTCGGAGACTGCGTCCGTTCTCTGAGGGTATTCATTAGGAAATGACGAGGATGTGTCCGAACATGCGTCCGATCGAAGCAAAGTCTTCTGAAAATATGATCTGACGCTGTTCTTTGTCCGAGACTACTTCAATATTCTTTGTGTCGGACGATTACCATAATTCGAAGCTCTGTCTTTCGGACAGTCATTGTACATCCGTTGAGTCTTCTGGTTGTTTTGTTCGGACGATCATTTGCGTCCGAACCTACCTGTTTTTCTGTACACTTGTTTTCAAACCATTAGTGCGATTTTGTCATCATCAAAACATTAACAAAACTGGGGTTCAACAATCTCTCCCTTTTTTATGATGACAAATCAATTGGACAATTTTAAAAATAACCAAAAAATATGAAGCATAAGTTAAGAAGTTTTGTCCCAAAAAAAAGGTTTTATCTATTATTTTCTCCCCCTTTTGACATCATCAAAGTAAAAGAAAGATAATGCAATTTAAGCTCCCCCTTAGTTTGTTCTCCCCATTGAAAAGTGAATATAAATATGAGTACATGGAGAATAAGTCAAGTTATGCAAAACGTTTCTTCCCTTCAAGAATATATATTCAAGTAGATATGAGGGAATTCATGCAAAAAATTAGGATCAAAACAATTTTCGCTCATTCCTCACCAAAAAATATCATCAAAACAATGAAGCATGTGTGATGCAATTTAAGAAATTTTGCAAAATAATCCATTTAAATTTTTTTTTGAATGCTCCCCCTTTCTTTTACAAGTAAAGACTTATTATAGACAAAAAAAATTGGGGATACATATTTCCTATCATTCTAAACAAATTCAATCACATAGATGAGTAACATTCATAGTACAACTTAATAAATGAAAGCACATTCTTAACACAAAATTTTAGATGTTACCCATTTTAATGTCATCTTAGCTTATATGCCTTGAACACCCTTCATAGATAATCTATCTTGAATTCCTTAGTCCTCTCCAAGCATACCTACATGCAAAGTTAAGCAACAACTTTTGGTACCCAAACTTTCTTGGGTCCAATTGGATTAGTAACATGCTTTGTCACCCAAATAGAATGTATTCCCAATTTTTCATTTCTTTTAACATAACAAATTTTCTTTAAACGGCCATGTTGATAGCAATGATTACAAATAATATTCTTATTGCCATAAAAAGAAGATTTAGATTTAACAAAGCACAAATCATTTTTTCTAAAGGTGATAAAATTTTGTTCAAAAACATATTTCTAGTTCTTTTCTTTTCAAAAACATTTTCTTTCTTCTTTTTAAAATATCATCAAGATCATCTAATCTCTTCTTCAAAGAAGCTTGTTCTTCCTTATAATCTTGGTTTTTCCAACAAATTTTTCTTTCAAAACATCATTTTCTTTTGTCAAGGAATTATTTTCATGCACAGGTTTTGAGTTGGTACTTAATAAAGCATTAACTTTAATTTTTAACTCTTTGTTCTTAGCATATGATTCTTTCAAACATTCATGCATTTTAAAAATAAATGATTCAACATCATCATCATCTTTATCACATGAATCATCACAAGAATCACAAATAGAGGATACCTCATTATTGTCAAGTGCCATAAAAGCCATTTGAGCCTCCTCATATTCTTCTTCAACCTCTCCATCCAAATTGCAATCATCCCAAGTGATTTAGAAGTTGTTGAAGTGAGGCTTCCTTGAGTCTTTTCTCCTTTTTGGTTGACATGAAACTTTAAATGCTATGCTTCTTTTTCCTTTTGCCTCCTCATTTTGTACCTTGTATTTCATCTTCAATTCAAAGGAAGTTAGAGAATTAATCAAAGACTCGATAGGCATGAAATTTAAATTTTTAGACTCCTCTGTGGCAATGGATTTAGGTTCCCATTCCTTAGGTAAAGCATTCAAAATTTTTCTATTCTTTTCACCCAAGGATTTTCTTTACCCAAACCTTCCAAATCCTTTACCATATCATTGAACCTACAATACATCTTGTCAATGTTCTCATGAGGTTCCATTTTGAAGGATTCATATTTAGCCACAAGAAGTGACTTCTTTTGCTTTCTTATATCTTCACTTCCTTCATGGATTTCTTTCAATTTGTCCCATATCTCCTTAGCCGATTTGCAACCTTTTACTTTGGAAAACTCTTCTGCATCCAAGGCATTATACAAAATATTAATGACTTCAATATTTAAAGATAAATTTATTTTATCTTGTGCATTTAAGCTCATATCTAGTCTTAAGCCTTAATCTATGAGTATTTTCATCAAGAATATTAGCTTCTAAAGGACCTTCACAAATAATATACCATAAATTAATATCAATAGATTTAACAAGAAATTTTCATTCTATCCCTCTAAAAAATAAAATTAATGCCATTAAACATGAGAGGTCTAGTGATAGAATGCCCCTCTAAAAACAGAGCATTATTGGTTGCCATGATTTTTACTCTAATGCAATTTAAGCAAAAATAAAGAGACCAATGCTCTGTTACCAATTGTTGGTCCCAAAGGACAACCTAAGAGGAGGGTGAATTAGGTTATTTCAAAAACAAGCCTTTTGATGTGCTTAATGGAAATGCAAACTTTATGCACCAAATAAAAGCTTAAGCACAAATGAATACAATAGCTATTCAACAATTTAAGCTTAAAGAACAAATAAGAAGATTGAAATTAAGAGTATCAAATCAAACTTCCAAACTTCCAAGCTTCTCAAGCTTGGAGCTTACATAAAGAACCACAAAGAGCTTCTTACAAGACAACTACCAAGTTCTCAACTTGAAGTTTAGCCACTAAAAGTCTCTTCAAAGTAGGTGAGACAATAACCTCTTGTACACAAATGATGATCACTCTTGCTCACACTAATTTTCTTTAGTTGAGCCAAGAGTTTTACACTCATAACCTCTCTTTGTTACAATTGTTATCTATCCACTCTTACACTTGAAAAACTCTTACACTACTAAGCTCTTTTCACAAAACTACCTACACTATTACAACACTTGTACCCACTATTTCTCCCAAATAGCTCAAGAATTGCTTGTAATCAATATAGAAGTCTCTTGTTTAATTCAGTCTTAGGGGTATTTATAGTTGCCCAAAAACTGCTTCCAACAACTTTCCAACGACTATTTTCTATTTACTGAAAAACTAGCTGTTGGATCTTTCGGACTGCCGCTGCAAACTTCTGCGTCCGATGCTACGTCCGTTCTCTAAGGGTATTTGTTCGGACGTTCGAGAATACCGTCTGAACATGCATCCGATCGAAGCAAATTCTTTTGAAAATATGATCTGACGTTGTTCTTTGTCCAAGACTGCTTCAATATTCTTTGTATCGAGCAATTACCATCGTTCGAAACTCTGTCTTTCGGACAGTCATTTACGTCCGTGGAGTCTTTTGGTTGTTTTGTTCGGACGATCATTTGCGTCCGAACCTACCTGTTTTTCTGCACACTTGTTTTCAAACCATTAATGCGATTTGGTCATCATCAAAACATGATTAACAAAATTGGGGTTCAACACATACTCAAAAGGGCATAGACTTATACCCCATAGACCCAGTATGAACTTATCTAATACCACTATCTCATGTGTTGACATACCTCCTTTGCACCTTACCCCCTCTGACTTGTAAAATACCCATGCCATAATCTGGACTTGGTACTTGAGGCCGTGGTTGAGCTTAATGAACCAAGTGGGGTGATGCTTCTCTTCTTCACTAGGGAAAAATTATAAAGGCTTTGGGGTGAGTCGATAGTAATCCAAGGACCTCAATGATATTTGCTCCAAGTTACTTGCCTTGTAACTGATGGGGATTTAATTTTAATCGGGGTTGCTTTTTTTTTTTCTTTTGTAATACTTGTTTAAATTTGTTTATAGATTTTGAGTTGGGGCTTTTTCTTGTACCAACTCCACTTATGTAAACCTTTTTCTCGATTTATGGTATTATGTCTTTCTTCTTACTACTTTGCAGATTAGTTGATTTGAGAATTCTTCCACATCTCTTTGTCCCCCTTAGTAACTTGATATTGTTTCAAGTGACTAAGGATACTATTTTAGCTCACCGGAGGGTTATGTTACTTAGTTGATTCTCTGGCTTCTTTATCCATAGTTTGCCCTTTACAAGTAGGCTTGTATAGGATACTCGACTTAGATACTCACCTAAGGTGTTGATCTTCGGAGGTCGACTTAAGTGTTGAGCTCTAAAATACCTTGTTATTGTCTTTGGAAAATAAATTTCACTTTTTGACATATACTTAGCATTAGGTGGTGAAACCTTACTTAGGTGGACTTGGGGTTACGCTTCCCAAGGGGTAAGTCATACTCAGAAGGGTAGGTATGGGTTAGGTGCTTCATATTGAGAAAACTTTAGAATTACCCCGGGAGTGGTCCTACTCCAGGAGTAAGTATGACATAGGTACTTCACATTAGGAAAACCTTAGCATTATTCCCAAAAGAATAAGTCCTACTCCGGAGAGTATGTATGGTCTAGGTGCTTCACGTCGGAAAGACATTAGCATTATCGCCGGAGAGGTAAGTCATACTTCGAGAGTATGTATGGCTTAGGTATTTCACATTAGAGAAACCTTGGTATTGCTCCTAGATGGGTAAGTCTTACTCTAAAGAGTTTGTATAACATAGGTACTTCACTTTTGGAAGAACTTGGCATTGCCTATACGGGGTAAGTCCTATTCAAGGAATAGGTATAGCATAGGTACTTTATATTTAGAAGACCTTAAAATTACCCCTGGAAGAATAAGTCCTACTCCGGAGACAGTGGGTATGGCCTAAGTGCTTCACGTTGTTAAAACCTTAGCGTTGGCCTTTGCCTTAGCCTTGCAAGCTTAGCCTAGGTATTCCATACCTAGGTAAAGCTCTTTCTTTATCCCCAGTGAGAGTAAATCTTGGTTTTGGAACTAAATTTTGCGCATGCACAACTTCTCCTAAGTAGGTTTATTTTTGCCCCGATGGGATACACCTTGATCATAGGACAAAACTTAATAGGCAAAACTTCCCTCAAGTAAGTTAATTTTTACCCTAGAGGGGTAAGTCTTTCATGTAGGAAGAATTTGCTTTTTGATCTTGGAAGGGTTGTGCCTACTCTGGAGAGTGGTCTTTGACTTTATTCCTTAGATGGAGGAAGTGATCTCGAAAGATGAGATTTTTGACCCCTGATAGAGTGGGCCTTCTTTTTGGGTAAAACTTAACTTGTAGAACCCTTCAATTGAGAAGATGTAGACTTCCCATCAGAAGGGTGAGGTGATTCCTAAGGATGTGATATTTGTTACAAGAACGCTCAGAAGGTGAGACCTAGCTCTTAGAAACTTTCAGTTAAGAAGATTTAGACTTATCCCTGGAAGGGTGAAGTGATCCCAGAGAATGAGATATTTGAGTCTCAGAAAGGTGAGGCTCACTCTTGGGATAAGATTTAACTTGTAGAAGTCTTCAGTTGAGAAGACTTAGACTTGTCCTCGGAGAGGTGAAGTGATCCTAGAGGATAAGATATTTGACCCGTAAAATGGTGAGTCTCATTCTTAAGATGAGACTTAGTTTGCAGAAGCCTTTAGTTGAAAAGAAATAGGTTGGCCCCGGATGGGTGTAGTGATGTCCACGGTTCCGAAATCGCCGGCTTCGGTTTCGAGAAAGGTGGAACCAGTGGTTCTAGTTGATTTCCTAGTTCCGTTCGGTTCTGATTTTGGACTTTTAAAAATAAAAAATAAAAAATTAGAAATTATAATACTAAAAAAAATTAATACAAGTTAATATGAAAACAAAAAATTACATTTTATTTATATGTCAATTGTAGAGATTTTGTTTTAGAAAAAAAAGAGTATACTATTGTATTATTTATTGAACCATTAAAATTGAAGTAAAAATACATTTTGACTAATCTATAACTAAAAGATAATTTAAAGAAAACTTAAATGTATCAATTACATTGGCCTATAAGACTATAATAGGCTAAGGTCATTAAGAATTTCTTTAACGTTCGAATTTGTTCCACTTGAAGAAGCAACTATAGTATTCTTATCACTCTCGTTCATATCTACTTCGATCTTGATCTTGATCTCGATCTCCTGATCTTTTATACCAAATATTGATAAATAATATTAGATATTATAAAATATTTGAGCATATTTGAGAGAATGAGAGGGATTGAGTTAAGAGAATTATGTGTTGAAATGGTAAGAAGAAGGGGTATTTATAGATAAATTTTGGAAATTAAAAAAAAAAAGAGGGAAAATAACTTATGGCCTTTTCAACGGCCAGAAGCCATAAGTTGGCAAGTACCAACGGTCAAGTGATCGTTGGTCTACCAAGTGTTTGCTGTGGCAATAGGCACACACCAACGGTCATTTTGACCCTCTTGGTTGTGGATTTTTCTTTTATTTTTTAATTACCCTATTTCGGTTTCAGAATTATCAGTTTCGATTCTGGCTTCAAAAATAGTGAATTGGAACCGAAATCTTGTATGTGATTCTGGTTCCGGTTCCTAAAACCAGATTTGACGGTTATGGTTTCGGTTCCAGAATCGTCAATTTTCAACGATTCGGTTCCAGTACCGGAACCGTGGTCATCTCTAGATTGGTGAAATGATCTCGGAGGGTGAGATATTTGACCCTCAGAATGGTGAGCCTCACTCTTTGGATGAGACTTAGCCTGTAGAAGCCTTCAGTTGAGAAAATTTAGGCTTGTCCCCATAGGAGTGAAATGATCCCGGAAGATGAGATGTTTGACCCTTGGAAATGTGAGCCTTACTCTTTTGAGACTTAGTTTTTTCTTCTGGAGAGGTGGTATGCCTTGGAAGGTGCTTGAGTCCTGAAGGACAAGTGTTAAGTTTGAAGTGTTTGGTATGTAGGATTATTCTTGTTCAACCTCATTTGTGCTAAACCACTTATTGTAGAGAATCAATTACACCAATCAAAAGATAAAAAGACTTAGAAAATTTTTCTTTATTGAAAATAAAATGTTTGTAAGGTGTGTAAGAAAATTTCACCTCAAACAGGGTGTAGGTTGGCCTAACAAAGTACATGAAAATTAAAAAAGACATTAAGCATACTACTCTTTAGGGCTTAGCTGGTAACACATTTCCAAAGTTTTCAGTTGGGGATGACCTACTTCTTTCTCAATCTTGGATAAATTTTTTCAAGTAACCCTTTCAGATAAGGTCTTCAATCACATTTTTCAAAAAAAAACAATTATTGGTATCATGCACATGGCCTTTATGGAAATAACACCAATCGTTCTTATTTCTGTGCTTTGGGTTACCCCTCATTAGAGTTGGATATTTCACAAAAGGATCTTTCTCAACCATAGCTAAAATATGAGTCGGGGTAGAATTGATCTTAGACATGAAATATAAACCTTAGTAGGGTCGAGACTTCTCCTATGGGGCACAGTTACAGATATTCGGTCCATGACATTGTTCTTCTTCACAGGTTCTGCTTCACTAATTTCTTCATTGGCCTTTCTATTCTTCCTTTCTCCCTTATCAGCCTGGGCAATTTTCTCTGCTCTAAGGAAGAAAGCAGTGAGAATGGTTGGAGGTTTGAAGTTGAGGTCAAAGGAGAATTTTTCTAGCCTTACCCCAATCTGGAAGGCCATGATCTGCATATCCTCTATGACTCCTTGGATTTCGATAGTCTCCTTGAACCTATCCGTATAATCTATGAGTGATTTATCTAACTTCTGTTGTTCTTGTCTTTGGAATCCTCTTCTGATTCCCAAATTTGTTAAAAAATAAGTTTAACAGTTGATCAAATTTTTTGACATCACCATTCTTGTATCCTTTGAACCAGTCTAAGTTAGCGCCTTTAAGGGTTCTGGGAACTCTCGAGAGGATGATGTCTAACGCTCCTTGGGAGGCATATCTTATAGAGCGGTAGGCATTTAGTTATTTCGATGGATCAGTATTTCCAACGTAAGAGTCAAAGTTTAGAGTCTGCCTCTTTCTCGGAAGTGTTGGTCCCAAAGGGAAACCTAAGAGGGGGGTGAATTAGGTAATTTCAAAAACAAACCTTTTAATGTGCTTAATAGGAAATGCAAACTTTATGCAACAAATGAAGATTTAAGCACAAATGAATACAATAGATATTCAACAATTTAATAAGAAGATTGAGATTAAGAGTATCAAACCAAACTCCCAAACTTCTCAAGCTTGGAGCTTACAACCACAAAGACCTTCTTACAAGGCAACTACCAAGTTCTCAACTTGAAGTTTAGCCACTAAAAGTCTCTTCAAAGTAGGTGAGACAATAACCTCTTGTACACAAATGAGGATCACTCTTGCTCATACTAATTTCCTTTAGTTGAACCAAGAGTTTTACACTCACAACCTCCCTTTGTTACAATTGTTATTTCTCCATCTCTCTTACACTTGAAGAACTCTTACACTACTAAGCTCTTTCACAAAACTAGCTACACTATTACAACACTTGTATTCACTTTTTCTCCCAAATAGGTCAAGAATTACTTGTAATCAATGTAGAAGTCTCTTCTTGTTTAATTCAGGCTAAGGGGTGTTTATAGTTGCCCAAAATCTACTTCTAACAACTTTTTAACGGCTATTTTTTGTTTACTGGAAAACTAGCCATTGGACCTTTCGGACGGCCGATGCAGCAAGTATGCGTCTGAACGAACTAGCCGTTGGATCGTTCGGACGGCCACTGCTAAACCCTGCCTCCAACGTTGCGTCCGTTCTCTGAGAGTATTCGTTCGGACGTCGGAAGAAGCGTCCGAACCTGCGTCCGGTCGATGCAATGTCTTCTGAAAATATGGTCGGACGCTGTTCTTCGTCCGAGATGGGTTCAGGTTCTTTGTGTCGGACGATTATCATCGTCTGAATTGTCTTTCTTTTGGACAATCATCAACGTCCGAATAAACCCTCTATTTTTCTGCACACTTGTTTTGAAACTGTTAATGTGATTTGGTCATCATCAAAACATGATTATCATAGCTGGGGTTCAACAGGAAGAAGCTCCTGCATGATATCATCGGTGAAGGAAAATGAATACTTGTATATTGTATTCCTTCCTTCCCTTTCATCCATCTTGTTCACTGTATCTAGCAGCTCGTCCAACCTCTTTCTTAGGTCTTCCTCACTTTTTGGGACTAGTACCACAATACGATCTCTCTCCTAATGTCTTCTTCTCTCATGAGCAACAAATATAACTTCACCTGGGTTCTTTTCCCTGGTACCACTCGGCCTTGACGAGGCCTCTCTTTGTGATTCATGTAAGGCAGGTCGACTTGCATGCTCCCGTTGGGCGGACCCGGCTAAGGCGAACTCATGTGTCATTTGTTTATTTCACTTTCTCTCCCCTTGGGTACTCACCTCCTCCTCGATGGCATGATGTTGGGGATGGGTAATCCGGGCATTACTACGCCCTAAATTGCACAAGGGCTCTTTATCCTGGGAGAGGTGACATTCTAGTTGTTCCCTTATGAACGTGTCTTTCAGCAAAGCATTCTGCTACCTCAGCTTATGAATCTCTTCATCCATATCCACAATTCGGGGACTAGAATCCCTTTCGTGTCCTGCTGCCAATCCATCTTTTTGTGGGATCGGAAGGAGTGATGTTGAGTTGAAATTTCTTTGTCCTTGTAGGTATTGCTCCTGTGAGTGCTACGCGTGCTAGGTGTCATGTCTTAGTATGACTTTTAGTTCAAGTTTCCCGTAGATGACACCAAATGTTGATACAAAAATTTGAGTTAGGGTTAGCCAGAGTCCAGTATCATTCAAAGTAAGATTGAGCACCATGAGTAGTACCTACGTCCGGATTATCTGAAAATAAAAAGGCAACGATGTGTCCTCCAGGGTAGACTCCAACATTCAAGTCAGTATTTAGACCAAAGAGAAAAATTCAATAAGAATTCAGAGTTTGAATAATTAGGAGAAAGTAATTAATTGAATCTGACCTGTCACTTTGGTATTTATACCTGAAATCAATGGGTCGGATTGATCTGTGGGTCATATTAATAACACTTGACCCATTTGGGCATATTTGAACCACGAGAGTAAAATTACTAAAGTATCCCTAATGGACATGGGTCTAGAATCATGTGTAATATTGTCATTGGATGTATTATTTTTACATCGTCAAAACATGTTTCAAAGCCCTTCCTTGCTCTTAACACAAATTTTATTAATTTTTGTATCTAGAATCAGGTGTGCATGTTGTATAACAAGAAATAATACTACAATTTATAATCAGTTGCTCAAACAATGGATGCCCTGAGTACTCACAATACTGGAAAATCATGGGAGAGAAACACAAAACTAACAATTTCCAGTGTACATTTATGAGTACAATTTGTGAAGGCCTTAACTAAGCAATTTGTACAGGAAATAGCATATCATATTACAAGTCATAAAAAGAGAAGGTCTTAGATTAACTCTCAACCTAATTAAGCAATTAACAAGAAGTTCCATGTTGTGTTGGCTTCAGAAGCCATATTTTCTCTATAAGAAAATAGAACAAGAACCACATTTTGTTTTTATTGTTTCCAATTTTCTTTTCATTTAACTACCCTACATAAATAAAATAAACAACTCAGAAGCCTATAAAAGAAAAAAAGAAAAAAAGAAAAAAATGGATAAAGGCTAAGTGTATTCTAGAAAACTTTTCTTGATGAAAGAAAAGGTTTACACTAACACGCAACAACCATCTTGACAAACTCTGTCCTCACCACATTGCAGCATTAGATATTTTTTGATTTGGAAATTAGCCCTCATTTCGTACCACAATCTTGATCCCAAATGTGAGTATTGTTTTCCAATCTGCTCACCATGAAACTGCATGAAACCTGAATCCTTTTATTCTTAACATTCAATGCCCCAACTTTTACTTTCAACCTAAGATCAAGTGATAGAGATAAAGGGATTCCAATTTTCGATGCTTGTAATAATTTCTTCAAAGACGAGGCAATAATTTGGAGGAGTCATGCAGCGCAATTGGTAGAATTGTTGAATTCCTAGAATCTTGATCAAAGATTAGGAATTTTCCATCCGCAATTTCCTTTTGCTTGAAAGATAAGGTAACATGAGAATCTTCATCATAGAAAATGGTCTTGTGCTTATTTGGATTATCAACTTTCAGCCTAATGTCAAACTCTGGAGGAGGTTTCTTGAACAAAACATGCTCAATTTGGAAAGTGGGATCCTTGTATATCGCGAAAACACTGAGAATAACTCCAACTATGCCACCAATTATGACAATTACAACGAGAAAAATGCACAAGTAAAAGCAATGAGAAGAGCAACAAGAGCTGCTTTTTTGGGATTGATTATAATCAACAACATGACGCCCTAGATGATGAGCTGCATTTTGAGGAAATGGAACACGAAAAACTTGATCTTTCAGGACTTGCACGATGTATGTACTAGTACCAAAAACAGGTACAAGAGCTCCAAATTGATGGTGATAAACCTTATCCAGCTTGTAAGGGTTGATCATGATGGATTGCTTTATTATTTTCTTCAATTGATAAGGTTTGTTTCTCATAGAAAGATGTATCATTATCATTATTATGATTTTGATTTCGACCATGATGATTCCTAGAAGGTTGCTCCCTTTCCTCCACGGGAAATTATAGGGAGCAACGAGAAGGAGACAGAGGGTGGTCAGGTCAAAAATGATGGCTTGCATGTAGGCCTGTCAATGGGTCGGGTCTAGACCCGGACTCGACCCGATCCATACCCGTTTATCCGGATCTGATTTATAGTAAATTCTGATTACTCGAATTCGATCCGGATCCGTTTAGCTATTATAATAAATGGGTCAGATTTGGATCTTGGTGTTCCAACCCGATTAAGACAGGGATTCAATTAAAATATTTAATATATAACAAAATTATTGTATATTAGTATTATTTTATATATATATATACATATATGTTGTGTAAATTGTCCATATAATTTATATTTAATGTAGAATACATGTCAATAAATATTAATTATGAATTCAATATTTTTTATAATTAAAAAAAGAGAAAATTTGATAAATTGTAATAGTTTTATATATAATTTTAAAAGTTATAAAAATAAAATATTAAGACCCGGACCCCGATCCGACAAGTTTCGGTGGATCCGGGTATGGATCTACTTTTGTATACTCGTCGGAGATCCGGATCCGAATCCGATTATATTAATCAAATCTGAGTATGAATATATTAGATCCGACCCGTTTACAAATCTACTTGCATGCATGCATGGGAAGAGGTCGTTGTTGCATGAAGAAATGTAAGGTTGAGCAAAGATACAGAATGGTTGAAAGGGATTTTTCCCGGTCAAGATGCAAATATATTTTCTTATTGTCTACAAAAGCCTTAAATAAGGAGAAATCTTTTAATGTTCCATATTGAGAAAATTTGTTTTTATGACAAAAATTTTATGGGCTAGAGAAGAATTAAATAGTTTTGTTTTAGATTACAAATCAATTATTTTCAGCGAGCAAAATCTATGACTAAACATATGATGCTGTTTCCTAATGAACCTTATCGAAGCACATTAGTACACGAGTAACATGACAATATGACGGTCTGACAATCATTATTTAAAATAAATATTGCAATAATTTTTTGAGATACAAGATATGTAAGATAAAAGATAATTGAAAAACGTAATTAAAAAATAATTACAAAATAGAAAATAATGAAAAAAAAAAATCAAACAGAGCCATCTGGCTAATAATTTAAATAATAATATAAAATTTTTACACCATTTAATTATATAATTTATTTTTTTAAAAATATCTTTACACCACCTGTAATAAGTTAATCTCGGCCAAACAAATTCAAAATGAGAACATCCCAGTGAAATGTTCTATACGGACCATTTATTAACCATAGTGACCTTTCAACCATGCCATTGCCCCTAAAATCAATTATGGGTAAATTAAGCGGCCTTTATTTGAGATTTTACCTACTTATACAAAAACTCTTTGTTTGTGTTTGAATCAATAAATTTAAAAAAAAAAATTAAATTTATTTATTTTTTTAAAAAATTTATAAAATTAAAATTGATAAATTTCAAATACGACAAAATTAAAAATATCAAACCCATTATAAGCGACTGCTAGGATTTAAGAATATCAACTAGACCAAGACTGACTCAAGCTTAACCCGTTTAACCCTTTTAAATTTGGACCTAGCTTTACATCACATAGTGTTTGGATGAGATTGGGCAGGAATTCTAGGCCTGGTTTCCAAATGGGCAAAGCCTGGGCTTTACAAAATAAAATGTATTTTATATGTTTGTCATATGTATGTTTTTGTGGGTTCTATTTATATATTTTGAGTTGAAAAATACTTAGGTAGATTCGGTTTTTGATCTCACATATAGATCCGTAGTCAAGATTAAATCTTAAAAAATCTTTCTTATATTAGCTAATGTCATAGATTCTCTACAATTTAATCCACACCATAGGATTTACAAGTGGAGTCAAAGATCGGATTTATCTAAAAGATATATTTGCCTTTTGAGTTTACACCTATTGTAATGATGTAAATTAGCATATAGAAATATTATTGATTTTTTATGTTTATTATAATATATAAATTTGTCAGTTCATAATCACATTCATAATCGACAGTTAGAGGGGCAAGATGTGTACAAGAGGATCAAAATTAATTTATCATCTAAAGTTTTTAAAATTTTTACATTTTCCAATATTCATCGTATGAAAACTGGACAAGAAGTGTTTAGATGCCAAACTAAAATAATGAATAAAGCTCGATGACAACGAATTTTGCCCTCGTATGAGCACAGATTTAAGGGTGAAATTAATATAAAGTTTGATAAATATTTGAGGGAGCAGAATTTAATTTTTACAATTATTTAATTGAAAATATTTGTTTTTATAAAGGAGATTTTCACAGTTCTTAAAACCTTTTCACGATGCAAGCCAAAAGAAATGAAATATGACGTAGGGAAACATGGAAACAAACTACTAGTTTGGATCATGAATACCCAAGCACATTTTTCGTAGTCATCATGTTAGTGTTGCCAGATTTTCATCTGGAATAAGGTCAAACTCACTAAATATAAAAAGCTACGATAATTAAACACTTTTAAAAAATAAAAAAAAAAACTAAAAACATGAGATCAACAAGCTGGTAACTGTTGTAATTGTGTTCTACATCAACAAAGTGATCAACTTTGATTCACACATCTTTTTTTATTATCATACAATATTATATGCGCAGTTCATGCGATTGTAATTTAGTCTCCCGATCACCGAGTTAAATTAGTATTAAAGCATCACATTAAAGTGTTATACTCTAATTTTGTTAGTGATTACATCATCGTGATAAAAAAAAATGAAATTCGATTAAATATGTACAATTAAAAATTAGTGATTGAATACGATTTTGGTACGTAAACTAATTTTAAAAAGTTGAGTCTGAATCTATGATTTTATAAATTATTTTCTTAAAATTTATTAATGGATAATAGGGGTATAAAGTGTGTGTATGTATCATATATATATATATATATATATATATATGATATATATATATATATATATATATAGAAAAATTCTACAGTCTCTTTTAGGGAACCATTCACTTGTACTTTAAATACTTGTATAGTACAATACCGTGTGCTTTAAAAACTTGTACTGTACAACCTTTTAAAGTCAAGGAAATGATTCCCAAAAAGGAATTGTAGAATTCCCCACTCGCTCAATTCCAAATCGATCATTTCACTCCCTGCAAGCCGCTGCCTGCTCCCCGTGGCTCGGGGGGAGTGAAACTCCCTCAATACGAGCACACACACGCACACGCACACACACATACGCATGCATGTGTGCGTATGCACGTACATGAGGTCCAGACAACTTTCTGTCATCTATGACTTCGCTGGAAAGATGCCATCTTTAGCTGCAATAGCTGCAATAACAAAAGAGAAGTGTGAGAGCTCCTAACTCAAACTTAGGACTCTTAACTCAGAACTCAAAAAAGGGATTAAAAGGACTCCTTAGGGTGGATTTTTAAGACATTTTTTGTTGTGGGCTAAGATGGGATTTTTTTTTAGTATATACACATGCGTGCACATGTTGGCTCGCTCGCGCTAATTTGAATTTCATTTCATTCATTCTTTCGTTTCTTTGTCAATGTTTTATAAGCTACGCCTATATAACACCTCCTATTAGTAGCAGGGGGAAAGCACGCCCCGCAGGTTGTCCCCTTTGAACCTATGATTCAACGGGACCCTCGAGAATCATATTCTTTCGGTTGCGGAATGCCCCCAATATCCTTTATTAGACTTCCGATGAAACTTGGTTTGCTTCACTACAAAATAGTAAATACTGTATAAGAGTAAACTTTTTAAAGTCAATTCACACAGTACGTTACATACAATGTCTTTGTTTTAAAAATTTATATTGTATAAATTTTTAAGTATGATAGGACAATTATGTATAAATTTTTAAGTATGATAGGACAATTATATCTAATAGCACTGTATAACTTCTCATATATATGAAAAATTTCATGATCTTTTTTTAGTGTACTCTCATCTCAAAACTTGTATTATACAAATTTTAAAATAAAACAGAATGGTTTTTTAATGAGATTGTGTTATTAACCTCCATATACATATATTACAAGGTATAAAATTCATGCGCCAGTCGAGCTCTATTCCTTAGAGAATAAATATTACAAAAACATTGCTGTTAATGCATCATTAATTTGACATTGTCAATGCAGCCAACAGATTTTTTTTTTCTGGCCAGAAAAGAAAAGAAAAGAAAAAAAAAGAATATGTTTATTCCATAAGTTTTTCCTTTCTTAAACATTAAGTAGATCATGGAAATCCAGATATAATTCAGACTGACCGAACAAATTCACAAAAAGTTCTGCTTTTGCCTTGAATTTATAATAGCTAGATAGGTGAGGTCACATGTTCTTTTCATAAAATTGACTGAACATGTGGTCAAGAATCATAAGTTATACAAACAAACAAACAAATCCTTAATCTTATTAAGTAAGGTCGGCTTGCACTCTATCATAGACCATATTCTCCTCAATTGCCGACCTAGATAAACTATATATTTCTTACAAATTACCCACCAAATCTTTTTCGCTCTTCCCCTACCCCTCCTATGTCGACTACTCTCTCTAAAATCTACTCACCTAACAAGCACTTCTACTGGTCGTCTTAACACATGACCTAACCACCTTAAGTGTGTTTCTTTCATTTTCTCGTTAATAGATGCTACTCTAATCTTCTCACGAATATGCTCATTGCGTATCTTGTCCATCTTAGTGTACCCACACATTCATCTTAATATTCGCATTTCTACTACTCTCATCTTTTGCTCATGTGTGTAATTCATTGTCCAACACTCAGACCCACAAAAGCATCGCTG
Source organism: Cinchona pubescens (assembly GCA_025175665.1). Classification (NCBI taxonomy): domain Eukaryota; kingdom Viridiplantae; phylum Streptophyta; class Magnoliopsida; order Gentianales; family Rubiaceae; genus Cinchona; species Cinchona pubescens. The sequence continues at coordinate 398,982 of JANKKI010000200.1, forward strand.
GCCTAATTGCTGTTTTATAGAATTTACCCTTAAATCGTAAAGGAATTTTGCGGTCGCATAATATTCCCGATGCCATTCTCTATTTAGTCCAACTCGCTTGTATCCGATGTGTAATATTTCGATCTATATCACCATCATTCTGAAGAACTGATCCTAAATATTTAAAATTTTCATGCACTTATAGATATCTCTTAATCTCCGATACAAATCTCTATTTCATTCCTACTTGCACCCTTACTAAATTTAAATTCCATATATTCTATTTTTGATCGACTAATTCTAAACCTTTTTGCCTCAAACGTCTCTCTCTAAACTTCAAGTTTAGGATTATACAAATAAACAAAAAAAAAAAAAAGGAACAAAATTAAAAAACTTAGGAACTATTTTGTAAATTTTCCCATCATACATTTGGATTGGTTGAATTAAAGAAAATTTAATGCTGACAAGTGACAAGGGTACAAAAAAATGAAATCCTTTTCATAATTAAGACAACTCTACATATTAATTGTATAATTTTGGGTGCGAATCATTGTCATACCCAAAAGCTCATAAAGCCATATTCTGACTCTTTAAATGATTTCTTCTTTTATTTTTTATTTTTTTGGCATTGATACATAATTACATATCGGTGCTTTTGTAAAGAAAAAGGCCAAAGACAAAGTCTTCTTTTTTTCGTTATTTCTTTCGATGGGGCTACTGTCATTTTCCTATAGTTATCAGCTACAGACCAATTAATTTAATTAATTGAAATGAGTAAGTTAAACACTTGTTTGTTCATATATATATATATAGTACTGAAAAAAAATTAATTAGCTTGTGTAACTTGTCTCAAAATTCATAATAATCACCTTAGTGGAGCCTTAACTTGAGATTAAATCTTTGGACAGGTTTTATTTGTAATATTATTTGAAATAACATTATATAAAATAAATATTATAGTAGTTTTTTAAAATGTAATGTATGTGAAATAAAACGATAACTAGAAAATATGCTTAGGAAATCTTTTAAATGCTATTTAGAAAATGTTCTGTCCAAATGTGACAAGTTACTGGTTTCTATTATTGTCTTCCATATCAACAAAGTGATGTGGGATTGATTCACAAATCTTTTTCCTTTAGGCCCAATCATACATTGCTATTGCGGGTTTCGCATGGTGTATAATCTAATCTCTATGTACTCAGTAAAGCCGAGTTTTTTAAAGCATCAAACTGAAATGTCACTTGTAATTAATTAATTAATTGTTAGGTTGAGATCAAATTAATTAATGAAAGTAGAAGAATTTTTTTTTACTAGATGTCTGACGAAACTTAATTGGTTGTCTTTGAATAATGCAACTGCGGATTCTTGTGAAGTCAAGGGTTCAAAAGGGAAAATTCCTTATCCAAAAGTTAGTGTAGCATAATTTACTATTAAAGCTCTAAATAACAAAATAGAGATATTGGTCGAATTGCATCATCAGTTTGACATTTCCAACAAAAGCAGTATATTATATGTTACATTCCAAATAAATAATCAATTGAAATGTGATACTACTAATAAATTATAATGATATAATCGTATTTAACAAGTTGTTAATTATGCGACCAGAAGGGTGGTTTTGGTATATGTCTCCAATAAAGATTCTTGATAGTTATTTATCAAGATAATGTGAAAAGATTCTCCATGTTTATTTTTCTTAGAGCATCCCAATAATACATGTCAAATATTATTATCGAACATCACGTACGAAAATATTCAAATTAAAATTTAAGTTACTCAAAGTTAAGAGCAATCTGAATTTTCTTAACAGAGATGAGGTCATAGAATATATATCGCGGGTCAATATTATTTATGATATTATTTAAAATATTATTTAAAATAATATGAAATTATTTTTGGAAATGTAATATATGTGATATAACAAGTTATTAGAAAACGTGCATAAAGAATGATGAAACAATCTAAAAGGAGCTTATGTCATCTAAATTGTATTAAGTTTGCTCCTAGGTAGCTTTAAATATAGATATTAGTATTCTTTAAAAAAATACTTAATGTTAGGTTCATTGAAGTGGGAGAAGTAATTAATCTTGCTTTCATTAACTAAAAGAAAGAAAAAGCTTACAATGTGTTGTTCTGTTGGATATTTAACCAACAAAATGTAATGGAGATATTCTGTAAAACAAATTAGGGTTAATTACACTTTCCCCCCTTAAATCTACACTAAGATAGTTGCATTTTGCCCCTTGAACCTAATTAATGTACAATTTACCCCCTCTTAAAAGATTCTATCATATAAATAATTATAAAAAAATTTTGTTTTGAAAAAAATATCCTCCAACTATTTGTGTTAAAAGTTATTCTACTTTTAATTAATTTTTAATGATTGCACGCATTCTTTTTATTTATTTATTTTTTTTTATTTCGGGACTATAAGATAATTTTATGAATTGTCAAATTTCTTTAATCAACTTATGCATTATTTTGTTCATTTATAAAAACTAAATACAAAAAGGAGATTTTTACAACTATGTTTTGTTCATTTTCATTTTACATGAACTAAACATGTTAAATATAAATCACTAAATAATTTTTTAAATTAAAAGATATCATATATAAGAATATAATTTCCATTTCACAATTAATAATAAGGTGTAAGAAGAATATCTTTTAACTAAATAAGTATATGTTTATTTTTTATTTTTTTTTACAACATCAAAACACATGCAAATTTTTTTTCTTTTTGTTTTTAAATTTTTTTTTTTACAAATTTGTTAAGTATAAAAGTGTAAAAATAAAATCATTTATATAAATAAAAGAAATCTACTTACTTATTTTATTTTCAATACGTTTAGATCTTGCAAAAAATAATTGAAGAAAAGGTATTGTAAAAGTTCACTCTATTAGTATTTAGTTTTAGAAATGAAGAAAAATAATATATAATTTTATTAAGGAAAATGTGATAAAAAATTCTATTATTCTTACAAAATAAAAATATATTATATGGAATCATTAAAAATGACATAAAAAGGAATATAATTTGTCTACAAATATTTGAAGAGTAATAATGTAAAAAGTAAATATCCATATCATTTTTTTGTAATTATATATGATGGAATCTTTTAGAAGGATAAAGTGTATATTTTAAGATTTAGGGAACAAAGTACAACTGAAGTGTAGATTCGAGAGGTAAAGTGTAATTATATATCTTGTTTTAGATAAGTCATGAATCTAATAAATAACAAGTTTAAATATTTAGGAGTCCACAATCCAGAGTGAAATCAGTGAATGAGTCTAATAAATAATAAATTCTTTTCGATTACAAACTGAAGAAGTGGAATGAGCTTTGAATCACACACCTTGAATACGAGTTGGCTAAAACATATTTGTTTCTTCTAACTACTCACCCTCACGAACAAACGAATAAAATTTTATTGCCATTAAGTGAGATCAATTACATAAATCTTTCTACACAATTGCACTCTATCATAAATTATATTCTCATTAATTTTTAAATGAGTTATATTTTTTTTTTACAAGTTACCTATCGAATCTTTTTTAATCTTCCCTTACTCCTTTTACATTTACTATTCTCTTTAAATTCAATTCACTTGACGGATGCCTCTACTGACCGTCTTAATACATATATAATCTAATCATCTTAATCTTGTTTTTCTCAATTTTTTTTTTCATATTACTACTCACCCTTAGTTGGACAATACAGCCACTGAAATTTGACTGTGTACTAGATATGACCAAGATTTAAATGTGGAATGTAGCCAAAGCTACTCTTAACAAATTAATGCGGAAAATGTTGATCGGCCCTGAAGTGGTAAATTTTAGCTTTAGGTGCAAATTATAAGTAGTAAATCGCCTGCCAATTTGTTACTCTTTCCAAAATTAAATGCGCACTAATTTAAGTTATTTTGCAATATAGCCGTTAAAGCATTTCATGTCAAAGCCTTAAGAGTCATTATTGTTAAGAAGCAAATTTCTCTCCTTAAAGTTTGAAGAGTGTTCCATTATTGTTAAGAAGCAAAAGTGTCTCCTTAAAGTTTGAGGCCTGTTTATTTGTTATACAAATGAAAATTATGTCTTTTAAGATTTCATACAAATGAATACGAGTACCTTTTTTTTTTTTTTGCATTTATCGAAAAGTTACTTTTCAAGAATTGCTTAACTTTTTTTTTTTTTTTTTTTTTTTTCCTTTGAACAAATCTATCACCTTAAGATCGAGACAAAAGAATCGAATTTATAACCTTTATTACACAGAGATAGATTGCTCAACTTATTATTTGGGCCAACTAACTAATTGTTTAACCATTAAAATTAGCTTGTGTAAAAGAACATTGTTCATGGTTTGCCTTGGTCCAATCATTCATCTAAAAAAGTGTACATCAAGGATTAATCTTACCTAATATTCTGTGGAAAAGCCCAAGTAATTGACTAACCTTTTGCCTTTTTCTTTGTCTACATTGTCTATGGACCATCACGTGATGCTTCTAAAGATAACTTCTCTAGGTGAATCACAGAAATCAATTATGAATCTAATACTTTAAAGCTAGGATTTTGTTTCTTGCTTGTTGCAATGGGATTTAAAAGAAAAGTGTAAGCCTTCACCTAGGTAAGTTTAATAACTTTTTGGGAACAGAAGCTCACGCTCTGAACAGAAGATGAAAATTATACTAATATTAATCACATAAATTAAGCTTCGTATGGCTTTTACAATTCGGAAACAAGTTGATGCCCCCACTCTCACGTGGATAACATAGACTCAATAGCTTAAAATTCAAGATCTCAGGCATATAGACTCATGACATTCAACTCACTTTTTTTTTTTTTTTTGGCATGTATTAAAGTTTGTTTATACACTTTTCCTTCAAATAAAAAAAAAAAAAATGGTTTGTATATTAGTATACATTTCCTATTCCCAACTAGGATGACATATTCTGTTCTACATTAGTCTCAATTCTCAAACGAACAGAACCGTCGAACTTTATGTTTACTGAAAAAAAAAAAAAAGTTTTGTTCATTAAGTAATTAGTGATACATTTCAAGTACTCAAAAATAATATAATAAAATGAAAAAGAAATAATATAATAAAGGGTAAATTATAAGGAATCTCCTTATAGTTTGGCTAATGTTTCGGTTATTCTCTTATAGTTTACAAATCTATAAGTCGTCTCTTTTTTGTTTGGGTTAAAGTCTCTTATATTAAATATTCCGTTAAGTACATTTAGAAGGCTGAAATTTTTTATTTAAAAAGCTATTTTAGTCATTTAAAATAATTTAATTAAGGTTAATTATGTATTTTATTCTAAAATACAACTTCTCCTTTATTACGGATGTGGTTTTTGACCGTTGGAAAAGTACTAAGTTTATGGGTACTTTTGATTTTTTTTTCACAAACCTGATAAGTTTTTAATTCTCTATCCATTTTATAGAAAAACCTAAACCAAAAAGTAACAAATTGTAGATTTACAAACTAAAAAAGAAATTTTTTTTAAATATTTGCTAAACCAGAAAGATTCCTTGTAATTTATATTGTAACAAAAACACATCTTGATAAAGGCTATTAGCTCTTCATAAATGGTGTTATTAATTATTTACCGTTACTCATGGACCATATAATCTACAATATACCACTCTTACAAAGATAAATACTAGCATGAATCAGAAGTAAGCAACTATAATGTCAGGGAGGTTAGTATGTTGTCGGAAAATAGTAAGATGGATTCTATAAAATACTATGTCATAAAGTAATATTATTGATTGAATACTAACAAATGTATTACACTGTTATATATATCAAATCTATCTAAAAATTACCCATATTCTATGGAAGAAACCGAAAATTAACGGCTATTCTACTAAATCCCCGATGTGCCAGTTCAAAATTACCTATGAAATTAAACTTTGTACAACTCCCCCCCTTTTTTTTTTTTTTTTTTGTAATAATCCTAATATTATTAAAATTGCAAACAAAACCAAGTAAACTTGAAGTCATACATACACTCAACTAAGGTAAATATTTAAATAGATTTAATTTTGACCAACGTATGAAATTTATAATTAAGATTAATACTTAAAAAAAATGTTACTTATATTAATCAATGGCATTTATTCTATTAGATTTATTTTATATCACAAAATTTTCAAATAAAACAAAAAATTAGATTTATTGAAATATTTATCCTCAACTAATATACTACTATGATTTAATATTTCATTCACCAAGTCAAATTAGACCAGGTGTAATCCAATTATAAATTGGTCCCTCAGCGGAAAAAAAATGCCATGGGTCCCACTTAGCCACTTTAGAAGAGCAATAGCGATGGGCAATTAAAACAAAACCAGAAGCCACGGACCATTGCCCCGCACAATACTCAAAAGGATGCATACAACAAAATTAAAACCACTATCTTCACCGTCCTCCATAAGTTCTCTCTTCTCTAGACAAAGACGCCAATTATTCCTAATTAACTACGTACTATCAATCTTTTTCTTTAATTTGTGGATTAGAATAAAGTTGAGTGATTTGAGTGAGCAGTTATTTAAGTTCTAAAACCCCTAGTGTTAATAAGATTTAATACTAAACTAACATAGTTCTTATATATATATATATATATATATACATTAAGATTGAAATTATTTCTTACTTTAAAAATTTATACAGAACAAATTTTTAAAGCATATAGTATTGTACTGTACAAGTCTTTAAAATATAAAGAAATAATTTCTTAAAAGAGATTGTAGAATTTTTCTATATATATATATATATATACTATGTGATATAAATTCACTAACACTAGTTCGTTTGGGAGACTTGGATTCGGCCGGAAAAGAAAACTAAGGAAGGAATATTCAATTTTTCATCATTTGGGAGTTTTAGATGAGAAGGAAAAGAATGAAATTGAAGTGACTTGGGCAAAAAAATTTGTTATTACAATTTAAAAAAACTTTTCTACCCAAATCCGACTTAAATGGAAGAAAATATTGGGAATGCTATTCAAACTTTTCAAAATGTCACCTTTGCCCTCAAAAGCTATGAAACCAAAAATCTATTATCATACATGTCTCAAATTATTTTATTTCTTTTCCAAACTCTCAGAAAAAAAAATTATAATCCCCTCATTTTCTCATCTCTCCTGGCGTTAAGTGTTTTTTTTTTTTTCTAAGACTCTCGAACTAAGCCTAAATCACGAGAAAAGGCCAACGAGGGAGTATGAGTATTATAAACGAAAAATTCATCAGAAATAAAAAGAAACAGGCATCATCATGCATGTAGCATTAATATGAATAGTGCCGCGCAAATATATTTTAATTTATTTATTTATATTTTATTTTGAATGTTTGTTATAGGTAATCTGATATAGTAATACTCTAAATTATACATAGCAAACATGTAGAGTAAAAGTACAAAATAAGAAATTGGTACAAGAATTGGAATAATATATATCCAAAACATTTTTCTAATAAGGTGTTAGACTAAAAGGTTTGAGGGTTGAAGAGAAAGAACTTGACCTCTAAATGTGTTCTGTGAAACTCAATGAGTTTTTAAATAAAAAACATTCAAAATAAACCTTTTTATTTGAAAATTCTTAAAAATACTTAGCCTTGGAGTTTGAATTATCGACCAAAAACCTAAAAAAGAATTATATTTTTCCTTTAACCATCTTGGTTAAGGAGGTTATAATTTGTGACAATAAAATATATTTTAAATGGCATCACACTTCCATATAATTTAGCGACAATGAGTTAGAATTTAAATTATCGATAAAAAACCTAAAAAGGAATTATATTTTTCTTTTAACCATTTTAGTTAAAAAGGTTATAATTTGTGACAACGAAATATATTTTAAATGGTATCACACTTTTATATAATCTATGGATAATGAGTTCAAATCAAATAAGGAGAAATATGAATATTAAAAACAAAAATTAAAAACAGTTAGTTATGATTTTTTTTTTTTGATTAATGCAACCTCGAAATAAATAACAGGTCAACGGTCAAATCCACAGCACCCGCACCAGTCGGGGTGCGGTCTTTTTGAGTTCTTCGAGCTTACTTTCTTCTCCTTATATACTCCTCTTCTTCCCTCATATTTCAATTCCCCATTTCTTTCTTCTCTCTCTCTAAATAGCAGCCCAAAAAAAAAAAATATTAAAATTAAAATTCGAAAAATAAAAATATCCCTTCCCCAGTGAAATGGAGATTAATGTGAAGCATCAGGCCCATGGATTCGATCAGCCTGACGGATTCGACTCCATACCCGACCCGATTGTCCTTCACATCTTCAGCAAAATCTCCGACATCAAAACCCTAATCCGCTGCCCGCTCCGTTTCAAAGCGGTTCAACTCGCTGGTTCCCCAAGCCGATTCTCTCCTCCTCCGAGTTGACCGAGTAATTTCCACAACCGATTCTGACGACGACGACGGCGACTCTTTCTTCCTCGCCCTTCTTCGATCCGTCGTTAAATCCTTCCACACCTTCATCTCGCCGAACAAGCAGGCCAATTTCACCAACCCGAGCCGGACTCAGAAATCGCCCACCCAGATCCTTCGCGGGTTCGAGAACATCCGGAGCCTTCAAATCGATCTCCCCTCCGGCGACCTGAGGTTGGAGAAAGGCACGACGATTAAATGGAAAGCGCATTTCGGGAAAACCCTTAGGAGCTGCGTTATTCTAGGGTTCCGCGGCGGATCCGAGGCGGATTTTAGCGGCGGAGGGTTGAAAATGCGGGTGGTTTGGACGATTAGCGCGTTAATTGCCGCCTCCGCCAGGCATTATATGATGCTGGATGTGATTAGAGAGCAAACCGATTTGTTCAATTTAGGTGGTGAAAGATAGAGACAATGAAGGCATGGTTGTGATGGATAAGGTCGGATTGAAAGAGTGTAGACAGGGAGTTGAAGATGAAGAAGAGATTAATAATAACAATAATAGTAATAATCGCGGAGCAGGGGTTTGGTGGAAGAGTAATCGGACAACGGTGCCAGCGGTGAGGATGCGGATGAGGCACGAGGCGCGGATGGAGTTGGCGAATGGGGTGAAATTGGAGGGGGCAACATTGGTTGTTGTTAGGCCGATAAATAGTAGTGGTGGTGGAGGGAGTGAGGTGGAGGAGCAGAGTGGGGATGTGGGATTGGCGATGGGGGCATTCAGAGGGGATGAAGTTTATGGGGAGGCTGTGGAGAGGTTGCTGAAATGCAGGAGTTATATTCTGGAAATGAACTCTTTTTGAGTAAGGAATTATGATGAGATGTTGTGTTTTGAACTCTTAGATTAGATAGATAGTTAGATAGGTCTTTATGTTGTTAATGATGATGATAATGACCAAATTAGAATTGTTGTTGTAATTTGTATATATTCCAGTTGATTTTTGGTTAATGTGATTTATGAGTTTTGAAGTTTATTGCTTTGTCGAAAATCTTGTGTATGTTTTGATGGTCTTGTAGAAGTAGATTGCTGATTTCTGTGTGTTTAGTTTTCCGCTTGTCAATGGCTAGAAAATATGAAAATTAAGTCTGATTCGAAGGGATTCGGGTTACTATGTGCATATGTTTGCTGTTTCAGGCTTGAAGAGTTTGTGTAAGTAATTACTTGGTCCAGTTTGGGATTACAGTGGCTTTATTTATTAAGATCCCATGATAATGAAAAGATTGGAAATTCTACGTCTATAGGAAGCCAGAGGTATGATATTCTAAACAAGACTCTAGAGTTACCTGAAAAAATGTTGAGTGTTTCATGTTCTTATAGTAGATCAGTGATTTTGCTGTGTTTTGTTTTCCTCTTGTTGATGGTTTGAAAATGTGAAATTAAATCTGATTCCAAGGTGATTTTGCTATGTTTTGTTTTCCTCTCGTTTATGGTTTGAAAATGTGAAATTAAATCTGATGCCAACGTGATTTTGCTATGTTTTGTTTTCCTCTTGTTGATGGTTTGAAAATGTGAAATTAAATCTGATGCCAAAGGAATGTCGGTTACTTTTGGGATTATAGTGGTTTAGTTTGTCCTAATTAGTACAGCAGGGTAATTGATAAGTGATTATAACGTTGGGATGGTTATGGTTTTTGTAGGATACGTATATAATAATCATAGCTGTTTTAGTTATTGGAGTTCATCTTTTCGGTGATTTTGTTGGGACATTTCTTGATACATTTCTTGATTTCGTAGGAGTTTTTGATCGTTTTTGGTAGGAGAATCCAGATTCTGATGTTGGTAGGAGTTGACAGCAGTGAATTACATCATAGCAGTGAAAGGATAAAGCTGGAGTGGTGTTGTATTTTTGTTTGAAGATTTTGAGATGTAACTGGAGTTTCTTTTTTTCTTCTTGTTGGAAAAAATATTCGTTGAGAAAAATTGCCACTTTTTTCGGGGACCTCAATTTTCACCACAAAAACAGCTAAACTTCAGAGCATTATTGCTATGCTTGGGTACATTTTGGTGTTCATGGAGGCAATGAATGCTATTTATATTTGTCGGGTCCGTTTGGTTTGCGGACTTTAGTCCTGGGATGAGTCATCCCTAAATAATTAATCTAGTTATTCAATATTTAGTTAATATTAAATTATATAAAATATCTTAAAAATAATAACTATTTTGTATTTGATTGGATAGAATTACTATTTTATGTCTGCTACTAGTACTAAATCAACACCCAACTAGCATTCACTGTTGGCCAGACTTTGGTCTAGAATGGCTCCTTAATTTACAATGTTTAGTCTATGTACAGGAAGGAATCGCTATCATTCAGTTTAATAAGAAACTAAATAAAACTGTAACATCAGGGTAAAGTGGTGATAACAATTAACAATAAGGTGGAGGGGTTAAAAAAAAAAAAAAAAAAACCTCTAACTGATGCGGTAGCCGGAGGCGTGATTATGAGCAAGTCGTTTGATGAAAGTAAAGGAGAGTCGGGCTATTGCAGATTGAAAAGCATTGAACATCCCTTTACCAAAGGACCGGACCATCAAAGAAAGTAGCATTATCGAGCTGAGATTACGGGAAGGACGATAATGACATTCAATTAGTACTAACTTAAGCTGCTAATAAGAGGTAAAAAACAAAAAAAAAGAAGAAACCCCCCGTGATGCATCATATTCCACAGTAGGAGAATTACAGATTCAATCATGACTTGCGAAAATAAAGGAATTTCAAAGGGATGGTCCCACACACGAGTCAGAAAAATCTAAGAAAATAGGATGTTAAATGATATGGCATAATTTTTTAAAAGAACATCAAAATGTCGTTTATGCAGTAAAACATAGAAGTCAAAGGAAAAATGTTGGATCAGAATTAATGATTGGATCTCCATCCTCAACAGCTGTTCTGCAGCGCTGAAGTTGAAAATGGGGAACTGTCGGCCAAAGCCAAACCAATGCAATCTACATACTTGTATGTACTGTTTCCTATTAAGTGTGAACAGTAGAATATACCAACAGAAGGTCAGACAAATATTAAATTGCAAGGACAATCATTATTTTCCGGAGGTAAAAAACTTGGAAATGAAGAAATTTGTTCTATTATTTTCTGCCTCTGAAGATGGACAAAATTTAGAATTGGGGAAATGCGAGAAAAGAAAAAAAAGATTGAGGGTGATCACGAAGAACATTGATGTTTTAACACTCGACCGTTTGTGTTCTAGCGGCGACAATGATGTTTACATGATTTTTACTATTAATCCGTTTAATTTTTTAGTAAAAAATCCTATATTAACAAACATTTTGATGATAAATAATCAAATTAGTATATTTTGATATATAACGGACTAAATTAAAGCACACCACAATAATAAAAGAACCAAAATAACATTTTTCTTGAAATATTAAACTACAATATGTAACATCTTGCAAGTGCTTTCACTGGATCCTCTTTAAAGACAATAGGGCTGTGCATCAGCATAACGACATCCCCGAACCCAACTCAGTTAGTACATTAAAGAAACTCAACATCCGCCAATCTGTAACAAGCGTTTAAATGAAATTTGTATTAGATAAGCGTTGGGGGATCCTTCTTGGGCCAGGCAACTCACAAAGCTCTGAACAAATTGACAACAAATTGAACAAAAATTTCTTTTCCTGATTCTTGCCAGCTGTTGTATATATGTCATGTTGACATAATTTGATGGTTAAAATTTATTGTTCACAAAATTATGTAACCACCTGATTTGGGACTTTGATTATTTTGTGTGGAAAGACGACTCTGCATTGCATTTGGAATATGGGATCAAAGCCGCATAATAGAAAAGGAAAATGCCTATACGAACCAAGTTTATGCTCTACTTTAATAGAACAATCTTTCTTGCGTCGCTTATATCATTTAATTCATAAAATTTAATTTACTTTATAATTTACAAACGAATCAACAGATTCGTCCGTAAAAGTTTTTACCTAAGAAAAGGTATGGGATCAAATTAATCAGTTTTTGTGTAAGATGTGAAATTAGTTTCTAAAAAAATGTGGGGAAGTACTAAAGCAATTTGCCTATAATTTATTGAAATATGGAATTTTAAGCATAAGCTTAGAAATATCTATAGGAGCATCAAATCACTAATAATAGTGAATTATTGGTGGATTATGCAAAAACGGTTGTGTTTTCACAACTATTATTAATAATGAATATTAATAATTATTCTAATACAAATTTATTAATATGATATATGTATAAAAAAAGATAATTAGTAAACTTGCTACTATAATGATTGCAATATATAAAGAATAATGAAAAGAATTTCTGTGCCAAATGGGCTTTTGTTAAGTAAGAGACGAAGAGCCTGATTCTTTTGTAGCTGGGCTTGGTCTCGTAAGGAACGTGGAGCCAAATTTGTTTCAGTAACCATAATAAGTGCATCCTATTACTTGCTTCAAACCTATCTTGTGCGTTGTTGTTGAGTCAGATACGTTAAGCTCAAGGGAAAAAACTTACATGATTCCGGTCTTTGGTCCCACTTGTAAATTCTACAATCAAAATTAAATCTTATAAAATCTTATTTATATCAGCTTATGTCATAGATTCCATAATATTTAATCCACAACACAAGTAGCGAAGAAATTTTTTAAGCGAACAAGTTTTGGATATTTATTTTGTAATGCGGAGCAAATATGGTATCCATTGAGATAACTAAAAAAGCAGTGACAGTGTGAAATTATTTACTTTTGGCAATTATCTAACAGTTTGTAATATTTATTCTACAATGGAAAATGAATTGAAAAGAATTTTTCAAATTTAGAACCAACCTGCCGGGTTTTGGGTGGGGGAAATTAGAACCAAGCTAGCGTTAGAAGACTTGAAAGGACAAAATTTTACGCATCCTCTTTCCAAATAATTTTAAAATATTTAATAAAGTTTATGGATTACTCTACTTATTAAAAAGAACAAAAATTTCTTCGTATTTAACTGTAGAATTTGCCATGAGTTTAAAATTTCTGTTTAATCATAACACTAATTAATGATGGCCCGGGTAGCAATTAGCAGAAGCTCCATCGTGTTTTTTGATTCGTAATTCTTACATTTCCCTTGTGTTTTTATGATCATTTCAAGTGATTGAGAGGTTACAATTTGTCATCAAAATGCAAAGAAAGAACTACAGCTTAATTCAAAAAGTAAATGCAACATCACGAAAACATGGTCCCCAACTCAAAATTTAAAAACATGGTCCTTTGTGACATTTGACAGAAGAAAAACACTATCTATATAGATAGTTTGTATGATCATTGCTAGTGTTTGCCATATTTAGTTGCCTATTGAATAAGTACAAAGAGTTGTGAACCAAAATTAACCGTTATTTTTGTTAAACAAAATAGAGTTTTATTTCAAAATTAATTGACAATGAATAGAGTATTCGATAAGTTTTTATTAACTAATTAGTTTATGATTTTTAAAAAAAAAAAAAAAAACGATGTGGAACGTTTTGTCCTTCGACAATTTCATTCTAAATTCAAGGTAAAAAAAAAAGCACCTTTGGCTTCCTAGGTTTTTATGTTTCATCAATCACAAAGAAATGAAATCAGCCAAGATAATAGGATGTTCAGACTAATAAAATTGTTCTTTTTTAATCACGAAACAAAAAAAAAAAAATGTTAATAAAAGTTTGTTATGAATTCTGATCCATCATTCGTGGGATGAAAATATGACAGCAAAGTCATGATATTTTGAATATACACAGTGTTGGACAATTAGAGGAGTAAAGAAATTGTTAAATATAAAAATATTCCACATCGGTTAACTTAAAGATTATGGACTAATTAATAAGTTTTATGAATTACATCACTCATCACCAATTGATTTTGAAACGGAAGCGTATATTCTTTAACATGGTATGAGAGTCAGGTTTTGGGTTTTACTCACAAAAAGCCTCACAACTTTACAAAAAGCTCCACAACGTTACATGTGACTTAGGTTCTCTCTAATCCAATTTAACGGGCTCACTCAACTCCTCGGGAACTCAACCCAAGTCACGAGTGGTTCTCTCTAACTCTGGGCGCTCCATTCGCCGGAAGTTCAACCAACTCAAAATCATGGGTTCTCTTTAGACCCGGATGCTCAACTAACCCAAGTTAAGTGTGAGAGAACCAACGTGTGAGAGAGGGTGTTAATTTAAAGAACCAACCCAAAATCATGGGTTTTCTCTAGACCCAGACGCTCAACCAACCCAAGTCACGTGTGAGAGAATCAACGTAGATCGTTCGGACGCTCAACCAACCCAAGTCACGTGTGAGAGAGAGTGTGTTAATTTAAAGATTTTAGACTAATTAATAAGTTTTATAGACCACACCACTCATCACTAATTAGTTTTAAGATGAAAACCTTGTTACTACTGTATGTTGGTAAAATTTCTCCAGTCTACTGGTTCACTGAAACTTGACAAAATTCAAGATTATGTTATATCTAATGATGCTCAAGACCCATAAATTTCTGTATAACACGAAATCTTTTGCTACTTGCTTCTTATCATTTTCTTTTCTTTTCTTTTTATTTTTATTTTTTCATCAAGCAAACAAAACAAGTTTATTGATATTCATATAATAGAGGCATAACCCATAAAAAAATCAGTGCGACTTAAGCAAATAAGCACAAACAATTTTGTCTAGTCTCAGCAAACTCTTTTTTTTTCTTTTTTAAAAATTATCTTTTTTTTTCGAATCTATAACTAATAAATTATAAAAACGTATTATTACTTAAATTGTATATATTGTTTTTGTCATCTGAGCAAACTCTTTGCAAGTCTAAAATATTGATTCTCTTCATTCTCGAGGCCCCTTGTGTAGTGTTAGTGGACTTATTTTGTCCCGAGAAATGGATACAATTGCATTGAGAGAGCTTCAATTTTTGTTGACTGCTGGTTCTTGGAAGAACTAACTCCCATTCCCGGTAAGAATCCCATTATGGAAGTTTAGCAAAAAATGGTAAGTTATCCATCGCCTTTTCTTTCAACTTGACCACATAAATTATTTGGCTTATGGTAAGAGGCATTCATAGTTCAGTATAACTGAATAAATCAATTAATCTAAATTAGTTTATTATTTGTGTTTGAATAATTGTTGTTCGGTCAAATAAAAACTAAACAAGAAAGTTGATTTAGAACTAAATAAGAAAGTTGATTTAGAGTATCAATTTGATTATTAAAAATTAAACAATCGATCGAAAATAATTGAAATTTAGTTTTATTGATTAATTACATATTTAAAAACTTATTAAGACTTTGGGATTGTTATAGGTTTTTAGCTTTTAGTTTAGTCTTTATTAATTCTGGTTTTACTTTATTAATTTTGTATTTAGTTTTATATTTAATTTTTTCAATTGATTAGTGAACTCCGAATAATAAAATAAATTGAAAAAAATTTGGTTAATCAATTAATAGACCGGACAAAAGGTTAGTTTAAGTAGTGTTTTAGTTTTCTTGCATTGATATTGAAAATTCCAAAAAAAATTTAACCCGAATAACCATCAACCGACCCATGAATACCCTAATCATCACAGCATCAATCGGGGAATTTATTTAAGTAAATGTTGCGGGATTTGTTAGCTGATTTTGCATTCGATCTCGAGAGCTAAAACTGTGCCTTGGCTCATTCTAAACTGCGGTGGACCACAAATGCAATGATTAGTTAGATTAGCCAGAGCAATTTGTGCTTGATCTTAAGAATTCTTTTGTTCGAGAAACATAGCGTATACGGAACCACATTGGATGATTAGTCCAAGCATTTTAAGGATTAGTTCCATTTTACATCTCTAATTTATACTCAATTTTCACTTTATACCTAAACTCTTAAATTTGTCTCACTTTAGTCATTTTTTTTCAATACAGTCAAAAAAGTTAATCAAAACTTTGTTTTTTAATACAAAAATATTATTGTACATCCTGTTGAATTAATATATAACGTAAAAATTTTGTTAATTTTTGAGACGGTGTTGAAAAAGGATTGAAGTGAGATGAATTTGAGATTTTGGGATGTAAAGTGTCCAAAACTAAAGTTTGAAGTACAAAATAAAAATCGGGTATAAGTTAAAAAATGTAAAATAAAATTAATCCTTATTTTAAAGAACAAACTTGGTTATTGTAATCCTTCCTGCAGAAGCGGCACCCCCCCTCCTTCCACAAAAAAAAAAAAAATGTTTTTTTTTTCTCACTTTGCAGCATTAAAAAATTATTTGCATAAGAATCCAAAAGCATTTGTCAATTATGGTTTGGATGATGGGGAATCATAACTCTAGTTAATCCTCCTTTTTTGCCACTTTTTATATGTCATTTCTAATTAGAAATAGTGTCAGTTAAGACTTAATTAAGAACCCCTTAAACAAAAATCAGATGGTCCAACAAGTCTGCTGATGCTAATATTTAAGTATCTGACAATGATTCTAGCATGAAGTTGGGACATGGGAGTTTTTAACTAGCTTTACCTACAATCTTAAAACTACAGAGCTTTCTTATTACCTAACCAAATTGCTTGAATTAAATGCATTGTATCAAATTCTTCCACCGGAGAATCTTATCATTCTGATGGTGTATATCATGACCTCCTCATTTTTAGGTGATTTGATCATGAATTGTCATACTGAAATAGATAGATATACAAAGGGGGAATCTAATTAATAGTACTCTATCTAGAAAGCACAATGAAGCATAGTTACGAGCAATCGGGTAGATGAACGCAATACGTTATTCTTTAAAATATCAAATTCATAGGACTTTGGATTAGTCACTATGTCGTAAGTCAGACTTTTCAGAAAAAGTTGCAACATTATAAAGATAATATTCTAGTTGATAGTTAGATAGTATTAACTTTTTAATAATATTGAATTTTAGTAATTAGAGAAAATAAATTGTTCAATTTTCAAAATCATTGTCCTCTTTAACTGTAATAAAAAAACAAATCTAATACTAAATAGTTCTAATTAAGTAAATTTAAAGAGTATTTTCTCATTTTCAATAAAAAATAAAAAAATTAAGAAACAAGAAGAAACAACACATCATTACGCTAATAAAGACTTTATACCTTTTGCGTTTGAAACAAGAATCGTCATGTTTCGAAATTCAAATAAATCCTATTTAACAATTCAATACGTGATTCTTTAACAGTACATTTATATAAAATCGTAAATTCATGCACAATTAATAATACTATAAACGTGTCACTAAATTCTAAAAAATTGAATGAAATTCGATTAAGTATTTAAACTCACACGGTTACTAAGTTTTTTTAATGGTAAAACAATACTTACTTTGAGTGATGAGTCATCATCAGAAGTTTAAAACTGCTAAACTTGTTAGGTCATGACTCAAAATTTGTGAAATTTTCAAGATATATTTGTCCTCAAATTGTACCATATAAGGGCCTAAAATACGATATAATGCTGCATTATTTTCCCTATCATTTCCTGATAGGGTGGAATCTTGAGGGAACTAACTTTACATTATCTATGCTCCTATCCACCTCCCACATTATGAATACTTCCTAAAAACTCAGACCTCTCCACTTCCAAGTTCCAACCATCTTCTTCCAACCCTACATGTCTATCTTGTACAAATTAATCAACAATCCTACAGCGACCCTTTTTATTCTACATTGCACTTAACCTAAGGCTTTCTATTTTGTTGGCCCCCTTGCTTTTAAAGCCTACCCTCTAAGCTCAACACCAAAAGTCAGCAACCTCTCTAAAGGGAGAAGTGTGAAAAAGTTTTTTTTTTTTGGGGACGTGGGGGTTGGGGGATGGGGAGATGGGTTGCATTGTCTCTCAATTATTGATTAACCTGGAGGTAGTGCAATTGATCTTACTAAACAGCAACAAGGAATGGTTGCTGCAGGTTTTTTCATGTCTTGGATTGAACTTCATTGTTTGATGATTGGCTAGGGGAAATTAAACATTTTGCCTCCTATAAACAAGAAAAATGGGTGCCATATGTATGCACTTTTTGTTTCCACTCTAATCAAACATCTGAACTTGTTTCCTATTTGTCAGAATTGCCTCTGGCAAGAAACTAGTATGCCACTACACTATTCATTCACTGACAATGTGCAAGGCTTTTTTCCACCCTGAGAAAATTGCAACCTCTAATTCTCAAAGCACTAACATGCTATACGGGCAACTGCTGGAGGTATAATGTGATATGATTTTATCTTGTGGCTGGAATTGGAAGCTTTTAGAAAATGGAAAATGCCTGAATAGCTTGAATCACTATTCTAAAAGACCATATAACAATGTCAAGACATCGAAGACAATGGATGGAACATTTCTTGAAAATAGTTGCCTAATTTTTATCCAAGCAGGCCTAGCGGGACCTGCCCTTTCTACTTCCCACTTATATACATTCTCTATCTTGAAATTAAAGTGACAAATTTCGTGGAAGGACCAAACCAAAAGTTGAGAAGTCTAATCCTAAAGCAAAAGATGTAGTGATGGGTTGAGGGCCATCCCATGGACAAAATTAATCTACTCCCTTCATTATGGCACGCTCGTCGCTTTAGTAAATCAAATTTTTCGTGCCCTAAACTTTTGGCACCCTTTATTCAGATTAGATCTTTAGTGTCATTTATTTACTATTGGTACAGAACCAGCTAATTTTGACAATTGAGTATTAAAAATGGCACTAGTAAATATTTTAAGGATCGAGGTTAATTATAATTTTAAATATACGTGACAATTTTGTTGATAATACTAAATTATAATAGTAGTATTCTAATTTGTCTTAGAATAATTAATTTACTACATGGAAAAAGAAGAGTAAGTACGAGACACTTAAAATTTGTTATTCCCTCAAGAAGTCCCTCGTAGTATTTATGCTCACCAAAGCATTGAAGAATTAAAAGAGTTGTCTGGTAGTTCGAAGTATTTGTGTCTAATTAGGACTAGGAGAGCACCATAGCTAGCATGACCCTTATTAACTGGCATGGGCTCACAAGTTGAGGGTATGATATGATTGGATCATGAAACAAGGCTCGTGGGCATCAACTTTTCTTTTTGCTGTTGCTTTATTTAATTTAATTTGGCCAAAAAAGCAAAGGCTAAGAAAGAAGTTCACTATTACTTGCTATTAGAGTAGTGACCCCATTTTAAATAAAGTGAGGAAAAAGGAGTGGCGATTGCTCACAAAATCAACATTACAGATGGTAAAGAAGAACACATAAACAAAAAGTTATAAAGGAAAGCTGTCAGTCCATTGCCTATTTGCCTCTCTCTCACACACACATTTATTTTAAAACTCATCAAACCAAAGCACTACTCAAAAACCCTTTTGTCAAGCATCAAATTTCCCATATACAGATCATCAAGCACAACATCTAAAGCAAAGAAACTAGCATAGCAAATAAGAGCAAAAACAGAGGAAAAACAACAAGAAGATCAAGAATAGCAAAATGAAAGGCAGAGAGGGCAAAGGGCCACCTTCAACAGATTTATTAGTCTGTTTTCCATCTAGAGCCCATCTTACATTAATGCCTAAGCCAATTTGTAGTCCAGCAAGGCCTTCAGAACCCAACAAACGCCACCAAAACCACCACCACCACCACCACCACCAGTCAAACCACCAGCACAAGCAACACCGCCACCACCTAATCAAGAAATCATCTGTCAACAGAAATATTGGAGTGGCAGGCCAAGCAAGCCCAATTCTATGGGCCAAAAACAAGCAAATGAGCAAGGAGATTGACGAGCCAACATCTCCAACAGTCACATGTGCTGGCCAAATCAAAGTAAAGCCCAACAAAGCTGCCAGCTCGTGCAAGAATTGGCAATCTGTTATTTGGAAGAAATTGAGAGGCTACACAACAAATCGAAACAGAAAAGGACTAAATCTGATGCTTGGGCTGTTTTTTCGGATTCAAGAAAGATGTAATGCAGTTCTTGACATGTTTGAGAAACATTCGATTCGATTTTCGTTGTTTCGGTGGTTTTCCTTCTACATCAATCACTTCTGATGATGAGGACGATGATGATAATAATGAAGATGAAGAAAATGATCATATGGGCAAAGAATCAAGGGATGATCAGGACACCGAGACTTCAAGAAAAACTGTTTTCTCAAAATGGTTCATGGTTCTTCAAGAAAACAACAATAGTACAACTAGCAAAATTGATACGATCAGAGATGACAATAAATCTATTGATCAAACTCCATGTGCTCCTCCACCAAATGCATTATTGCTAATGCGTTGTCGTTCTGCTCCCGCAAAAAGCTGGCTAGAAGAGAAAGAAGAGGAAGAAGATGCTGAAGAGGAAAATCATGATGATCATGAGGAGGAAGATGAAACCATTGAAGAAGAGAAGAAAAGGGAAGATAACTTGGTTGTAATGAGATGTGGAACTGCTGATTTCTACAAATTTTCATCAGATATTGCAAAGGAAACTTGGGTTGTTGGAGGGATCAGAGATTCACTATCAAGAAGTAGAAGTTGGAAGAGGTGATATATATTTCATACAAAGATGATCATGATCAATAAGGTCTCTCTGCTTTTCCAAATTCTTGCTGAAAGTTTTATTGTTAATTTTGAGTTCTTCTTTTTTCTTTTTTTTTTTTCACCCTTTTGTTACATAGTACTATGATTGATGTAATTTATTTTCTGAAAATTGCGTGCAATTCCTAAATATGTAACTTCCTTTTCCCTGCTAAGGAAGTTAGTTAATAAGTTGTATGTTGTGGTCTGATGTGCAAAGCAGATACTTCTATAATATTCCATATGTAAATAGCCATTTTAAGTTCAAAAGCTGCCCAACTCAAATTTTTTTATTTCCATATGTGTAAATTATTATTACAAGAAAATTTGACTAATTGTGAATTTATTAGCTTTTTTTTTACTATTAAATTTGATCCTCCCATCCTTCTATTTTTTTATGAACTGCTATTTTGGGGTATCCTTAGGAATAGGAATTAAGAGAAAGGAAAGAGAAATTCATCTTAATTTTCCCTATTTTATAGCAATAAAATAAAATCTATACATTTCCATAATTCTTGAGTTAGAAATTCTAAGTACGTCGGCTTAAATTCTGTGAAAGTTGAAAAATCTTGCTGTGATTAGGACTGAGAATGATATAAAGCAAAAATTCTTTGTTAGGACTCTCTATTGCAATCTCTTCCGTCACAATCATAAGATGAATAAAAAAATAAATAATTTTTTTGTTTTCAATTTATATAACGATTTATTTACTCATTTTATATTATAAAAACCTGGACTCGATATAAAGTCCCTCAGAAAATAGGGGACTCGTGATCTCGGATCCAAAGAAGGCTTCAGTGGGTCACTCTACATGAAGAGAACCAGATTCTTTCCTTTTCTAGCTGCAAATGTTTTCATTTAATTGCTCATTGAAAAATATTTATGTATACTTGATTTTTGATTCCACTTGTAAATTTTATGATCAAAATTAAATTTTAAAAAACTTTACTTACATCAGTTGATGTTATAAATTTTTTAAAATTTAATTCACACCATATAGTCTACAAGTGGGATCAAAAATCCGATTTACCTAAATATTTGTCATTGCTCATTAATTGCCTGGAGTATTATGCAACACAAAAATGAAAAAGAAAATTGCAGATTATACTAATGGCATACATGTTTTTGAATTTCTACACCTAAAGGCCATTAACATTTTTTTTTTTTTGGTAGCAAGGCCATTAACTATGCCTATAATGGATTTACGATGTTCCACTCTTTAAATGAATGGGGAGCCCATTAAGCTATTATTGTTATGATATTATTTAAAGATATTATTTATAATAATATTTTAATAAATTTTGAAAATGTGATGTACGTGTGATAGATAAGCACAATACATTAAGAAAATGTATTTATGAAATCTTTCAAAATATCATTTGAACAATAGTTCTATCCAAATGTATCCAACATTTTTTCCCCCCTTTCTCTTGTGTATTACTTTGTGCAAAACATACAATTCATATAGTATATGACAACTAATTAGGGGTTGCATGTGCTTTTTCATTTTAGGAAACTAAAATAAAAAACAGCTGAACCTTTTTTAATTGGCAGTACATGCCTTAAATTCAACTCATCCAAACCAACGTTTATGCTACTTTGCACTATTGTTCTATCCATATCCAACACTTTTTTTCCCCCTTTCTCTTGTGTATCACTTTGTGCAAAACTTACAATTCATATAGTATATGACAACTAATTGCATGTGTCTTTTTCATTTTAGGAAACTAAAATAAAAAACAGCTGAGCCTTTTTTAATTGGCAGTACATGTCCAAACCAACGTTTATGCGACTTTGCACTATTGTCCTAGACAGATATATATATTTTATAGGGAATTTTACAGTTTAGCTTTTTAGAGAATTATTCCCTTAATTTTAAAAATTTATATAGTGTAAACTTTTAAAATATATAATTTTATCCTGTATAAGTATTTAAAGTACAAGAGAATAATTTTCTAAAAAAAATTGTAAAATTTCCTTTATTTAGATACACCTCATGTATCAAGTTATGAACTAAAAGTTTGTACTATCTACAGTAGATTTATATATTCTATGAAGATAAATTATGCTAATACCAAAAAAAAAAAAAAAGCATCGGAGATAAAATATTTGATACAATCATTAATGCATGTTTAATGGTCTATCTTCATATTTTCCCAAAAGTAAAGCTGGTAACAATAAATCATTTAGCCTACTAATTTACTCGAATCAAGGTTCTAACATGAAATAGCAAAAAACTAAATTTTGAACTTAGGCCTCCAATTCTTAGCTACTATATATATAGGCTTCAATATTAATTCTCAAAATTAATTCTTGAAACTTAGCCAATCATAAAGAGGAAGCTGCAAAAGACACTTTTCGTTTTTTGTTTTCCAAAACAAAAGGAAATACCAAGAAAACAACTTAATTAATTCATCTAACTACATTTTATATTTGCCATTAATGGGTGTTAATTCATCTAACTCGATCCATTTTGGACTTGCCATTAGCGGGTGTTAATCCACCTAACTTGCCAAGGTTATAATCATATGTTGTATTGATGTAGAAGTCTCTAGTGAATGGAATGAAAAATTTTCAATGAATCATTATACTGCCTCTTTTACATTTATTTTCAACAATTGAGTTAGGCAGTTAGGTCGGTAGCCACTGAGGTGGTGGGATCTTTCAGGTGGCAAATAAAAAGAATGTTTGGTGGTAGCAATGATATTCAATAATTGTGTCCCTATGTTATTTCAATCTAAACCCTAACCTTCCTTATTTGTTATTTGAAATTTTCAAAGTGCGTTTTATTTGGTATAATACCTTTTTTTTGTGATTTATTGATTGTGAATTTAAGTCCTTAAGAAGTAGTGGAAGGGATCTAGAAAGATTTTAAAAAGAAAAAACCTTCCTTATTAGTTATTTCTACTTTTTTTTTTTTTTCTTTTTTTCTTTTTTGAAGGTTCCTTTGGGCGAATGTATGGCGCTCCATTTTTCCTTGACTTTCCAGCCAATCTAAGTTTTCGGCCATTTGATCGGGTCATATTGTGAAATCACACCAAAACATAGAGGAATCAACAATCAGAAATAGTTTTGCAATGATTGCAAACAAACAAACATTTATACTTACACACACAACACACACTTACACATACATATATATATATATATATATATATATATATATATATATATATGTTATAAATTTTATAAAAGTAGATGTCCATTTATTTACCCAACCACATCAATTAATATGATATTCATCTTCTTGAATTATGTGAAGGATTATTGAACCCCGTGATTTATGTATCATATTAAATATTTATTCGTGAATCTCTTATCTTGTGACCTTATAAATAGGGGATTTTGGTACATCATTTGTAAGTTTTCGATAAGTAAGACTTATGATAGTTATGTCTACACTTATAAATTTTCTACTTTAGTTAGATTCGTAGTCAAGTTTAATAATTCTGACTTAATTTTATAACACGTTATCAGTATGAGACTCTGACTAATTGAGATAGAATTTTAAATCAACACCACAAAAGTACCTAGAACTTTCAACATAATGAAGATACGTAGAATTTTAATTATCACAGCTAAGGTACAATCTAAAATTTTTGAGTATTCTCAATTACTATGTTTGTTTTTATATTTTAATTATACCACCGTAGTATTATTATAATTTATTTTAATTAGTTTGAATCATGTCAAATTATACCAAAATTAAAATTACGACTCTTGGCATAATGGGTAAGAACTATCTATTTTGATTTTTGAATGTTGAAATTTATTCAAATTTCATGTGTCCTGAAGACATAATTAGAAAAGGCAAAATATTATATCCAGGCAAGGCTAAACAAAATCTATGCCTTTCGTCATTATATCCTTGAAGAATTATCAATTTTTTTCTATTTAAAAGATCCAGCAGATATATGAAGAAATTATATAGATTATTAATAAGTACATATTAGAGAAAATATTCTCTATTTTTCTTGTCTCAAATATGTTCATGAAGAAGCAATACCAGCAAAGAATTTTGGGAATATTCCAACTCTCATGTCTTTTTATGACTGAATGAAACAATGAGTTATTACTTAAATGAATCGCGTCCAATTAATTATGTTCCATTCCCCGAAGTGAATGAGACAAAATTTAAATAATTACTTATGGACGTGGTAATGGTCAAAAACAAAAAATTCATACTGGTTATATTAGAAAGCACTATTCTGATTGTAACACTACATTTTACCACCAGAAGTGGTAGAATTGTGAAGAGATAAAAGAGAAAGATAACAACCGACAGAATAATAATATGAGAATAATAATATGAAAATAAAAGTTATCGTTATAACATGAAAACCATTGGTTGCGTACATGTCATACGTCAAAGTACCTCGTTAATCTAAGTTATCAAACATTATTGAAACACAAAGAGAAAGCCATAGAAACAAGTTTTCTTTATAATGTTCTTGACCATGGTCATTGTACTATTGGTTTCTTCCTTGAAAGAAGTATTGACCGTTTGGTTGATGGTGAAAAGATTTAAGGAAAAAAATGTCGTGATATTTTATTTAGCATATTTTTATTATAGTTTTAAAATTCTATATGCCTTGTTCTTTTACATAAATTTGTTTCTTTAACTTATGTTACTTTATTATTATATTTATTTTGTTTAATGAAAAATGTATGGATATACATTTAAATGTATTCGATGTATGAGAATATATGCCTCTAACAGTGCAATAATACATATGATACTCAAAAGTAAGAAATATTTTTTCCACCTGAAATGGAGAGAAATAAATGTTAATACCATAAGTGTATAGGCTCCAATAAAGCAAATGTATGTCTCCCTAAAGGAACAAATTGGTCATAAATACTGCACTGTTCTCTACTAAGTTTTGAAAAACTAGTATAATTTTTATTAAGGTTCCAAGATATTTGCTGAAAATGATATTATTTTGAGATTATAAATGAGAAAATTATTGAGAATCTATGTAACATAAGGAAAAAAATATGTTATAGAAAAGTTGCATGTCTTTCCTTTTGGTTTGTACTATATTAGTACAATTGAAGCACAAGTTATAGTAAATCTGAATTTTACTTATTCAAATACCTTTATTGTTTGGCAATGACCGGTTAGATCATCCCGGATCAATTATGAAATGTAAAACTTATTAAGAATTCACATAGATATCCATTAGAGAATTAGAAGATTCTTCAATTCAATGAATTCTCTTATATTGCTTGTTCTCAAAGAAAATTAATTAAAATGATCACTAGTTAAAATAGAGATTGAATCTCTTATATTTCTAGAATGAAATAAGGGTGAGATATATGGGTTCACTCACCCTTCATGTGTATTATTTAGATATTTTATAATTTTGATAGATGCATCTACCAGATGGTCACATGCGTACTGATTATTATCGATTACAACCTGGAGTTTGTGATATTGCTAGTTCAAATAATTAGATTGATTATGAGTACGATTTCCAGAATATGAAATCAAGAAAATTTGTCTTGATAATATTAGTGAATTCAGAAATATGATGATGTCTATTGAACATCCTGAAGCAAATATTCAAACACAAAATGGTCTAAAATCTTTGAAAATAAAATGCCTTCAATCAATACTTAGACCATTGCTTATGATAATAGATTGTCTTCTTATGTATAAGAATATGTTATGCTGCATACAACAGTATTTATACATATCAAACCAACAAAATATTTTAAGTTCTCCCATTATAATTGGCTTTTGGTTAAGAGTCTAATTTTTCCATTTGAGAATTTTTGATTATCCGGAATATGCCCTAGTTGTGTTTCACCACAATGCACAAAGATGGATCATAAAGAAAGTTGGGAATATTTGTTAGATATGAGTCTCCCTATATAATTAAATATATCTTAAAATATTAAAGGATGGACTTTAGTATGGCATGATTTGTCAATTGTCATAAAAATGATTTCCCGACATCAGGGGGAGAAAATGAGCAGTTGGATAGACAATTGAATGAAATGAATTATCACATTTTGATCCTCATGAACTAGAAATTCAAAAAATAATTTATTTGTAAAATATTGTGATTCAACTGCTAGATTCATTACTGACCTAAAATGAGTTAAATTATATACCAACTGAAATACTCCAATTGGCGTCCCAACAGGACAGCCCATCAATACAAATGATAGTTAGCCATGCATAAAGTGTGATTGACTAATCGATTCCAAATGATGAGAATTCTCATTAGATGAAATGAGTAAATATTAGAGATGGTCATAGAATAGAGGCGGGTGCTTTTGAAGGGACCCTAAACATAACTAATCAATTAGGTACCCAAATCTAATGAAAACAAAGAGATCTCGATAATTTATGTCACTAGTGAAAAATGTGGAACCGAAAGGATATTATTATCGACAATATATTATGTGTGTATAATATCAACTGATGTTTTGAATAGAAATCGATGATCTTGAACTTGAGTATTAATTTTTTGAAGAATGTCGACATAGAAATTATTGAAAGACGCAATATAAGAAAATTCACGTTCAAGATGTGAAGAGTTTGGACCTGTAGTCAAATTCCTAAAGGTGTAGAATCGGTTGGGTACAAATATTTATGTTGTGCGAAAATGAAATGAGAAAAATAAAACTATGCTATATAAAGCACATCTTGTTGAGCAAAGTTTTCGCAAAGATCCGGAATTAATTATGAAGAGATATATTCTCCGGTGGTGGATGCGATCTAATTTGTATGACAGCTCATGAAATATTGAAATATGTCTAATGAATATTGAACATATTTTGTATGGCTCATTCGATATTGATATCTATATGAAAATCCCTGAAGGATTTAATATGCCTGAGCATGTAAAGTTTCCTGGGAACATTGTTTAATAAAATTCTTGTATGGATTAGTTTAAAGTAATCCGGGCTTGAATATGATATAATCGCATCAATGAATATCTCTGGAATAAGAGTTATAAAGATGACTTAATTTGCTGATGCAATTTTATAAAAGCACAAGATTAGAGTTTGTGATAACTATTATATATGTTGATAATATAAATATTATTTGAACTTCTGAAGAATTTCTTTAGAACTCCTTAAGAGTTTCATTAGAACTCCTGAAGAGATTGAAAGTATAATGAATTTATGTAAAAGATTTTGGCAAGTTCTATAGTTTGAGAACTTAATAAATGAAAGTTTTGTTCATCAATGAACTTATACCGAAAAGGAATTAGAACGATTCTATATGGATAAAATACATCCATTGAGTACCCTAATGGTTGTAAGATCATTTGATGTCAAAAATAATTCTTTGTCTTGTAAGAATGATGAAAAATTTATTGGTCCTATAGTACCATGTCTTAATGCAAATATGTACTGTAAATTCGTTAGCACGATCTAGTTCTTCTCTGATATAAAAATATTAGAATGATTTATTTACAATTAAGCATATATTCCAGTATCTCCGAAACATTATTGATATGAGTATATTTACTTAGATGAATCCAAATTAAAATTAGTTAGCGATGCAGATGTTAGAAATTTATCTGATCTAATGTAAAGCTGCGATCTCAAACGAGATATTTATGGCGTTCAAAATTTAGTCACTACTTCTTGCAATCATTGCTGAAATAATCGCAATACATGAAATATGTAGTGAATAGGTCTGGCTTAGATCATTAACCTAACATATCCAGAAAATATGTGGTTTAACATTAGAAGTGAAACTTCTAAAGATATTATATGAAAACAATGTTGAATATGTTGCTCTATTAAAGGGAGGTTATATTAAAAGAGATATCATAAAACATATTTCTCCAAACCTTTTCTTCCCTCATGATCTTCAGAAGAATGATGAAATGGATATTCAACAAATTTGCTCATAAGATGATCTAGAGGATTTATTCAAAGGTGCTGCCAACAACAACATTTGAGAAGTTAGTTTGCTGGGATGTATTATCTCAAGAATGTCAAGTGATATTTTTATGAAGGAGAGTAAAAGTACATGTTGTACTCTTTTTTCCTTAACCATGGTTTTATCTCAATAGATTTTCCTGGCAAAGTTTCTAATAAGGTAGCATGCAAAAGTATACTATGAACATTGAATACGTATTGTACTATTTTTTCCTCTACCATAGTTTTTTCCTATTAAGTTTTTTCTGGTAAAGGTTTTTAATGAGGTAGTAATTTTTCGCATATTCTTTGACACATGGATATCCAAGAGAGAGTGTTATGAATTCTATAAAAGCGGATGTCTATTTGTCTTCCCAACCACATCGATTAATATAATATTCATCCTTTTGAATTATGTGAAAACTTATTGATTCTCGTGACTCATGTATCATAGTAAATATTTATTTATGAATCCCTTATCTTGTAACCCTACAAATAGGGAGTTTTGGTACCTCATTTGTAAGTTTTCGGTAAGGCTTCAAAGTTAATAATATATTAGTAAGAGTATTGGAGAATTTTCTAGTATTTCTCTGTCTACTTTTTCTTTTCTACACTTATAAATTTTCTACTTTAGTTAGTTTTGTAGTCAAATTTAATAATCTTGATTTAGTTTTATAACATATACATATACATATATATATATATATATTAAAATAATGCACGTGCGATGCATGTGTAGATATAATAATTTAAAATTTATTCAATATTTTTACGAACAACCTTCAAATATGCTTATCAAACTATGGATAAGTTTCATTGAACTATTTTCTTTGCAAAAGTGGTTAACTAAACTGTGAAAAGTGTGCATTTGAAGTCATTTTGTCAGTTTGAGCATGAGCACTAAGGATAATTAGTTTTTTTTTTTAGGATTAAAATTATTATTCAAATACATGAACTAACCTTTCAAAAATAATCTTGGGATCAAATTATAAAAAAAAAAAAAAAAAAGATAGTAAAACTTTTGGGCTCAAAATTGAATTACCCAATTTTTTTTAACCCTTCCATACCTCCTACCCCTCTCCTTCACTCCTACCACCTCCACAGCGAACCCATCCTATCCTGCCTCCCTTAGCTCCTCCTACCCTTGAACTGCATCTCTTCCCAATCCCACCATTCCCTAGCGTCCCATCCCCATCTACCGCCACCCTCAACCTATGTTGTCATCCCCAACCCCATCCTGTTGCACCCCAATCTATCCCGAAACGTCATCTAGCCATCTCAGCCCCTTCCACTTCCTAATATGCCCCAACCACCCCAACCCTGCATCCCTAGCCCCTCACCCTCAATCAACGACTCTATCCCCTCCTGTCTCAACCCTTACATGTACTTCTTCTAAAGTATTTTCACAATATTACTCTTGATAAATAAGATTCTATTATCTCCTAATGCTCCAAACTAACAAAATGACATCAAATATACACTTTTGATAGTTTAGACTTCAGTGACAATTTTTACAAAAACTATAGTTAATGACCTTATTTGGGATATATCAATAATTTGATGACCTTATTACCAAACATTTTTTTTTTTGACACAACTAAAATAATTGTTCCAAATGATAACGAAAAATAATTTCTCTTTTAGTCCTTTTAAGAAAAGACTTAAATTTTCTCTCCTAATTGATTGTACAGAGTTTTCTCAATAAAAACTTATAGTCGTATACTAAATGCTCAAAATTAAATTTATATCACTTATATATCTTGTATATTTTGTAGTGAATTATAAAATTTATATATTCATGAATCAATTGATAACCCCACACAAACACACACATATATATTAAAAAATTAAGATAGTTATTTATTTATTTTTACTGCACTTGTTATGTGTATGCAATATATAGGTTTTTAAGTAATTTTTAAAATGTTTGTCAATCTTTCACCCTCATTACTTAACGGTATTATAAAGAGTATATGTTGCAAATAAATGTGCACAATAATTATATTGGCATTCTAGGCTATTAAAAGTTTAAATCATGCATGTTGCCACTCTTTTTATCTTATCTATTGATAAAGCTCTATTTAAGTAATATACAATACCTTTAATGCATTACTTGGAAAGTAATTGATGGTAAATTCATAGGTTCAAGCTATTTAATTTTCAGATTTTAGCTTAGAGGAGCTCCATGCATTAAAGTCACCCTAAGTTTCTTGCCACCAATAAAGCTATTATTTAAGCTTGGACCATATTGAGGCTTAACAACTAAATTTAAATTCTATTTATTAAATCTTGAACGGTACAGTATTGGGTGTTCTGTTGCACTTTTATCTGTTATAATTATGTTATACCATGTGATGGAGTGACACTTATTTCTCATTTAATATATTTTTTATATTAAAAATACACACTTAACCTCATTTCATGATGTAACAAAAATATAACAAGAAAAATGTAATAGAGGATACAAATCATTTTGACTCCAAAAAACTTGGCCATATGACTTGGAGCTTTTTTAATTACCGAAGTGTTTAGTACACTTTAAAATGATATAATCAAACACAATGTTAACATATAGTACCTAGACAATAAACAACAAAGAACAGAACCAACTAAATACCTATAAAGGAGAATAAAACATATTATTAACAGCATTTTTTCTTTTCAAAACTAGATTTGTCTCACAATATCACCACCTAAATTACCCAACATACTATTAACTGCATTTTACCTTTTCATAAAATATATTTTCTCATATTACTGTCACCCAAATTACCAATAGTTTCAATTTTCAAAAGATTAAATAGCATAAAGACATCATATAAGTGAGAAAATATGAACCAAAACAGATATGCCAAATCACTACACTTGTTCTTGTATATTATAAAAAGCCTAAATTTTTAGATAACTAGAATTTGGTTGTTGTGACAAAAAATGTATATGGCTGAAATAAGCATATAATGGTAAGTATATAAACTTTTACGAGATTAAATTCATCAAAGTAAATTTATGTAATTTAGGAAATAATTGTACTTTCTTACTTCCTTATTGAATCCGTGTAATCTATATATCCTCTCATTGCTTTGTTTTGAAATTAATCTTTTTTCTACTTCTCATATTTGGATAACCTACACTTTACAGTTTTGTCTAATATTTTTTATTTCAAATTTTAGTATGAATCGGCAAATTAGAAAGATCAAAAAAGAGGAAAAAACATAACTCACACTTTTATAATAATATAGTATTTTTTTTACTAAAATATAATATAATATAATATAATAATAATCATAGTGTATGTGTGACTGTGTCTATACATACATACATATATATATATATATATATATATATATAATATTCGATGTAAATCATTTGTTGGTCATGCAAACCTTTTTCTTATTAACTTTTTCTCGATATATTATTTGATTAGTTGCATTTAGACAGTCTAGGTAATATACTTGATGTGGACTAAATTATACTTTTCCTTAAAAAATTGGTTAAAATGTGGTTCACAATTTAACACGCGTATATGAGCCTTTGCGAGTTTGTATAATAAATAACTAATGGTCCATCACGAGAAATTTCTTTCTCTAGAATTAGGTATCAACGTAACCAGATTTAGTCATTTTAATATTCAAATTTATTTAATTATTTAATAAACTTGTAAATGTGTTTGTTTATATTTTGAATTAAATTCAAATGAAATTTTTGTCGAGTCATACTTACATCGATCAAATCATATTAATTGCTAAAAAAGTTCAAACATATTTTAATTGATCGAATCAAATTCAATTAGAATATCGAATAGTTTGTTTCATCTTTTAACCACATGTACAAGTTGAATAATAATAAAAAAATAAAAAAAATCCTAGATATTAGTCTTACATGAATTTTGTGGCAATATTTATTAAACGTGCCTAAAGTTTACTGACTAATAACCAAA
This sequence comes from Cinchona pubescens, assembly GCA_025175665.1. Classification (NCBI taxonomy): domain Eukaryota; kingdom Viridiplantae; phylum Streptophyta; class Magnoliopsida; order Gentianales; family Rubiaceae; genus Cinchona; species Cinchona pubescens. The sequence goes on from JANKKI010000200.1 coordinate 431,717, forward strand.
AGGACGAAATTCACTAACATAATATATAGCATAAAATGATGAATTTTCTCAAATACATCAACCTGAAAGAGTAGTGCTCTAGGTGAAAAGTTCCATTGGTGCTTATTCAATTCTTTTTTTCCCTTCCCCTTCTTCAATCTCCAGGGACGGAGATAGCAGGGGACGTCATGGACAGCTGCTCTCACTGATCTCAAGTCACTTCTTTTATATTTGTATATATTTGTCATTTGTCTAAAAACATCCAAATTTTTCCTCACTATTCTTACTAATTTTCTCTAAAATAAAATGTGACTTAATATCATTATATAGTCACTCTTTTTTCTAATAATTTTCTATTACTATGTGAAATATGTTACTCATTAAGACTATGTATCTCATTTTTATTAATTCACCCCTTCTCATATTTGGTTTGATAAATTTCGTAAATTTATGCAGTCAGATATTATTGATATAATTAATTAGGATTTATGTAGTGAGAAACTTGGGCCAAATAATAAACAAATGGACTAATTCTATTTTGCACTTTTCAACTTATACGTAATTCTCATTTTACGCCATCAATTTTAATTTTTGACGTTTTGTACCCTCATCTCTCAAATACAACTTGTCCCATTTTAGTTCCATTTTTAATACGGTCAACAAATTTAACGAAATTTTTCTCTTGCCAAAATCAATTTAGCAACATTGTGGTACATCTCGATAAATCCCTTATACACATGAAAAGATTCAATAAATTTGGTGAAAACGTTAAAAATTGAACTAAAGTGAGACGAATTTGAGAGTTAGGTGTAAAATATCTAAATTTAAAATTGGGAGTGTATAGTGAGAATTAGGTGCAAGTTGAGGTATGTAAAATGAAATTATTCCTAACCAAATTTGAAAGAGAAATATGTCCAAACTTTTATGTCCAAAGAGAAATGAAATTATAATTTACGGAAAATGTTTGGAGACATGGTCATAATTTGGAAAAAAAAAAATCGACACACTTAACTACTTGTTCATATTAATAAAATATTGACAAATAGGACGAATAATTGACAAACCATATACTTGTTAATCTATAATATTAAACAATAGAAAATAATTATTGAGAAAAAGTTGCCCCACTGTGTGAAAATTTCTGGATACGCCACTCATCCGAACCCTTGTAGTCCTTTTGTGCTTGTACATCCTTCAATAACATTGGCATCCTAGTAGATGAATGGGTCATATATCTTTGTACCAAGAGACATTTCTACCCTGTTATTCGTACAAGCCTTTTCGAGCTCAACAAGAGATGAATTGATAGAAGATAAACCCATTTATTATTGTACATATGTTGTTTCAGTTAGTAATATGTCTCACATTTTCTATGTAGTTTTTTCTCAATTAGCTTGTGAAAACAATTTATTAGTTAACCAATCCACACAGCTCCTGCTATTTTACACAATCCTTTATTGGTCCCCAACAAAAGTGCTTTTCTAGTTTTAACTTCGTTTTGAGAACCTCGAGTCTTCAATTCAAACACAGTGTTAACGACCATCTTTTTCACATAACAGATTTATGAAGAACTTGTGAGTTGACCGGAGGACAATGCTCAGTCAAGTCTACTCTTATTTTCTTGGTCATATTTAATGTGAAAGACATTATGCAACCAATGGATGCCACGTTTCATTTCTATCTGAAATAACCCCTTAATTTGATAAAACCCATATTGAATTCAAACATTGTATAAAGAAAACCATGGTTTCTAATCCAATTGGAAAGGCATTTTTAATTTGTAAATATATAGTTTGTGATATAAATAAAGTTGTGGGTATGTGTTGCAATTTAAAAAAAAAAAAAAATCAGCGCACATGCTCACTGTAGCAGCGCATGTGCGCTGAAGGCAGTAGCCAGAAATGTTCAGCGTACATGCGCTGCTACAGTGCGGGCATGTGCGCACGTTACTGCTGTTGACAGTTTGAAATTGAAAAATGGATAAAATGGAGAGAGTTGCAACTTTTGGTTCAAGAGGGGTGTTCCATGGATTGAAAAGGTGTATTCCAATGTATTCCTCTGAACTTCTATTTCTATAAAAGAGAGTTATATCCACTAATTCATTATTATTCATTGATCATTAAAATCTGTCTCTTCTTATACATTGTTCTTGGGAAGATTTCTTAAATTTTGCTTTTAAAAGTCTTCAAGAATTTGTTGTATTCTAGAAGGAGATTGCTATTCATATCCCAAAAGCAAACTATTAAATATATTGAGGGCAATCAAAACCTTAAGGAAAGTGATATACACGCCTCGAATTCTACAGGTTTTGATATTCCCAAATTCTAAAAGAAAAACACTTGTTCCTACTCCATTCTTGCCATTTCTTTGCTCTATTTTTAACAATCTTAAGGTTTTGATTGTGAGTAATCATGGAAACAAGTTGTGAGTCTGGCCTTAAAGTAATGAATCAAGATTTTGTAAAATTGGATCGTTTTGATGGAACCGGAACAAATTTCAACCTGTGAAAAGACAAGATGATGTTTTTCCTCACTGCACTAAAAGTTGCTTATGTTTTGGACCCTGCATTGCCTGAAATTCGTGCACCAACTATTGGAGATTTAGAGGAACTCAAGGCACAACGGGAGAAAAGGAAGGAGGATGAGATTGTGTGTAGATGTCACATTCTCAATACACTGTCAGACCGTCTCTATGATCTTTTCACAGCGGTCAAATTTCCAAAGGAAATTTGGGAGCCCAAATTTCCTTTGCATTACTGTCTTGGAACATAAATATGCTACACAAAAAAAAGTTGCGGACAAATTTCTTATTAAGAAATATTTTGAATTCCGTATTATTGACTCTTCTTCTATTTTGGATCAAGTTTATGATCTTCAAAATTAAAAGATTTTAGTGTTGAAATTTCAAAATCATTGCAAGTGAGGGCAATTATTGCAAAATTGCCATCTAGTTGGAATGATTATCAAAAGAAAATGCTTCATACTACTGAAATTTTAACAATTGATCAAGTTTTGAAACATTTGAGAATCGAAAAAGATACTAGAAATCTTCATAAGAAGTATTTAGAACTTGTTTCAAAAGTAAATTTTGTTAATGAAAATAAGAGCCAAATTACAAGTTCTAAAAGAAAGTTTTCTGAAAATACTAATTCTAAGGACAAGTTCAAAAGGAGCAGAATATGTTATAATTTCGGCAAGAAAGGGCATTATAAAAATGAGTGTAATTCCAACAAGAAACAAAAGAAGAATAATGCCCCTATGAACCAAATCTTGTTGAAAGAGATGTTGAAATTGTTGCAATGATAACTGATTGTCACATTAGTATGATTTTTGAATTAAATGTGTCAACTTCAGCCAAATCAAATGATTGGTGGTATGACTCTAGTGCTACAGTGCACATTTGCAATGATAAGTCTCAATTCAAGACTTATGAAGATATTCCTGATGGCTATGAAGTGCTTATGGGAAATCATGTTTCAGCAAAGTTTATGGCACGGGAAGTGTGGAATTACAATTCACTTTCGGCAAGAAACTTGTGTTAATGAATGTACTTCATGTTCTGAAAATTAGGAAAAATCTTGTATCAGCTGATATATTGAATAAGAAAGGGCTGAAAGTTGTATTAGAGTCAAACAAAGTTGTATTAGAGTCAAACAAAGTTATCTTGTCCAAGAATGGTGTATTTGTAGGAAAGGGCTACTCTTATGATGGCATGTTTAAACTTAGTATTAATAAAGACAATATTTCTGTTTATATTGTGGATATTCTTTTTATTCTTTATGGTATGGTAGATTTGGACATGTTAATTATAAAATACTCCATTTTATGTCTAAACATGGGTTAATATCTATCAAAGATAATTTTGAGAAGAAATGTGAAACATGCGTTCAAGCAAAAATAATTAAGTTGCCCTTTCCAAAAGTTGAAAGAAATACACAATTATTAAAATTTGTGCATTCAGATATTTGTGAATTAAATGGTTTTCTAGCAAGAGGTGGTAATAGATATTTCATCACTTTCATTGATGATTGCTCAAGATATGTGCATGTTTATTTAATGAAAGCAAAGGATGAAGCATTTGATATGTTTAAATCTTATAAATCTCTTATAAAAAATCAATTAGATAAGAAAATCAAAATGTTGAGGAGTGATAGAGGTGGTGAATATTTTTCTACCGAATTCTCAATATTTTGTGAACAAAATGGTATTATACACCAAACAAGTGCTCCATACCTCCACAACAAAATGGTTTGATTGAAAGAAAGATCTACAAATAGAACTTTAGTAGATATGATTAACACCATGATTCTAAGTTCTGGATTGCCAAGGAATTTGTGGGGAGAAGCTTTGTTGGCTGCTTGTTAATTACATAATCGAATTTCGTCTCTCAAGACTAAAGTATCACCATATGAAATATGAAAAAGGAGAATACCAAACTTAACTTATCTTAAAGTTTGGGGATATATAGCCTATTATAGAGTCCCGGATATTAAAAGACTAAAGTTGGGACCGAGAGCACTTAAAAGTGTGTTTGTTGGCTATGCTGAAAATTCTAAAGCCTATAGACTACTTGACATTGATTCTAATGTTATTATTGAATCAAGGGATGTTGAATTTTTTGAGAATAAATTTCTTAAAAATTCAAATGTTGATTTGGATCCATATAAAGTACAAGAACCGATTCCAAATGTTGATTCCTTTTCTAGTAATAAAAGGAAGGAAATTGATACTCCTTTTGAATTAAGAAGAAGTCAAAGACAAAGGAAAGAAAAATATTATGTCTTCTGAAATCATATCTTTACAAGCTATTGTTTTCTTAGTTGAAGGCAATAGAGATCACTTGTTTAATAAGATTCCAATCTTATTAAATGTAGAAGATGATCCTAAATCGTTTGGTGAAGCTATGTCATCAAGGGATGCAACATTTTGGAGAGAAGCGGTAAATGATGAGATGGACTCAATATTATCAAATAATACTTGGGTTCTAGTGGATTTGCCTCCTGGTTCTAAACCCATTGGTTGTAAATGGGTGTTTAAGAGAAAATATGCCACTAATGGATCCATATTGACATATAAAGCAAGACTTGTAGTTAAGGGTTTTAGACAAAAGGAAAGAATTGATTATTTTGACACTTATGCACTTGTTGGAAGGATTACATCCATTAGGGTACTAATGTCATTAGCTTCCATTTATAACTTGTGTGTACATCAAATGGATGTTAAAACAACCTTTTTAAATGGTGACTTGGATGAAGAAGTGTATATGGAACAACCAGAAGGTATCACCTTTTACATTGCCAGGAAATGAACATAAAGGTGTAAACTAATTAAATCTCTATACGGTTTAAAACAAGCACCCAAACAATGGCATGAAAAGTTTGAATCAGCTTTACTCTCTAATGGATTTAGATATAATAATGCTGATAAGTGCATTTATTCTAAATTCATTAAAGAATATGGTGTGATTATTTGTCTATATGTAGATGATATGCTAATTGTTGGTACTTCTTATAAAGGTGTACTTGAAACTAAGAAGTATCTGGCTTCTCAATTCAAAATGAAGGATCTAGGTGAAGTAGATACTTCTTTGGGATTAAAGTTAAAAGGTATAGTTGGGGTTGTGCTTTATGTCAAACACATTATGTTGAGAAAATTTTGAATAAGTATCAACATTCAAATGGGAAAGAAGTGAATACTCCTTTTGACCCAAACTTTAAATTAAGTGAGAATACTGGCAATCCTATTGCTCAACTTGAGTATGCAAGTGTAATAGGGAATCTAATGTATGCAATGAGTTGCAAAAGGCCAGGTATTTCTTTTGCCGTGTGTAGATTGTCTAGATATACTAAAAATCCTGGAAATGATCATTGGAAAGAAATTGGGAGAGTCCTTGGTTATCTTAGAAGAACTAAAAATTTAGGACTCTTCTACAATAGTTTTCCAGCTGTGCTTGAAAGATATTCTGATACTAGTTGGTTTACTAGTATTAGTGATAAAAACTCTACAAGCGGGTGGATTTTTATGTTAGGTGGAGGAGCAATTTCATGGGTTTTAAAGAAACAAATTGTAATTGTTCATTCCACGATGGAAGTTGAATTCATAGCCTTGGCCTCAGCTGGTAAAGAAGTGGAATGGTTGAGAGACTTGTTATTAGACATCAAGTTGTAGCCTCAACCAATGCCAGCCATTGCTTTGAATTGTGATAGTGAAACCACAATGTCTATAGCATTGAATAAAATATACAATGGTAAATCTAGACATATAAGTCTAAGGCATACTTATATTAGATAGTTGTTAAATGATGACATCGTATCAGTGGTGTATGTAAGAACATACAATAATTTAGCGGATCCGTTGACTAAATCTCTTGCGAGAGATTTGGTGAGATCAACGTCATTAGGAATGGGATTGAAACCCTTTGTCTAAACCTACTAGCAATGATAACCCAACCTTTATTCTAGTACTACCACTAGATTAAAAGGTTTAAAGGGTAAAAATAAGTTGCTAATAAGTAGTTGTGAGCACTAAAATTCTGTGTATACCATTCCATGTTGTTAGTGTAAATGGTAATCCTTAAGTGGGAAGGACGAATATATAAATATTATATTCTTAATGAAATCATCTTGCCGTGCTTTAATCTTAAAAGCTTGAAAATATTTCACCTATATGATCATAAGAAGTGGTGCTGCTTCTAACAAAAGTGTTGGGTTTTCTTTTATACATGATCATGAATAAGGATAGAGCACATGGCCGGTAACAGTGCTAAAGCTATTTTGTGAACATATGTATAAGGTTTGAAACAAGGTCATGTGTGTGATAATTCTAGTCTAATTTAAATCATGGTTTAAGCAACAAATGCCACCTTGATTTTATTAGGTTTAGTGAGTTATTTACACTACAGAAAAGTTTAAGGCAATAGTCACTTTTCTTTATGCATGATGTTAAAAGAGATAGTGAGTTGTATTTATATTCAAACTAAGTGGGGGAATGTAAATATATAGTTTGTGATATAAATAAAGTTGTGGGTATGTGTTGCAATTTTAAAAAACAAAAAAAAAATTCAGCACACATGTGCGCTGAAGGTAGTAGCTAGAAATGTTTAGCGCACATGCGCTGCTACAGTCACGCGCACATGCACGCTACTGCTGTTGACAGTTTGAAATTGAAAAATGGGTAAAATGGACAGAGTTGCAACTTTTGGTTTAAGAGGGGTGTTCCATGGATTGAAAAGGTGTGTCCCAATGGATTCCTCTGAACTTCTATCTCTATAAAAGATAGTTATAACCACTAATTCATTATTATTCATCAGTTGATCATTAAAATCTGTCTCTTCTTATACATTATTTTTGGGAAGATTTCTTAAATTTTGCTTTTAAAAATCTTCAAAAATTTGCTGTATCCTAGAAGGAGATTACTATTCACCCAAAAGCAAACTATTGAATATAGTGGGGGCAATCAAAATCTTAAGAAAAGTGATATACACGCCTCGAATTCTATAGGTTTTAATATTACCAAATTCGAAAAGAAAAACACTTGTTTCCTACTCCATTCTTGCCATTTCTTTGCTCTATTTTAACATAATCATAGTTCATTTGGTTCTTTTTCTTCTTACCATATTCTTTTGCTTCCTGCGAAGTGCTTGAGCTTCTGCTGAAGAGGCTGCTGCACTTTTGAAATGGAAATCGTTTTCATACCTGGATAATCCCATGCTAACTTCATGGATTCTCCAGCCAAACGGGGCAAATTCGTCTAATAATATTTCGAAAGATATTGCCAGCCCCTGCAATTGGTATGGTGTTACTTGCATTGATGCTGAAGTGTCAACAGGTTGAACCTCACAGTGTCAAGTATATATGGCACTCTACAACTTCCCATTTTCATCCTTTCCAAATCTTGAATATCTTGATATGTCCGTGAACCAACTTCGGGGCAGCATACCACCTCAGATAGGTAACCTGTCCAAGCTTATCTTTCTTGACTTGCAAGGCAATGCGTTCTCAAATGAAATACCCCACAAATTGGCCGGTTGAAAAATCTTCAAACTATTCACCTAAATGAAAACTCCTTAAGTGGATCAATCCCTGAGGAGATAGGCGAATTGAGGTTTCTAAGTGATCTGGATTTGGCTGTGAACTATCTTGATGGCTCCATTCCTACTTCCTTGAGAAATTTGAAAAACTTGACTTATTTGTATCTCAATGACAATATACTCTCAGGTCCAATTCCTTCAGAATTAGGAGATCTTGATAATCTTGTAGCTGTTTACGTGGAGAAAAATCATCTATCAGGTCCTATTCCATCTACTTTTGGTTACAAGTTGAATATAAGTTAGAGGTGTTGTATCTTTTCAACAATCACCTCTCTGGCTCAATTCCTCCTGAGATGGGCAATCTAACATCACTTGATAGTCTGGCCTTATATAACAATAATCTCAGTGGCTCAATCCCACCATCACTAAGTAATTTGTCCAACTTGTACCTTTTGTGCCTATACAATAATCAACCCTTAGATTCAATTCCTAAGGAGTTCGGCAATTTGATGGCTCTTGAGGATCTGGAATTAGCCGAGAATCTCTTAAGTTGCTCCGTTCCAGCTACATTGGGCAATTTGAGTAACTTACAATATTTATATCTTTTCACAAACCAACTTTCTGGTCCTTTTACCCAAGAACTTGGAAATTTGACTAAGTTAGTTCGTATGAACATGGCTGAAAATCAATTCTTTGGTCATTTGTCCGATCGACTATGCCAAAGTGGAGTGCTTCAAAATATCACCGTAAGTCGCAACATGCTTACAGGTCCAATTCCTAGATGCTTGACGCAATTGCTCAAGTTTACGAAGAGTTGCCTTGCGTGAGAACCAATTCACTGGAAAACTCTCCGAGATGCTTCTGTTAGAATAAAAATCAATAGAAATATAAAAACGTACCAGATATATAACATTGTTGGAACCAAAGATGAGTTCAAGACACTTACTATATTACTTTCTTTAAGTTTTAATTTACTTCCACTAGTAATTACTTGCATTTTGTCTAGTTTCAAAGATTTAATTACTTCAAAACGTATCAAAGATTTAAGTCTAGTTTCTATCCACATTTGGACTTCGTGGATATGAGTCGCAACAGTTCTATTTTTTTCATTATGATTTCTTACTAACTCTACCATGAACCCAACATCTCAGGTTGTGTGTGTCCCGAATTAGTAAATTTAACTCAGCTAGAATGGCTTAAATGGGAAGATTCCAAAGGAATCTGGGAAACTGAATTAAATTACTTTCCGTATAAGTTTCCTTTTATGCTTTTAATAAATAGACAGTGCAACAATATTTTATGGAATCAAGACATCATCCGCAATAAGAGCTGGAATTGGGGAGGAGAGAGTCTCCACAAACAAAGGTCTTCCAATGTAGCACCCTATTTGGCTAAGCAATAGTGATGAACTGATTATACATCAAAAAACAATCAAAGAAAAGAAAGCTTACTTATGGCAAATTTCCTCAATTTTACTTTAAAAAAAAAAAAAAATCATTGCGCATTTGGAGTTGTTGTTGTTGCTTTTTTTTTTTTTTCTGCAACTTCGAATCTATGCTCATTTCGCATTTGCTTAAGCGGAATCTATTTTTTACTCAAAGTCCTCCACATTTCTTTTTCTTTCTATTTTTTCCAAATATTTTGCACTTTTAAAATATTTAAAATTTTTAAAAAAATGATTACAAATAAACAAAAGCTCTAACACTAATTTCTTAATTTAACTATTTTTTTTCAGATTATAAAAAAGTATGTTCTGCATTATTGAAATGTTTAAAATAAATTTAATTTTGATTTCACTAAGACAGTATTTATGTATTAATGTTCATATTGGTTTTCATATGTTGTTTTCAATCTGTATCTTAAATATAACGTCGTTTTTTATTTTTATTTTTTTTATTTTTTATAGTTTACCAATTTTCTTTTCCATAAAATTATGGATTTCAATTGTTTTACATTCAACTTATCCATCTTTTAAGGGTTTTGATTATCATTGTATCTTTGCATGACAAAGATAATATTTTTTCCTAGAACAGGCCTCATATAAAACATTTTTTTTTGAAGTTTTCTTTTTATCTTGAACTCTTTCTAATTTTGGCCGATTAATCAATCAATTAATTAATATTTGCCCCTAGTATTTGCATTCATAACAAAACAATTTGGCCTTTTTAATCAGAAAATGGGTTAGGATTTATATCAACAAGTTAGATTAAATGTCTTTATTCATCATTGTCAAATACAAGTTATGACTACTATGCAAATTGGGGATGTGTTAGGGTTTTTATTTATTATCATCATTTTTTTTAATTCTTAAAGTTTGCTGTTTTTAAAAGTGCAAAATTCATGGAAAAATGTAAATAAAGAGAAATGTGAAGGACTTGGTAAAAGTAGATTCTGCATTGAAATAACTTGATTTCGCATTTTAAAAATATGGAATCTATTTTAAAAATACGGAATCTACTTTTGTCTGGCATATTTGTGCATGTTTAGCATTTATGAAATACACTATTATTTTAATACCTTATATAATTGCAAAACATGATAATAAAATTATTCAACCAAACAAATTACGTATTCTCAAAATGTGTTTTCTATTGGATTTCGTATTTTAGAAATGCGAAAATCATATATATTCAGAATTAAAAAGAAAAAAGACCTCAAATGTGTGATAAATTTAAAAAAAGTCGCAATTCAGGAAATTGACCCTTATCTAGTCCACTAAAGACAAGATAATCAATTGTACATAGAAGTTAAGGGTCATTGGGATTGGTTTAGACGATAAGTAGGGTGATCAGACCCATAAAAGGTCTCAAATTAGACTCTTAAATGTTTTTTTTAATTTTCTTATGGTAGACAATCTATAAGAATAACTTTAAACCGTTGAAATATGTATTAGTGACATGTCTTGAGTTTAGAAAAAAAAGGACAACCTACCTTTTTCTAAATTATTTGTTAAAAAAAAAAAAAAACACAGAAGTTAGGGATCCTATAAAATTCAATAAATAGGACCCCACACTCCCTCATTTGTAACTTCAATCATTATTCATCAACTCAATATAAGTCGCACCTTTTCATTCTGCAATCTCTCTATATTATATTTACTTTGAAGAGAATCCACTATCATTTTTCATCAGATGGGCTACTTGATATATATTCTGGTAATTACCACAGGAGATATCCCAATCGGTATTGTTACTCATAAGCAAGGTTTAAAAATTGAGTCGAGTCTGAGTCAATTTGGTTAAATTTGTCTGAAATGATTTATCTCGATTCAATACTGATATGTCGTTTTGATTTATATACATCTTAAAATTTGGATTAAAATTATAATTATAATATAAAACTTAATTTTAGCTAATTAATACTTTGAAACTAATCTACAAATAGTTATTTATGGTTTTTACTTTAATTTTTATAATTTTGATCAAATTTATGTCTGATATCGTGCGAAACAGTCATTACCACGATTGCGACCGATACTGTAACTTTGAACTATGCTCATAAGGATAACAATAACAACAGTATTCCAAGTGTAGAGAATTATTCTGAGCTATCAAAGTCTTTTACTAGCTTAATCGCCTCTTGGGAATCTCCTTCGATCACCACATTCCGCAAGTTCAATTGCCGCAACAAGATAAAGAGTTGCTTTACCAACATAAGCTTCCGCGATATCAAGAGATTAGTTTCCAGTAATCTTGTTTGATAAGCCAGATACATATAAGATCACTGTAAGATTATATATATATATAATGTAGCAAATTTGTTGAACTAAATGTTGATCTAAATTCAATAATATTAGCTTGATTTTATATGGATAAAGATAAATAATTATAGTAGTTAAATATTCTATTCATAATAAACTACAATTCATGACTAATTATTCTAACGGGTAACTATTGCAGAAAGAAAATAACAAGTTAACTTCACTAGTCAGTTTAGTTGTAATATTATGATTCATCATATAGTTAATGATTGTGTATTTCAATCTTAGTAAATATTACATGTTATTTGCATTGGCAGAGTATTAAAACAATAAAATTTTAACAATTTACCTATACAACTTTTTATTAGATAATGCATCCAATTAAATGCTGAACTTCGAATAATTTTGTTAATCGAATATGTGTTATACATTGATGGGTCTTATCGAGTGAATTTGAACCAAATGAGTGATTTTTAAAATGGATCGAATTCGAATTTTACAAGACCCATTTCACAAAATCCAATTGACTGTACAAGCAATAAACCTAGCAAAGGTGGGCTCCCAATTCAAGGGGAAAATTTTCCTAGCTGTTCAATTTCCATGAATTTGAGGTAACTATTGTCAAACATGTCTAAAATTCACTAATTAGTTAGCATAAAGAATGAAATTTGACTAAAAAAAAAAAATATGGCTTGAAATGACGAATTTTCTAAAACAGCTAATAAAAAGACTACTATCAAATTTAAAGACCGTAGTGATCCTGAAAACATAAAACAGAAAAATTTTGTAAGAAAAAAAAAAAATCTACACTTATACACATTTAGTTGAATACGTGAGACAGAAGTTTAATTTAAGTCCATTACAAATAAATTAAAAATTATAAAATAGTCTCTTACTGAAATTTGAAATGAACACAAAATTACACTAAAGTATCATATTCAAGACTGGCTTAATTAGTTGCCGAAAGAGCTCAAAAAGCCCCTATTTGTGCATCTTCTATGAAGGACGAAGTTCACTAACAAAACATATAACATGGAATGACGATTTTACCAAAACAGCTGATAAAAATAGTACAATCAAATTTAAAGAGTAGTGATATAGGTAAAAACATATCACCAATGTAGGATTTATGTGAAAGAATAAATAATATTTCACATTAGTTAGTTTAAAAATTCTGAACTAATTAATAAGTTTTTAGTCTCACACCACTCCTAGCCAATCGATTTTGAGATAGAAATTCATACTCTTTAATATGGTATCAAAACGTCAAGTGTTCATCCAAATATAACTTGGGCCCTTATTCATATTGGACTTGACTTCATGTTATGTCAACCAATGTTTGTCTATTTTGATTGGTTTAGGAGAATTATCTCAATCAACACTTGTTTAGGGTTGGGCCCTCAAGTCGTGAGAATTATCTCAACCAATATTTGTTTAGATTTGGGCCCTCAAGTCGTGTGTGAGAGGTTAAACCAATTTATTGTTCTTATTTCAACCCTAATCGGTTTGGGCCCCCAAGTCGTGCGTTGGTTTAGGAGAATTATCTCAACTAATACTTGTTTAGGTTTTCTTAGGAATTTTGGCAAGTTTTTCTTTTAGGTAGGTTTCTTTGTGTGAGAAAAAAGTAATTTACTAATATTCTAATTGTTTGGAGTAGTGGTCAAGTAACTTCCTAATTTGTAGGGTTTGGTGTCTAAGGTACGTTATTTCTTGATTGTTGACCAAGTAATATCTCCTATAAATAGGTGGATTGGCATTTTATTATAGATACAAGAGAGTAAGAGAATTCACACAAAGGGGTGAGAGAGTTCTTGGTAGTGAGAGAGTGAATACAAGGGATTAGACTTAGGATAAGAGTTGTATTCTTGTATTTGTTTTTCTCTCATAATAAAGAATGGTTTTTCTCTTCGTGGACATAGGCTTGGTAATTAAGCCGAACCACGTTAAATTGTGTGTGTCACTCATATTTCGTGTTTTTCCTATTTTCATTAAATTGTGTTCTTGATTTCTCAAATAGTTGTGTTGCTTCCGCGTCTAAATTCCCAACAGGTTTGGGCTTCCAAATCGTGTGTGAGAGGTTAAACTAGTTTATTGTTCTTTTTCAACCCAAGTCGTGTATGAGAGAGGGTGTAAAAGAATAAAAATACACATCTCGCACATCTGTTAGCCTAAAGATTCTGAACTAATTAATAAGTTTCTGGACCCACACCACTCATAGCTAATTCGTTTTGAGATAGAAATCCATGTTCTTTAACAATTTAAAATCTCAAAATAAAAATTAATTGGTTTTGAGGTAGAACCCCATGTTCTTTAATAATTTAAAATACCAAAATAAAAATTAACTCACAAGAAAAAAAGAAAGCAACAAAGCTTAAGAATAAGGAAAAAAAATAATAAAGAATTGGAGTGGCAAAACAAAACGATTTTTTTATTTCCTTTGACCTATCAATGAACAAAGCAGCAGCAGTAGCAATCTATTTTATCTTAAACAACACAAACAGCCACAGCAACAATCAATCAATTTTTTAATTCTCAAACTTCACACACACAACCACGAGAACGGAGCAGCAGTATTAGTCTTATGTCAGTAATATAAAGGACATAAACAAAAAATCTATTTGGATTTAGACTCACAAATCTATAATACATATCGAAAAATTTTTATATGACTTCATAAATGGATCTAATTTCTATTGATACTTGGTTTAATTCTTACAACCAAAAGGAAAAAAAGAAAAAAAATTCTATACGCCACTCTTTTGATGAACACATGGAATGGAAGTTCCATAGATGTTTTCCTCTTAAAAAAAAAAAGGTTCCATAGATGTTCATTCGATCAGTTCTCTTTTTCCTTCTTCAATCCCAACCCTTGTAGTTCTTTTGTAGATTCGTTTTGGCATCCTACAAGATGAATGGTTCATAGTGGCAGCCCAGAGACTTTTCTACCCTGTTCTTTATTTCTTTGTCTATTTCATTAATCACTAGGTCAATAGTTCTTTCCTCACACCCCAAACTCCGCATAATTAAATCAACTTGTAATTTAGAGTGTGGCACCGGCATATCTTCTCAAGAGAATACAAAGCTGTCTGTCACGTTTATAAGTAACAATCGCCAGAATATACATACACAACATTTATTAATACAAGTCCAAATATTTACATAAGTTCAAACCTGCTATCAACACTACAAGTTTTCAACTTAGAAGGAAAGCACAACTACCACATCACACTAGAATCACTATAGGTTTTTATTTCTACAACTATACAAACCCTTCTATACAAGGTGAAACATGACAAAACTAATCCTACTCAAGAGTATATCAAAACTCTACCAGAAATCGATCTAAACCTGATCACCTGCAAGGGAATAAGGTAAGTGGGATGAGCATTTGCTTGCTCAGTAAGTAATTCAGTCATATCTCCATTGGATTGAGCACGTTAAAAATACATATTACATTTCATGAAAATCATTTCACAACAATTTAACCACAATCAAGCATCATATACGCATGATATATACAACTATAATTGACACATTTTCTCATATTTTGTTCTATTTAATTCTTACAATCTGTTTCTTTTTCATTTGCCTTTAGCTAAAGAATATGTTATGGTCACTATTATAATCCGTGACAGGGCCTAACCCACTATTCTTACCCGTGGTAGGGTTATATATCGGTATGATAAAACGTAGTTTCGGATATCATATTACGGTCATTATTATAACCCGTGGCAGGACTGTTTGTCCACTATTGTATCCTGTGGGAGGGCCATACCAACATTTTAACATAACAATTCAATAATCTTTCCTATTCATTTACTAGTTTAATGAATTCAATGATAACAAAGATAGCATAATAAGCAACTAGTCACAGATATATAATCACCAAATAAATTATCCATGTGCTTAATCCAAATTAATATAACAAATAGATTTTCAAAGCATTAATAATCATTTAGTATAAAGTACTTAAGAAATCAGTTTTTAAAAACAATAGAAACATGAAAAAGCCACTTACCAAGTAATCAAAATGTTTCCAATTCGAAATCCAAGCTACTTGAACTCCCCCTAATCCTTCCTAAACAGTAAAATCAAAATATAAACCATCTCCTCATAACCTAAAAGATAATCTACAATCATATTAGCCTAAAATCTACAATCATATTAGCCTCATTAAATTTCTAATATGCTAAGGCATGATCTATTGCATAACAAGGTTAGCTATGATATTTTCAGCACTGATAGTGGTGAACAAAAACGACTATAAATCAAGTTATATTTGTCCAAAAGTCACAAGACTGATTCTGATAGAAATTAGACTTAATTTACTAGATATTTCAAGAAGACAACATTTACCAGTTCAAAACACAACTTGTTCAAAAATGGCTTGCAAGTCAGAAAATACCCTGCTGTCAAACCAGATTTTCAGTCCATTTTATGGATGAACTGCTGTTAATATATTGGGAAATAGGATGATATCTTTATACCGTTTCGAAGGGTTACGATTCTAGTTTCCGATGCAACCAACAATGTGCAATTTTGTTATTTCTACGCTGAGATATAGCTGATTTTCCACAGACACATAGGACTGCCTGCGAATTTCAGCTATGGGTTTGGCTAATTTCTTGACTTTTCTCGGTAATAAAAAATTCTTTAAATTCAATACATATATATCCATGGGTTTAACCTTAATGTGCTAAAACAAAGAACAAGTTAATAGTTCCAATTAAACTAATTTCTAATCACTAAATCATCATAACACTTAGGTGTAGGAAGAACCCACTTTGTTCTTCCTAAATCCTACTTCTTAATCATTCAAATTAACTAATTGAATTCAAGAACAAGGAATTTCTTACCTCAATTGTGGAAATCAAGTTGAAGATAAAGCTTCTTCTTCTTCCCCAAGCTCCTGATGGCTGTGCCCTCCTTCCAGATAAAAAATTAGGAAAGTTAAGGAAGAAGAAATTGTTTAATAGTTGTAGGAAGAATTTGGTTATTTAGATTTGACCCCCAATCTTTCATCTAATTATTAATTGACCCCAAATAATTTCTAACCCAAAATGCTGAATTAAAAAAAAATATGGTAAGATATTTTGGGTTTTACATTCTATCCCATTACAAAAAGTTTCATCCTCGAAACTTAACACATCCGATTCTTGAAACAAATGATAATATTTCTTTCTCATCTCTTCTTTTAGCTCCCAGATCGTTGCTTCCCGTAGGGTATGGTTGGACCATTTTACTTTAATGTATAGTATTGTATGCGGATGGCGGACTTGATCCTTATAATCTACAATTCGAACTAAAACTTCTTCATACATCAAATTTTCTTGTTTCTACAATGGTTCATATTCCAGTTCATGACTGGGATCAAATATATACTTTCTTAACAATGATACACGAAACACATTATGCATCCTTGACAATTCGGGAGGTAGAGTAAGTCTGTACGCCAAATCTCCAACTCGATTGAGAATTTCAAATGGACCAATATACTGTGGACTTAATTTTCCTTTCTTCCCAAATCTAATTACCCCTATCATGGGAGACACCTTGAGGTAAACAATGTCACCTTGTTGAAATTCAAGGTCCCTTCGCTTTAAGTCTGCCCAGCTCTTTTGTTTGTCTTGAGCTATCTAGATTCTCTTCCTTATTAATAGAATTTTCTCAAGAGTTAACTAGATTAATTTTGGTCCAATAATTTGTTTCTCACTAACCTCATCCCGATATAAGGAAGATCTATACTTCCTCCCGTAAAAAGCTTCGTAGGGAGCCATATCTATGCTTGCCTGATATCTATTGTTGCAAGAAAACTCCATGAGAGTGAGATATTCATCATAATTACCTCTAAAATCAATCACACAAGCTCTCAACATGTCTTCTAGAGTTTGAATTGTCCTCTCAGTTTGCCCATCTTCAAATTGAGGGTGAAAAGCTGTGCTAATCTTCAAATTGGTTACTATGGCTTGTTGGAAACATTCCCAAAATCCAGATGCAAACCGAGGATCTCGATCAGATACAATACTGATGGGTATACCATGAAGTCTCTATGTGAACCATGTACATCATGACTCGTTTCTCCATTGGCGCAGTAGCCCACATAGGTAGAAAAGTGGCAGTCTTAGTAAGTCTATCAACAATCGCCCATATTATATCATTGGCTTGCCTAGTCTTAGGCAATCCGATCACAAAATTCATAGAAACATGCCCATTTTGAATGTCATACTAGTATATCAAGTGGTTTTAGTAATTCTCCTGGCCGTTGATACTCGGCTTTTACCTGCTGGCATACTAGACATTTGACCAAAAATTCAGCCACCTCTCGTTTCATACCACTCCACCAGAAATGTTGTTTTAGGTCTCTATACATTTTTTTACTGCCTGGATGTATAGAGAATTTAGAATTATTATCTTCTTCTAGTACACCTTTCTTTAATTTTGGATCGTTAGGGACACATAATTGACTTTTTATCCATAGGCTATCATCATCATGAATTTGGAAATCTTGTTGCGATCCCTCTTTAACCTTTTGTTTTATTTTCATCAAGGCATCGTTACTTGTCTGAGAGGCTTTAATTTTCTCAACTAATGACGGTTGAGCAATTAGAGTAGCCATCACTTGCCCAGTTACTGGTGCAGCAACTTCTATCTCCAGCTTCTCTAGATCTTCTAGAATATCCTTTTGCTTAGTCAACATAGAAGCTATATTGGAGGTAGACTTTCTGTTTGACAAATGCATCTGCTACCTTATTTGCTTTGCCTGGATGGTAACTGATGGTCAGATCATAATTTTTAAGCAATTCCAACCATCTATGTTGCCTCATATTCAACTCTTTCTGAGTAATTAGATATTTTAAACTCTTGTTATTTGTAAATACTTCGTGTTGCTCCCTATATAGATAATGTCTCCAAATCTTTAACCAAACACCACAGCTGCCAATTCCAAATCATGAGTAGGATAATTCTATTCATAAGGTTTCAATTAGCAAAACACATATGCAATCACTTTCTCATTTTGCATAAGAACACACTCTAGTCCTTTGCTAGATGCGTCACTATAGATGGTAAAACCTTCCATCCCTAATGGCAACATTAAAATCGGAGCTGAAATCAATTTCTGTTTCAACTCTTGAAAACTTCTCTCACATTCTAAAGGCTACTTAAATTTTGATCGTTTCTGGGTCAAACGAGTTAAAAGAACAGCAATCACTGAGAATCCTTCAACAAATTTTCTATAGTCACTGAGAGATCCAGCCAATGCCAAGAAATTTTTAATTTCAATCACATTAGTTGGTCGAGGCCAATCAACAATGGATTCAATCTTTTTAAGATCGACCAAAACACCATTCTCTGATATTGCATGACCCAAAATTGCTACGCTCTTGAGCCAAAATTCACTTTTGCTAAATTTAGCATATAGTTTCTCTTTTCTCAGTCCTTAGCACAGTCCTCAAGTGACCTTCATGCTCTTCTTTGGCCTTAGAGTAGACCAAAATATCATCAATAAAGACAATCACAAATTGGTCCAAGTATGGCTTAAACACCCTGTTCATTAAATCCATGAAAGCTGCAGAAGTATTAGTCAGCCCAAAAAGCTTGACCAAAAACTCGTAATGACCATACCTTGTTCTAAATGCGGTTTTCGATACATCCTCAGATTTAATCTTTAGTTGATGATAACCTAAACGCATATCAATTTTTGAGAACACTGTAGCCCATTTTAATTGATCGAACAAGTCATCAATTTTGGAAATCAAAGGAAAGGATACTTGTTCTTGATGGTTATTTTGTACAACTCTCACGATAGTCAATGCACAACCACAAGCTTCCATCATTCTTTTTCCCAAATAGGACTGGAGCTCTCCAGGGAGACACACTGGGTCGAATAAAGCCTTTATCCAATAATTCTTTGAGTTGCAACTTTAACTCCTGTAACTCAGTAAGGGCCATTCTATGAGGGGTTTTAGAAATAGGACTAGCTCTGAGTACGATGTTAATCTCAAATTCAATCTCTTTGTCTAGAGGTAAACCTAGCAATTCTTCTGGAAAAATATCTAAAAATTCTTGTACCACTGGAACATCTTCAAATTTCAATGTTTCTTTTTGAGTATCACTAATAAGGGCTAGATATCCAATGCACCATTTTCTCAAGGCTTTGAACACCTTAATAGCAAAAATAATGGGTATAAAGTGTGTAGGTTGCTTCATCAATTTACCCTGAAACGAGAACTTTTTATTTCCTGGCAAAGAAAAGTCAACCTTTTTTCCTAGAACAATCAACGTAAGCTTTGTTTCTAGTTAACTAATGCATCCCTAAAATTACATCAAAATTATTAATGTCTATTTGTGCTAAATCTGCTCTCAATTCATGACCACATATCTACTCAACAATCTCCGAACATTAGATCAGTTACAATAACCTTTTTCATAGGGTTAACAACATAATAGGGATCATGCAAATTTTCACATTTAAGATTCAAATTTTTAGCAAATTTGCTAGACATGAATGAATGAGTAGCTCCACAGTCAAATAATACATGGGCTAGGGTTGAGTTTATTAGGATTGTACCTGTAACCATATTATCAGAGGTTTCCACCTCCTGGCTGGTCATAGCAAATAGACGTGCATTGGTCTTTGGCCCTTCCTCGCATGGTTTAGAAAATTTGACTCCTCCTTCACTAGTTTTGTTTGGACAGTTTGTTGAAATATGGCCATGTTGGCCACAGGAGAAGCAAGCTCCGGTGTTCAATCTACACTCGCCTCGATGTTATGAACTTCTGGCAAGTCTCACATTGTTTCAACTTACCTCCACTAGCATGTATAGGTCCTCGTCTTTTGTTGGCATTTTGAAAATTACCCTGTTGTCTTGTTCTAGCAGTTTGACTAGACCCAATCGTCCATCTTGGCTTCTTGCCTATACTTCTTTCACCTTCATTCAATTTGAATCGCATCTCTACTTCTAACGCGGCATCATACATATTCTTGAATGTTGTGAATTTATGTGAAGCTAATTGGCACTCAATTTCTTCTCTCAGACCTTGTTCAAACTGGTCCATCTTTTCCTCTTCATCTTCAAACGCTTTTGGGCAAAAGCATCCTAAAGAAGTGAATTTATTTGCATATTGAACCACTGTCATATTTCTAATCTGCCTTAGGCTATAGAAATCATTTTGCCTTTTCTTTCTTAAGGCTTTCGGGAAGTATTGATCAAGAAATATCTCTTTGAACTCTTCCCAAGTTATATCATTCTCAGCAACATTGATCATTGGTTCTATCATTGATCTCCACTAGTTTTTTGCATCACCTTCTAAGAATGGAATCACAACCTGGACCTTCACATCTTCTGGAAACCTTAAAGCCTTAAATTTAGTCTCTATTTG
Organism: Cinchona pubescens; assembly: GCA_025175665.1. Taxonomy (NCBI): domain Eukaryota; kingdom Viridiplantae; phylum Streptophyta; class Magnoliopsida; order Gentianales; family Rubiaceae; genus Cinchona; species Cinchona pubescens. The sequence goes on from JANKKI010000200.1 coordinate 452,805, forward strand.
AGCAATCCAGTTCAATGCCACATCAGGATGAGGCCCATCTTCAAAATTTAGAGCATTAGCTGTATACAATTTATCAAAGTAAGAGCTCTGTGTCTACTCCTGCTGTATTTTCTATTGTAGTAGGTGTTGGTGGTTCTGATTCTATATATCTTGAGTCATTATTTGTAGAAGAATCCCTATATTTGCTGCCTGACTAGTAGTTGCAGCTGTCTCAGCATTAAGAGTAGCTTTTTGTGCCCTAGGCACACCTTGATCAACTCTTGAAGCTGCATATCTACTTCCATGTACTAAGTTAATTATTGGGACCTCTATTTCTATATCATGAATCTCATCATCTCTAGTCCCAGTAGCGGTATCTACGTTCTTCCTCTTTCGTGCCCTTTCCATGACTTAAAATACAAAGTCAAGACATACTCCAACAATTTTCATTCGACCTATACTCCAACAGGTAAACAATTCAAGCTTAACACTTAATGTAAATTCCCAAATCTTGGGCTCTGATACCACTGAATGTCACATCCCAAACTCTTCATAATTAAATCAACCTGTAATTTAGAGTGTGGTATCGGTATATCTTCCCAAGAGGATACAAAGCCGTTTGTCACGCTTATAAGTAACAATCGCCAAAATATACATACACAACCTATATTAATACAAGCCCAAATATTTACAGAAATTCAAATCATCAACACTACAAGTTTTCAACTTATAAGGAAAGCACAACTACCACATCACACTATAATCACCATAGGCTATTATATGTACAATTATACAAAGCCTTCTATACAAGGTGAAACATGACAAAACTAACCCTACTCAAGAGTATATCAAAACTCTACCGGAAATTGGTCTAAACCTGATCACCTGCAAGGGAATAAGGTAAGTGGGATGAGCATCTGCTTGTATCTACACTCAATAAGTAATTCAGTCATATCTCCATTGGATTGAGCACGTTAAAAATACATATTACATTTCATGAAAATCATTTCACAACAATTTAACCACAATCAAGCATCATATACGCATGATATATACAACTATAATTGACACATTTTCTCATATTTTGTTCTATTTAATTCTTACAATCTGTTTCTTTTTCATTTTTCTTCAGCTAAGGAATATGTTATAGTCACTATTATAACCCGTGACAGGGCCATAACCCACTATTCTTACCAGTGGTAGGGTCATATGTCGGTTAAAATGTAGTTTCGAATATCATACTACGGTCACTATTATAACCCGTAATAGGGCCGTTTGTCCACTATTGTATCCCGCCATACTGAGGGCCATACTGATATTTGAACATAACAATTCAATAACTTTTCCCATTCCTTTACTAGTTTAATGAATTCAATGATACCAAAGATAGCATAATAAGCAACCAGTCACAGACATGTAATCACCAAACAAATTATCCAAATATCTGTGCTCAATCCAAATTAATATAACAAATAATTTTTATAAGCATTATAAACATGTAGTATAAAGTACTTAAGAAATTAGTTTTTGAAAACAATAGAAACATGAAAAAGCCACTTAGCAAGTAGTTAAAATATTTTCAATTCGAAATCCAAGCTACTTGAACTACCGTTAATCCTTCCTAAACAGTAAAACCAGAACATAAACCATCTCCTCACAACCTAAAAGATAATCTACAATCATATTAGCCTCATTAAATTTCTAATAAGGCATGATCTATAGTATTACAAGGTTAGCTATGATATTTTCAGCACTGATAGTGCTAAACAAACATGACCGTAACTCAAGTTATATTTGTCCAAAAGTCACAAGACTGATTCTGATAGAAACTACACTCAATTTACTGGATGTTTCGAGAAGACAACATTTACTAGTTCAAAACACAACTTGTTCAAAAACAGCTCGCAAGTTAGAAAATACCCTGCTGCAGAACCAGATTTTCAGTCAGATGTCAATTTATGGATGAACTACTGTTAATAAACTGAGAAACAGGATGATATCTTTATACGATTTCGAAGGGCTGCGAGTCTGGTTTCCAACGCAACAAACGGTGTGCGTTTTTGTTATTTATACGCTGAGATATTGCTGATTTTCTATTGATGCTCAGGACTGCCTGTGAATTTCAGCTACGGGTTTGGCTAATTTCTTGACTTTTCTTGGTAATAAAACATCCAAATCCTTTAAATTCAACACATATATATCCATGGGTTTAACTTTACTAACAAAGAACAAGTAAATAATTACAATTAAACTGATTTCTAATCACAAAATGATCATAACACTTAGGTATAGGAAAAACCCACTTTGTTCTTCCTAAACCCTACTTCTTAGTCATTCAAATTAACTAATTGAACTCAAGAACAAGGAATTTCTTACCTCAATTGTGGAAATCAAGTTGAAGATAAAGCTTCTTCTTCTTCCCCAAGCTCCTGATGGCTGTGCCCTCCTTCCTAAAGATAAAAAATTAGGAAAGTTAAGGAAGAAGAAATTGTTTAATAGTTGTAGGAAGAATTTGGTTATTTAGATTTGACCCCCAATCTTTCATCTAATTATTAATTGACCCCAAATAATTTCTAACCCAAATTGCTAACTTAAACAAAATATGGCAAGATATTTTGGGTATTACATCTTTACTAATTACTTTGCAATGCATAATGATTAGGATTGCCCCATCTAAAAATGTAGTGTCTCTCTTGCTTTATAATTGAGTCAACAGTTGTTGTTATTCATACTACATTGCTAAATGAATAGCAAAAAATTTTTTCGCAACAAGTCTTTTCGACCTTAAGGCCGGATAGATGAATTGATAGAAGCCAAGCTCATTTGTTATAGTCCATATGTTGTTTCCATTAGTATTAGATTCTCTCATTCTCATATATTTTATGTGTAGTTTTTCCTCAATTAGCTTGTGAAAACAATTTATTATGGTTAACCATTCCACACTGCTCCAGCTGTTTGTAGCTGTACGCAAGTCTTCAAGTCAAACACGGTTGTTGATGTCAATCTTGATGGATATCAGGCTCAAAATTAAATTCTCAAATAGAGAAAATAATTAAATTAGTAACACAAATTTCTACTTTAATACAAACGTATTAATATTAAAGTAGTCACTTAGAATGATAACGCTCACAAACAATACAACTCTTTTAAGCAAATACTGAAATTCTACTACACACTGAGAATTAAACACTCAGCTAAGAACTCTAAGTAAATAACTTAGAATTTGATTATTGAACTCTCAAACTAGAACTTGAATTTTGGATGCATTACAACTGAAAAAAACTCCCCTATTTATACTACTAAATCCCCTAACAATTGGTACTCAATTTTTTCTTCCATTTAATGCTCCAACCATGTTTGAAATATGAAAATCCATGTATGATCTAATCAGTTGGTGGAATAGATTTTGCCAATGTATCTCACATGCCTAAGACATTAATATGCTGAGTTCTAACATAGAAACAAGCCAAAAAATTTGACTATGAATCATATCTATATCCATAGCCCACTTTTGAAGAATATTGCACAAGCCAACAAATCCTTCAATAAATGGAAGAAAACATCTCCCAACTTTGTTGACTAAAGGCATGCAGTGTTGCTTATTTTCTCAATACTAACCCTTAACACAGACTTTCTTTGTAGTCATATTGAGCAAATCTCTGAACTTTATAAATTTGGTGGGAGTCAAACTCTTGGTAAATATATTAGCAATTTGATCATCTGTGTTGAAATATTTCAAATCAATTTCAACCTACAACACTTTTTTCATGAACGAAGTGATAATGTACCTCAATGTGCTTCGTACTTGCATGGAAAACTGGATTCTCTGTTATACATATCATTTACTGGTTATCACAGTATAACTGAATTGAGTATAACTGAATTGAGTCATCAATTGGTTGGTGCAAATCCTTCATAAGTTGCACTAACCATGTGCTTTCTTGTGCTGCTGAAGCTACTGCTCTATACTCAGTTTAGTGTACTTGACAACGACACAGTTGGTTGTCTCTTACTACACCTTGAAACCGCTATTGATCCAAGATTGAACACATAACCTGTAGTTGACCTTCGTGTGTCATTATCACCGATATAATCTGCATCACAGTACTCTATCACTTTGCATTCTTCTCCTTTCTTGTAAAACAGACCATAGTCATTGGTCCCTTTGACATATCTGAGGATCCGACGTACAGCTTCTAAGTGTGGCTTCTTTAGAGTTTGCATGAAATGACTCACGATCCCAACTGCATATGATATGTCAGGTCTGGTCGAAGTGAGATAGATTAAACTCTCTACCAACTACCGGTACATGGTAGCATCCTCCAGGTCTTTGTCCTTAGTTGAGCAATATCTGACATTGACCTCCATTGGAGTTGAGATTGGTTTACAATCGAGCATGCCAAATTTCTCCAACAAATTTTTAGCATACTTCTTTTGACACAAGAACATACCTTTATTGGTCCTATCAATTCAAGACACAAGATACAAGTAAATGTTTCATTTCTCCAAGTTCTTTCATCTGGAACAGTACAAACAAATTTCCTCTACTGTGGTGAGTCTCATCTTCATCATCACATGTAATGATGAGATCATCAACATACACAAGAACAATAGCTAACTTTAATTCAGTGAATTTTACGAACAAGCTAGAATTTGCTGGTGCCACAACATATCTACTTTGAAGTAGGAATTCAGCTATCTTGCCATACCATGCTCTTGGTGCTTACTTTAATCCATATAAAACCTTTTTCATCTTACAAACATAACCTGGTTGAACCATATCTTCAAACCCTTGTGGTTGCTCCATGTAGATGTCTCGATCAAGCTCTCCATGTAGGAAAGCGTTCTTGACATCCATTTGACAGAGCTTCCATGATTTGCAAGTTTTAAATGCTGATAAAACTCGAACAGTGGTCAACTTTGCCATCGGGCTAAACGTTTCATTATAATCTAGCCCATACTTCTGTAAAAATTCACGAGCTACGAGAGACACGAGTCTTGTATCTTTTAACTAAACTTTCTAGACGCGTCTTAACCTTGTAGACCTATTTACAAGAGATAAGTTTGACATCTCTTGGTTTTGGAATAAGATCCCAAGTTTCGTTTTGTCTGAGTGCTTGAATCTCTTCTTCCATGTCCTTCTTCCACTCAGTGCTTTGAGCTGTCTCCTGATAAGTAGATGATTCAACTACTCCATCATTTTCTGTCAAAGCAGAATTAGCATACCTAGGATTTGGTTTTTCTGGCTCGTTAATCTGCAAAGTTATTTTGGAAGATTGTCACCAACTTCTATCTCTTCATATTGACTCGATCTGTCATCTTCTGAAATCCAAGTATGCACTCCTGTTAGCCAAGGATTTCTGTTTTTCTCAGGTGAATCAACACTTACCACATCTTGTGTTGGTAAGAACTCTACCTATTCTTGGCTCGCTTCATCTTTTGTGGTTAGTTCATCATCTGATCTTTCCAGCAACTTTTCTTCCATCTTTTTTGAATCTGGCAGTAGAGACTGTTGCCTGTGGTGACCACCAAGATGATGCCTCATCGAATACCACATTTCGTGAGACATAGAACTTCCCACTTATAGGATCAATGCATCTTTAACCCTTTCGTTGGTTATCATAACATACGAATATACATCGTACGGCCTTCTTGTCGAACTTGCTTCAAAAGTGATCTGGAATGAATACATAACACACACACACTTAAATACTCTGAAGTGAGTAACATTGGGTTTAACATTCCACAACTTCTCCAACGGAGAAATAAATTCAAGTTTGGGCTGAGGCAGTCTATTAGTGACATGGACTGCTGTTTTCATGCACTCTGTTAAAAAACGTGGAGGTACGTTTCTGGAATGTATTATACTCCTGCAAATCTTTGCAAGATGTTGACTCTTCCATTCAGCTACCCCATTTTTCCAGGGCATACTTGGGCAAGTCAACTGTCGCCTTATCTTGTACTCTTACAAGAATTTGGTGAATTCATCTTATGTGTTTTACCTCCGTAATAGTGTCTGTGCATAGGCACCTTATCTTTTGGTCTATTTCTTTCTCCACCTTTCCTTGAACTCTTTGAACTTGTCCAAGGCTTTAGACTTTTCTTTCCAATCCAAATAAATCTAGAAAAATCATCAATAAACGCAATCATATATCTCATATCGCTTAAGGATGGTTCCTTTACTCGACCAAACACATTGAATGAACTAACTGCAGAGGCACTTTGGCTTTGAACTTTGACTTCTCATATGGAAGTTGATAAGCCTTTCCATACTGGAAACCTGCACGAACAATGTCATCTCAAACATCTAACTGAGGAAATCACTTTAGCATTGACTTCATCATCATGATCTTTAACTTGTGGTAACTCACATGCCCTAATCTAGTATGCCAAAGATAAGCTATCTCATTTTTTCTCGACTTATCAAAATAGGCTTCTTGTGCAGACATCACGTACACTGTCTCCAACTGTTTCCCTTGCATTATTGGTGTACCTGTTATCTTCTCATTTTGATACCACCTTAACTTCATTTGGTTTGAACAATACAAAATTATCGGAAGCTATTAGTTGAGAAATTGACAACAAATTCTTCTTCATTCCAGGTACGTGGTAGACATGTTGCAACTCTACTTGGTGACAATTGTATCTAGGTAATATAGTTGCATTACCAATATGAGTAATTGGTAACCAGAATTGTCAGTTGTATCAAGACTCGACCTCCTTTGTATTTTGTCAAATTTGTTAGCTTTCTTTTGTCCCCGGTAATGAGATTAGAATACCCGGAGTCAATAATCCAATCAACATTATAATTGATAGGATTGGTACTAACCGTTGTAAGAGCTAACTCTTTTTTTTTATCAGTAGTGCAACAAAATGTACACTCTTCAACTGCAAATGATACTTGTGCATTCCAATATTTATCAGGTTCATTAACCTTTTGGAAGGATATGGCAACATTACTTTCAGCTGGTTTTGACTTGTAAAATTTGGCGTGATGTCCTTTCTTACCACATTTGTAACAGAAATTGTCATTGCGCCATCTTTGGTTGCTTGTGACCTTTGATGCCTTCTATCTTGGCTATCTGCACCTTGGTTTTGGTCAGCCCCCTTCCCCCCTGATTAGTGCTCGTTCACTGCTTCTTTTTCTTGCCTCATTTTCTTTTGATGAAGAGTGCCTTTTCTTCATCTTTGGTGGTCACTTTAGATGTAGAACTGTCTAAAACTTTCTCATTGGCAAGTAAACTTTCCAATTCTGCTAGCGTTGGTTCCTTGGCCCATCCTCGAGTAGCAGTGATAAAGCCTTTGTTTTCTGACTTTAAACCATGGACAATAATTCTCCTTGTTCTCGTTTCTGTTATAGCATTTGGTGGATCCAATTTGGATATTTCATCCCAAATTAATTTAACCTTGGAGAAATATTGACCTACTGTCATATTTTGCTGTGAAATAGACAGTAACTCATTCTCGAGCTTTTGGAGCTTTGCATCATTGGTTTTTGCAAACAATGATGAAAGAGTGTTCCACGCCTCCTAAATTCGATGTCTTGGCGTCGTCCGCTGCAACATGTCATCTTCTATAGCCATTGCCAAAGCATACATAGCTTTGCCAGCTTTAACTTTTCACTTCTTAAGTGGCTTTACTTCCGTCAGTGGTGTTGTATCATCTTCACCAACAATAATCCACAAGTCTTGTTCAAGGAGGTAGAATTTCATATGAGTATTCCAAGAGCCGTAGTTGTTGGAATTGATACTTAATTTATCAATATTTACAAGCGAGATAGAAATCGCTGCCATAATCAACTTTATATGACACAAACCACAACCTACATGTGATATAAAAATTTATAGTATTTAACTGTGTTTTTGGAGAAACTCCTCTGGTGTATATACAAATAAAAATCCAACAAGAACGGGTTCAGGATAAACCCGCTCTAATACAAGTTTGTTGGATATCGGGCCCAAAATTAAATTATCAAATAGAGAAAATTATTAAATTGATACCACAAATTTGTACTTTAATACAAACGTATTAATATCTCTAAAGTAGTCACTCAGAATGATAACACTTACAAATAATACAACTATTTATTTAAGCAAACACTGAAATTCTACTAAACACTGAGAATTAAACACTCAACTAAGAACTCTAAGTAAATAACTTAGAATTTGATTATTGAACTCTCAAACTAGAACTTGAACTTGGGATGCATTACAACTGAAACAAACTCCCCTATTTATACTACTAAATCCCCCGACAATTGGCACTCAATTTCCTCTTGTATTTAATACTCCAACCATGCTTGAAATATGAAAATTCATGCATGATCTAATTAGTTGGTGGAATAGATTTTGCCAATGTATCTCACATGTCTAAGCCTTTAATATGCTAGGTTCTAACATAGAAACAAGCCAAAAAATTTGACTATGAATCATATCTATATCCATAGCCCACTTTTGAAGAATATTGCATAAGCCAATAAAGCCTTCAATAAATGCAAGAAAACATCTCCCAACTTTGTTAACTAAAGACATGCAGTGTTGCCTAATATATTTTCTCAATAAATCTTTCTTGCATGATAGATTTATGAAGAAGTTGTGAGTTGACCTGAGGTCAGTGCTCAGTCAAGTCTACGTTTATTTTCTCGGCCTTATCTAATGTGAAAGACATTATGCAGCCAATGGATGTAATGTTTTATTTCTATCTTAAATAACCACTTAATTTGACAAAAATCTTGAATTCAAACATTGTATAAAGAAAACCATGGTTTCTAATCCTATTGGAAAAGCATTTTTAATCATAGTTCATTTGATTCTTGTTCTTCTTACCATATTCTTTTGCTTCCTGGGAAGTGCTTCAGCTTCTGCTGAAGAGGCTGCTGCACTTTTTAAATGGAAAACCAGTTTTTCGAACCCGGATAATCCCCTACTAACTTCATGGATTTTCCAGCCAAATGCCAGCCCCTGCTGTTGGTATGGTGTTTCTTGCATTAATGGAAGTATCAATAGGTTGAACCTCACAGAGTCGCATATAAATGGTACACTCTACAATTCTTCTTTCCGTTTTCATCCCTTCCAAATCTTGAATATCTTGATATGTGCGTGAACCAACTTCGGGGCAGCATACCACATCTGATAGGTAACCTCTCCAAGCTTATCTTTCTTGATTTGCAACGCAATGCGTTCTCAAATGAAATACCCCGTGAAATTGGCCGATTGAAAAATCTTCAAACTCTGCACCTAAATGATAACTCCTTAACTGGATCAATCCCTGAGGAGATGGGCCAATTGATGTTTCTAAGTAAACTTGATTTGGCTGTGAACTATCTTGATGGCTCCATTCCTACTTCCTTGAGAAATTTGACAAATTTGACTTATTTGATTCTCTTTCAAAATGTACTTTCAGGTCCAATACCTTCAGAATTAGGAAATCTTGATAATCTTGTTTATGTTTGCCTAGTAATGAACCATTTATCAGGTCCTATCCCGCTGTCTTTTAGTAACTTGAATAAGTTAAAGACTTTGATTCTTTCCAGCAATCACCTCTCTGGTCCTATTTATCAATTCCTCCTGAGATAGGCAATCTAACATCACTCGTTCTTTGGGACTTAACTGGTAATAATCTCAGTGGCTTAATCCCGTCATCGCTAGGTAATCTGTCCAACTTGTCTGTTCTGTACCTAGTCATTAATCAACTCTCAGGTTCAATTCCAAAGGAGTTAGGTAATCTGATGGCTCTTGAAGATCTGCATTTAAGCTATAATCTGCTAACTGGTTCAATTCCTGCTACATTAGGGAATTTGAGTAACTTGCAATCTTTAGTAGTCGACGAAAACAATCTTTCTGGTTCTATTCCTCAAGAGCTTGCAAATTTGACTAAGTTCTTTGTTGTAAACATTGCTAAAAATCAATTCACTAGTCATTTGCCTCAAGGGTTATGCCAAAGTGGAGTGGTCGAGTACTTTGCCGTATATGAGAACATGCTTATTGGTTCAATTCTTAGAGGTTTGAACAACTGGTCAAGTTTAATTCAAGCTCTCTTTAGTGGGAACCAATTTACCGGAGTATAAACTCTCTGAGAAGTTTGGAGTTTTTTATCCGAGCTTGAATTCCTTGGATCTTAGCAACAACAATTTCTATGGCGAACTCTCGGCCAACTGGGGTAGATGTCAAAAGCTGACTACTCTGAAGATTGCAGAAAATAACATCTCGGGTCGTATACCTCCTGAATTTGGAAATTTAACTCTACTACGTGAACTTAATCTTTCCTCGAATCGCATAACTGGAGAGATTCCAATGGAATTTGGAAAGTTGACTTAAATTATTTTTTCTATAAGTTTCTTTATTTATTTATTTTTCTTTTTTGATTAATGTGTAAGAATTTAATTTACTGAATCAAGGCATCATCCTCAATAAGAGCAGCAATTGCAATTGGTTTTTGGAGGGGTCAGAGATTCACTATCAAGAAGTCGAAGTTGGAAGAGGTGATATATTTTATATACCAGGATGATCATGATCAATAAGGTCTCTCTACTGAAATTTTTATTGTTAATTTTGAGTTTTGTTTTATTCCTTATTTTATTTTTTCCCTTTTGTTACGTAGTACTATGATTGATGTAATTTATTTTCTGAAAATTGAGTGCAATTCCTTAAAATTTAACTTCCTTTTTTCCTGCTAAGTTAATAAGTTGTATGTTGTGGCCCGGAAGCAGATACTTCTATAACATTCCATATGTAAATAGCCATTTTAAGTTCAGAGCTGCCCAACTCAATTTCATATTTCCATATCTGTAAATTAACAAGAAAATTGATTAATTGTGAATTTATTAGGGCGTGCGCTCTCTCTCTCTCTCTCTTTTTAATTTGTTCCTCCCACCCTTTCATTTTTTTATGAATTATTTTTGGGTATCTTTAGGAATAGGAATTCTAGATGTGCCAGTTAAAAAAAAAAAAAGGAAAGAGAAATTAATCTCAATTTTCCTGCTTTTGTAGCAATAAAATAAAATCTATAGATGTTTACATTTATAGATGTGATAATCGTTGAAATAATAATAATTTTTTTTTTATTTTTTAATTATTCAAATAATTTATAATACTTATTCCGTAATATAAGTTGAGTAATAAAGATTTTTTTCATGAATCCAAAAAAGACTTTAGCGGGTCACTGCACGTGGAAAGAATCTTTCCTTTTCTAGGAGAAAAAGTTTTCATTTAATTGCACATTAATTGCTTGGAGTGTTATGTAACACAAAAATAAATAAAGAAAAGGAAAATGACAGATTATGCTAATGGCATACATGTTTTTGAATTTCTGCACCTACATGCAAATGTTGATAAAGGCCATTTTTTTTTTTTGGTAATAAGGCCGTTAACTATGCCGATAATGGATTTACAATGTTCCACTCTTTAAATGAATGGGGAGCCCATTAGGCTGTTATTGTCATGATATTGTTTAAAGATTTTATTTATCATAATATTTTAATAAATTTTGAAAATGCGATGTACGTGTGCTAAATGAGCAGTTAAGAGAATGTACTTACGAAATCATTCAAAATATCATTTGAACAATAGTTCTATCCAAATGCAATTTCCAACATTTTTTCCCCTTTCTGTTGTGTATGCTTTGTCCAAAATTTACAATTCATATATATGACAACTAATTAGGGGTTGCATGTGTCTTTTTCATTTTTGGAAACTAAAATGAAAAACACCTGAGCTTTGGTAGTACATGCCTTTAATTCAACTCATCCAAACCAATGCTTATCTATCCTACTTTGCTCTATTTTCCTACACAAGATATATGTTTATGGGAAATTTTACAATCTTTTTTAGGAAACTATTCTCTTAATTTTAAAAGTTTAAAAGTATAAATTTTTAAAATACATAATGTTATACTGTATAATGTTATATTGTATAAGTATTTAAAATACAAAGAAATAGTTTGGAATTATAAAATTTTTCTTTATTTAGATACACCTCATCCATCAAATTATGAACTAAAAGTTTGTACTACTTACAGTTACAGTAGAATTACATATTCTGTGAAGATAAACCATGCTAAAAAAAAAAAAAAAAACATAGGGGATAAAATTTTAAAGCCAAGGGGAAATTCTACAGTTCTTTTTAGGGAACCATTTCCTTGGCTTTAAAATCTTGTACAGTATAAACTTTTAAAGCACATAATATTGTACTGTACAAGCATTTAAAATACAAGAAAATAGTTCCTTAAAAGATATTGTAAAATTTTCCTAAAATATTTGATACATAGTTATTCAATCATTAATGCATGTTTAATGGTCTATCTTCATAGTTTCCCAAAAGTAAAGCTGGTAACAATAAATCATTTAGCCTACTAATTTACTCGAATCAAGGTTCTAACATGAAATAGCAAAAAACTAAATTTTGAACTTGGGCCCAATTCTTAGCTACTATATATATAGGCTTCAATATTACCTCTCAAAATTAATTCTTGAAACTTAGCCAATCATAAAGAGGACGCTGCAAAAGACACTTTTCGTTTTTTGTTTTCCAAAACAAAAGGAAATACCAAGAAAACAACTTAATTAATTCATCTAACTCCATTTTATATTTACCATTAATGGGTGTACTTAATTCATCTAACTCGATCCATTTTGGACTTGCCATTAGCGGGTGTTAATCCACCTAACTTGCCAAGGTTATAATCAGATGTTGTATTGCTGTAGAAATCTCTAGTGAATGGAATGAAAAATTTTCAATGAATCATTATACTGCCTCTTTTACATTTATTTTCAACAATTGAGTTAGGCAGTTAGGTCGGTAGCCACTGAGGTGGTGGGATCTTTCAGGTGGCAAATAAAAAGAATGTTTGGTGGTAGCAATGATATTCAATAATTGTGTCCCTATGTTATTTCAATCCAAACCCAACCTTCCTTATTGTTACTAGAAAATCAAATACGAGAATAATAAAACAATTTTTTTTATTTATAATTTAGTAGTTATTATTTTGAGTCATTAAAAAATAGTAGGAGGAATGGTTTAAAAACAAAAAAAACCTTCCTTATTAGTTATTTCTACTTTTTTTTTTTTTTTTTGAAGATTCTCTTGGGTGAATGTAAGGCGCTCCATTTATCCCTCAACTTTCCAGGCAATCTAAATATTATGGCCATTTGAAGGGTCATATTGAAATCACACCAAAAAGTAAAGGACTCAACTGTCAGAAATAGTTCAATCAAGGAATGTAAACGAACGAATATATATATATATATATATATATATATATATATGTATATTGGCCATTTGACAGGTTCATATTGCGAAATCACACCAAAACAACATAGAGGAATCAACAATGAGAAATAGTTCTGCAATGAATGCAAACAAACAAACATACATACATACATATGAAAATTCTACGTTCCCTTTTAGAAAATTATTTCCTTGTGCTTTAAATGGTTATGGAGAACAACACCATAATCTTTAAAAGCTTGTACTACACACTTTTAAAGATAAAGGAATGATTCTGTAAAAAGGACTGTATAATCCCCTATATATATATGTATACACACATACATATATGTATATACACACACATACATACATACACATATATTGATATATATACATACACACACATACAGATGTACATACACATATATTGACATATATATACATATATATATATACACACACACACACACTCACAGATATATATATATATATATATATATATAACCTATATACAAATGCGAGTTGTTTCATCTCTTTTTTTTGTTTCTCCCCTTATAGTGTTTCTTCCCTTTTTTGTAATGCGTAAAATACTCGCTCTTAATGAAATATAATGCATAGAAAAATATAACTAAATTACTCCTCTTCTAATCTAACTACCTATTTTTTAAGAAACCACCACCTATTTTTAGTCATACAATCCTACTCGAAAAATATAATTTTTATTTTTTTATTTTTTGTTCCACCTAATATACTTTTTTGTCCTGCCTAATATACCCTTAATTAAATAATTATGTCTAACATGTCTTTCATAGAGTATAATTCGCCTATCTAAAATACTCTCTATTTAATATAATAAGATTGTTTATGTTTTATAATACTACTATTATTTATCACATATATTTCAAACTATTACAACATAACTCTTCTTTAGATTTATACGACAATTTGGGCATAAATGTATTAAGAAGGTAAAAATTTTATTTGTATTAAAAAAAATTATATTTGATCAAAAATAAAATAAAAATAGTTTTAATAACTATTATGTATATTCAAAATTTTCTTCCTTAGATTAGTACGAAATTTTGGTATAAATACAAAATAAGAATATATAAATTTTTAAGAGTAGAAAAATTATTTATACATGAGTAAAAAAATAATAAAAATATTATTTATATTTGTTATATATATTCAAATTACTCATGTATATTATTAATTCCTAATAAAAAAGCTTTTTATAGCTATATTATATATTATTAATTCACAAATAATTATTTTGTTTTCTCTAATTGTTTATTCAAGTACGCACTTGCATGTTAGTTAATTAGACTCAATTTATATATTTCCATATGACAATAATATCTATAACTATTTTGAGTAAAAATATAAAATTTTTTATTCTATTATCATGTGATTAATCATGTATTTTTTTTAGTTAGTTACAACAAGACGTTGTTGTGGTTTAGGATCAATGTATAATAATTAATTTGTTACTTATTGAAGTAGATAAGTTAAATTGTTGGATCGACTTTCAAATTTATTAGTGTTAATAGATTTTTTCACTTTAACCTTACCTTTACCTTTTTAATATCAAAGTTTTTCTCTACCTTAAAATCACAAAATTAATAATCGTACAAATAAAAATTTAGTATTTATGAAAGTGAAAATAAATAGTGGAGTATATAACACTATTTTTTATCTCATTTAAATTTTTATGTTATGATTAATTTAGATTTGTTTTTCCCTTCTCTACATGAAGGAAAAAAAAATTAACTAAGCAATGAAACTAAAGCTCAGTACGAAATAGAAAACTCATAATTTTTAATTAAAATAAAAGTATTTGTTAATTTTATATATCTTTAATAGTAATATTTGATTGTAAAATCCTTATCTTTAAGAATATTATTTTGTAAAATATTGGTTTAAGAAACTACTGATCGTGAGATAGAAAATAAATTCAACACATGATACGATGCAATGCCTAAAATATTTCAAAATAATTATTGAAACACATAAAAGAATTCTATGCATAATTTGTGATGCTAATATATAAACTTAAATAAGTAATTAATATAGAAACAATACATAAATTATAGTATTGAGTACTCTAAATATTTAGCGGTATATATTAAGTTTAAATGTTAATTTTGAAAATTATAATACTACTTATTATAATATTTGATAAAATAATATTAGTTTAAATTAACTATTGATGAGATAACAAAAGTTCAAACACCTTGTTGTTGCATGCCTATCTTTTTCGCATGATGGATTTATGAAGAAGTAGTGAATTGACCTGAGGTCAATGCAGAGTCAAGTCTAGTGTTATTTTCTGGTCTTATTTGATGTGTAAGACATTATGCAGCCTATGGAAGTCACGTTTCATTTCTATCTTAAGTAAGCACTTAATTTGATCAAAATCTTGAATTGAAACATTGCAACTCTAAGAAAACCATGGTTTATTTTCCTATTGGAAACGCTTCTTTGTTCATAGTTCATTTGGTTCTTGTTCTTCTTACCATATTCTTTTGCTTCCTGGGAAGTGCTTCAGCTTCTGCTGAAGAGGCTGCTGCACTTTTTAAATGGAAAGCCAGTTTGTCGAACCCGGATAATCCTCTGCTAACTTCATGGATTCTCAGGCCAAACACGACGAATTCGTCTAATAATATTTCGAAAGAAGTTGTTGCCAGCCCCTGCAGTTGGTCTGGTGTTTCTTGCATTAATGGAAGTGTCAACGGATTAGACCTCACAGAGTCAAATATAAATGGTACCCTCTACAACTTCCCATTTTCATCCCTCCCAAATCTTGAATATCTTGATATGACCTTGAACTATCTTCGGGGCAGCATACCTACTTCTGTGGGAAATTTGAAAAAATTGAGTTCTTTGTCTCTCGTTGACAATAAACTATCAGGTCCTATCCCGCTGTCTTTTAGCAACTTGAATACGAAAGTTAGAGGGGTTGAGTCTTCACGGCAATAACCTCTCGGGTCCTATTCCTCCTGAGATAGGCAAACTAACATCACTCAATCTTCTGGACTTAGGTTTCAATCATCTCAGTGGCTCAATCCCGCCATCACTAGGTAATCTGTCCAACTTGTCTTTTCTGGACCTAGGCTTTAATAAACTCTTAGGTTCAATTCCAAAAGAGTTGGGCAATCTGATGGCTGTCGGGTATCTGTATTTAAATTATAATCTGCTAACTGGTTCGATACCTCCTATATTAGGCAATTTGAGTCACTTGCAATATTTATATCTTTACGGAAACAACCTTTCTGGTTCTGTTCCACAAGAGCTTGCAAATTTGACTAAGTTGTTTTTTATGCACATGGCTGGAAATCAATTCTCTGGTCATTTGCCTCAAGGGCTATGCCAAAGTGGAGTGCTTGCATTCCTCAGCTTTGAGGATAACATGCTTACAGGTCCTATTCCTAGAAGTTTGAACAACTGCTCCCAAGGTTACGTGAAGCTTATTTTAATGGGAACCAATTCACCGGAAAACTCTCTGAGATGTTTGGAGTCTTCTATCCGAACTTGAATTACATGGATCTTAGCAACAACAATTTTTATGGCGAACTCTCGGCTAACTGGGGTAGATGTCCACTCCTGACTACTCTGACGATTGCAGAAAACCACATCTCAGGTAGCATACCTCCTGAATTAGGAAACTTAACTCAGTTACTTGAACTTAATCTTTCCTCGAATCGCTTAACTGGGGAAATTCCAATAGAATTAGGAGTATTTAGAGTTAAATGTACTTGATCTTTACTCGAATCGCTTAACAGGGGAGATTCCAGAGTAATTTGGGAAGCTGGCTTAGATTACTCTCTCTAGATGTTTCCTTTTTTTTTTTTTTTTAATATAAACAAATAATGTAAGAATTTTATTGAATCAAGCCATCATCGGCAACAATAGCGGGAATTACATTTCGGGGAGGAATTCAAGTCTGTGCAAATGACAAGGGGTGGGATCTACTAATGTAGCGGCATATTTGGCTAAACAATGGTGATGATACATAAAATAACATTCGATATCGATAGAAGAATGTCAGTTACCAAACTCATTTCACAGCAAGTAGTTAATTATACATGGAATTCACTATTAATATATATTTTATATACCATGATGATCATGATCAATAAAGTCTCTCTGCTTTTTCAAATTCTTGCATGAAATTTTCTTTTGTTTATTTTGAGTTTTTCATTTTTTCTGGTGAAAGGGCTTAAAATTCACTAAATTATATATAAGGCCAAAAGGACGAAATTCGCTAACAAAATATGTACTTAAAATAATGAATATTCTCAAACAGCTAATAAAATGAATACATTAAATTGAATGCGCATTGTTCTTGCCGAAAACGCAAACACCAAAAAAAGAAAAAAAAAATCTCTATACAAGCACTCTTCTGATCAATTAGAAATTGCACATGCAGTGTACGTGGTATCGGTTGTGGAGACACATTGGGGGCAATAGTCTCCTTACTAAGTCAGCTGCCTCAAGTGGTCTCTCCATACACATTGTATTAAGGAGTAGAAATTTTTACAAATTTTTTAAAAAAAAATTTGAACCAAAACTGTAATATATATTCATATATGAAGAAATGATATTTAAACAACGGGGACTACTGCCTCAAAATCACATCAAACCACCAGAATTTTAAGCCACCACTATTGATAAAAAAATGGAATGATCAAGTCCCCATTCAATAGCTAGCCTCCAATTAAACTCATTCTTAACAATTTTCCTCCAATTGCTGGTTAGCAGTGGGACCTACTGTACTATCTGCTGCACTATCTCCACAACATTGATGTTCTTGCCTTGAAAGATAACGTCATTTCTCCTTCTCCATACGCAATACATAGATATAGACAAAGCCAAGTAATACAATTCTGCTGCAAATTTTGTCCTGTGAACATGACGAACAATCTAGGAAAGCTCTGGACTATATGGATAACTCCATCTATACACCAAACATAACTTCTGGATTTTTTGGTTACAACAATCAAATCCTAGATGTAGCACTCAAAAAAGTGACGCTCCATTGACTCCTCTTGTTGCCTGCACAAAACACACATTGTATTCACCTGAATCCCCCAAGCCTTCATTCTATCTTTGGTTATGAACCTTCTTTTGCAAAGGAGCCACATCACAAAAGTAGCTCTAGAAACATGCCTCTTGTACCAAACAATCTTCCACCATTCAACTGTAGTACCAGTTTCTCTCACAGCCTAGACAGCTGAAGAAACAGTAAACTGTCTTGACGTAGAACCCTTCCAATGCCATTGGTCCTTTCCATTTGCACATGGTACAAAGGACAAAGGAGTAGCTTGAATCAACCTTTTGGTCTCAGCATAAGCTCTTCAACCCACTGATCATTACCATCTTCCATCTTCAATTATAGAACAAACTTTAGCAGTTTTACAACTGCTAAAAGAATAGACCATATTAGCAAAGAACATTTTCAACAATGGTCCACAAGGGTGCCAGTGATCATACCATAAGGAAGCTTTTCCCTTACCATCACTGATAACCACATAGAAAAAGTGTTGTATAGTAGGCCTCAATTGTATATTTTTCTCTATATCCAAGAGCAATCATTGGGAATTTTCATACCCCCAAAACAATCATTATATAACATGTACTCATGAATCCATTTAACCCATAAGCTGTCATTCTTTGCACAAATGTTCCAAATATGCTTCATTATCAAACATATATTCCAAAGTTGTAAATTGGTTAAACCCAAACCACCCTCTTTGAATGGAACAGACACATCTTTCCAACTCACCTTGGCACCATAATGAGATTTTAGTTTTCCAGTCCATAGGAAAGCGGCTAGCATACACTCAATTTTCTTGATAATCCTTTTAGGCAAGATAAAAATACTTGATCGGTATAGGTGAATACTATTCAACGCTGATTTTATAAGCTGTAATCTACCAGTATAACTGAGTTCTTTGCATTCCAACCATTCACTCTCCTCTGAATTTTATCTAAAATAACTTGACAATCCTTGTACCCCAATCTGGCAGCAATCAAAGGAATACCAAGATAGGTAACAGGCAATTTCCCAAGTGAAATTCCAAGTAATTCACTCAATTGATTATTAGTTTCCTCAAAAATACGATCAACAAACAATGTACTTTTATTCAAATTAGGTTTCAATCCAGAGATTTCACAAAATTCTGCAATACTATCCTTCATCACAGTTAAAGATTCAGTAGATGCAGAGCATAAGATAAACAAATCATCAGCAAAAGAGATATGAGTAATGTCCAATTCTGCACATTTAGGATGATATTGAAACTGAGAATTTGTTATCTTGTGTTTAAACATCAAACTAAAAATCTCCATTGCTATCAAGAAGAGATAAAAGAATAATGGATCCCCTTGCCTCAAACCCCTTTTACTCCTAAAATATCCATCCATGGAACCATTGAGATTTAAGGAAAATGATCATGTGGTAATACACATTTTCACCCAATGTATAAGAAATTCCATTAGTCTTAACACTGTTATCAAAGAATTGCCAATTAACCGTACCATAGGCCTTCATTATATCTGCCTTTAATGCTGCTCTAGGCCTCATTTCCTCCCATAACCCCTTACTAACTCATGCATCAACATAGTATTATCAGTGATCTATCTATCTTCTACAAATGCACCTTGGTAGGGACTAATCAAACTAGGCAGAACTATTTAATGTCTCTCAGTTAATACTTTTGAGAAACATTTGTAAACAACATTGCAACGACATATAGATTTAAAGTCTTTCATGTAAGAGGCATTAGAAACTTTAGGAATCAAAGAGATCATGGTATAGTTCAGAGGAAAGTACATGTACCCTTTCAGAAACATAGAATGTACTGCATTTAGGACATCAGGACCAACCTCAGACCAATTTTCCTTGAAGAACTCAGTTATGAATCCATCTGCACCGAGAGCCTTATTAATGCATACTGAATGAAGCTTTTTTAATTTCCTCAGATGATACCTCCTTGATCAGTAGTTGTTGATGATCCATTCACTAGAAATCTTTTTGGTTACCACCTCCTGTAGCTTTTCCAACTTTGCTTCTGTAAATTGATTTGCTTCCCCAAACAGGCTTTCATAGAAGTTGATGGCACATTTCTTCTCTTGGTCATAATTTGTAATCAAATTTCCCTTGATCATTGGTTAAAGAAATAATTATATTCTTAGCATTATGTATTTGTACTTTCTGATGGAAGAATCTAGTATTCTTGTCTCCCATTGCCAACCATTTAATCTAGACTTAGATTTACATAGTTTTTCTTCTGTTAGTAGAAGTTCAGCATACTCAGTCACTAACTTTGCTCCTGCTGCTGTAACTCCGCATTAAATAAGTCTTGTTGCAACTCCTTCTGAACTAGAGTTAGATGTAGCTTTTTCTATTCAACCCTACTAGTAATACTGCTATACTACTCTTTATTAAGTTTCTTCAGTTCCACTTTCAATCGCTTCAATTTTTGACAAAGTTTCTGTACAGGGTTACCTCCAACATGTCTACTCCAAGTATGACCTTCAAAATGCCAGAGAATTTAGAGTGATCATCCAAAATTGCTGAAATTGAATGACTTAGGACCAAAACTAATATTTTCCTTAATTTGGACAAAAAGTGGACAGTGATCTGAAATAGAAGGATCAAGGATTTCCACCTTGACATAAGGATATTCATTCAACCAGTTATTATTCACCAATACTCTATCAATCTTTCTATATAATCTGTCTCCACCATCTCTTTTGTTACACCAAGTATAGTAATACCCTTTAGCATGATGTTCAACCATATCCAACACATCAATACATTCATTGAAATCTTCCATGCCCTGATCATAAAAGTCAACACTCCCCAATATCTCCTTACTAAACCTGATACTGTTAAAATTCCCCAGTATAATCCAAGGTCTACCTTGCAAATTGTTCTTCACAACTGACAGATATTTCCAAAGAGGTCTCTTATCCACAGTAGAGTTGCAAGCATACACTAAAGATAACACAATTCTTAGAGGTATACTGCACATCCTGTCTGCAAGTAATGGCTTGATCATGCATAGATAGCAAGCTATAATTGACAGTAGAACCATTCCAACAAAACCAAACTCTAGCTACTCCATTTCCCATCTCATTATGGTAAAAGCTACAATGAGGCAGAACATTCTTTTTAATTTTCTCAATATTGCATTTCTTTACTTTATTTTTCAGCAAACCACAAACATCAACATTTAACTCTCTAACTACTTTTCTAACTTCTATATGTTTAGCAGGATCATTAAGACCCCTTGTATTCCAAGCTAATATATTCATTTAGCATTGGACCTACCCTTCTTTCCAGGAGGATTTTTCTCCGCACCCTTACCATCATTTCTACTAGGTTCTGATTGATATTCAATTATTTTAGACACCATTTACTCCAGAGTATCATTCTCAACCATTTCCCCAAGCAGCTGAAAGGAGTTTGAAGCTCAATGTTTGCTTGCCTTCTTGTAATCATATGTGCTGGAGATGAAGCTTTTTTAACATGTTGTTTTCCTATTCCTTGTATCCATTTTAACATTTTTCCCAATCTTTTGTATATCAGCTTGTTTGTTAACATTAGCATCTTCCTCAGTAATGATAATACTAGTTACAAAATTCTCTTTTACCACTAGTTTAGGCACTTTCTCTGTAGTCTTGTCTGCATCTTTTGGTTGTTTCGATCCCATCTCTGTATAGTCTTAGTCGTCCTAGGGGCAATTTTTAGTTGTATGCCCAAACACATTACAGTTTTTGCAACTTCGAAGAGTCCATTCATATTCAATTACTTGCATCTCTATTTCACCAAATTCATTCTCTAAAGGAATAACAGTTGGAAACTCTGAGTTTATATCTATTTCAGCACAAGTTCGAGCATATGACAGTCCCTCCTGTGACTGAGTTTATTTGTTGATTTCCCCACAAAACTACATAACTTGCAAGTCCTTTAGTAGTATAGTGGTGGACCTTCAACTGAGGTAATTTCACCCAAACAGGGACACTCTTAAAATTCTCCTTATCCATGCTCATACTCATATCTTGTGCCCATGGCTTTAAGAATAACATCTTGCTCATGAAGGACCAAGGAGACTATTCTAGGGCTCTACATTTTGAGTCAGTATCTGGAAAATTGAACACAAATAAATTTCTTCATCGCAAAAAAAGGAGTACTCCCAAGAACAAACCCCAATACCCCATTCTTCCATTTCTCAACTCCATCAGCCACATCATTCTTTTCCAATTTCACCTTACATTTAAATCCATTCATCAAGGGAGGAATAAATTCCAGATCCATCCCTCCATGAGAATTCTTATTATCACGAACTAGATCAGCCAAAGTTAGAGTTCTACTATGTGACAATTTAGCAACATCATCATCTCTAACTTTTTGATATCAAATCCAACACTACCTCCAATTTTCCACCAGCTTTTAAATCCACCCAATTAACCTTCTTAGATGGTTTATTTCCTTTACCCAAACTATTTTTACCTGAGGAAGATGCAGCCATGGCAATTTAGAAGAAACGAACGACTGAAATGAACTAACTTGAACTAATGGGGGAAAAGATCCGCAACCGCACACAACAATATAATTCCAAGAAAATGAAAATCCAACGCAAATTAATCAAAGATTGAGCGGAAATTGATATGAATTAACCTCTGTTAAAGAAAAGACCTCATGCGCACGATAGCAATTTTCTCTCGGCGTAGGATAGCAGATTGTTCCCCTTGCAAATTTAAAATTGTGTAGTAATTTTAATATTTTTGTCTCCACTACCAAGTAAAAAATGATATGAATTAGCCAAAAGAATCATATGTTTCTTCCATGCCATCAGGTAATTTAGTTACAAATTAACAAGCTAGTTACAGTTCCATTACTTTAGTAATCAATTAATTAAGTATTGGTAAAGTTTACAATTGATTTTTGTTTTTCTAGTCTTCCTATAATTAATAAACAATACAATAAGATATAAGTTTTGAGAAATCCTATATTGCTACTGAGGGAACTATCATGTTGGCTTTAAAAGATTGTACAGTAATAAGTTTTTAAAGAATATAGTGTTGTACTTTACAACTCTTAAAAGTATAAGGGATGGTTCTCTCAATAGGACAATAGAATTTTCTATAATTTTAAGGTTTTGTCTAATTCACTAATTATCATAATCAAAAAAATACTTTTTTTTTTTGCTAAATCATAATCAAAAGAATACATTTAGGCCTCGTTTGGATGCCAAAGAAAGTGGTTAGGGAAAGTAATATGAATCCTAAAATTTAAAATCCATTGTTTGGTAGTCTTCCTAAAATTTGGGAAAGTAAAAATTTTCCTAAAATCATGGAATCTTGTATCAAAATTCTAGGATTCTTAATCCCCATCTTTTTTTTTTTTATGGTATTCTTAATCCACGTACTGGGAATTAATAGAAAGACTCCTCCTGTCCCTCAACTTCTCTCTTAAACCTTATCAAGTTCTAAATCATTAGCATTAAAACAGGAGATCACTTATGGGAAGACACTGCTGAAACATGGGGAAAAAACATTGCAAAACATCAAAGGCCTTGAGTTCTAAATTATTGTTAACATGGTTATTAAATCCGATCTGGGAAAGAATCCAGCGAGGGAAGTGGATCATTGTGTTATAGGTTCAATCGGTGAGTTACTGGTTTAACCAGTGGGTCAGTTAAATATATTTTTTATTAATATATAATGTCTATAAATTATTAAACACAAGATATATAGTAAAAATATTGATAAAAACATATTTTATTAAAAAAAATTTAAGTATAAATGTAACTTTTCAATATTTACATAGCCTTTTCACATGAAGAGTTAAAAATGAGTTAATACATAAAGTAGAGTTTGGAGAGTATATAAATAAAAAAGAGACATATAATAACCAAAAGCTTACATGATTAGGTTGTAAGGCATTTTATTACTATTTAAGAGGTCTTTGCTTGAAAATTTGACAATTACAATTTTGTTTTTTCCTAAAAGAAACAAAGAAACCCGACCGGGTTCCCGAGTTTATCAGTTGAATTGCCAGGTTGCACCCGGCCAAGTATTCATCTAAACTCCCAAATTTACCGGTTGAACTATCGGGTTGCATGAAATCCGACGGGTTTCTTCATTGTCCGGTCATCAGAGGAACCCAACCCGGTCTCAAATCCAGTTTACCAAGTTCACTGGTTGAACCGCCCGATCGGACCGAATTCAATAACTATGACTATTAAGGAGACTTGCAAAAATTAAATTCCATCAGAACTACAAGATGAAGGATACTGAAGACGCAATCAGGAATGCATTAAGAGGTTGGGATCTAAATCACAATAAAAAAGACTTGCGAAAGTTAGATTGAAAACTACAATATGAAGATTGATATGACTAGACGAGGCAATGGCTGAGATCTAAAAAATGAGTAACAAAGACATGTGAATTGTGTGACCCAATTGTTTGACCGAGTTCCATCTTTTACGTCCATGAATAAGGTTGTAGAGATTCATAGAGAAGTATATTCCAACTTCATTTTCAGCCTAGACTCGTTGAAGTTTTCAATTGTTTACTTTCTCTTTAAATGTTTAGACAATTATATTTTATTCTTTGATGATGAAAACCGTACAATAGCAATTTTAGTTTGATAAAGGGTAAAATTGACTATATGATACAACCAAATAAAATTCCTGGATAAAATCCTTAGTTCTCCCAAACAAAATATTGGAAGTCTTTTACCTATGGATTCCACAAAATTAAATTCCACAAATTCAAATTTTTAGATAACTTTACTTTCCTACCAACCAAATGAGGCCTTAGAGTAAGAAAAACATGCATGACAAATATTATATGTTAAATTCCAGTGTAATTCTTTGAAGGATTAAATGCAGAAAACCCTCCTGAACTTACATCTCAATTGCACTTTGCACCCTCAATGTATTAAATACGCACTTTACCCCCTCTTTTATGTTGTTGGACAAAATTACCCCTATTATTTTAATTATTATTGTTTTTATTTTTTATTCTTCTTTTTCCCTTTTATTTATTTTCTCTATCTTGTTTTTCTTTTTCTTTTTCTTTTTCTTTTTTTTTCTCTCATACTATTCTCTCTTGCTACTACTAAACAATTGCATTACTTTTAATAATTAATTTATTGAAGTTCTGACTTTTCACATGCGTCTAAATAATTTAATTTATAGATTAATCATGCTTTAATACAATAAATATACATTGTTATGATATAAAGTTTGTGATTAACAATTAATAATAAGATTAACAAATAAAAAATAAAATTTTTGAGCTAGAGAAAATTAAAAAATTTATATATATAAATAAAATTATAGAATAAAAAAATATGTACAGCCATTTATTTGTGGTGTAATATCGAAAAAATAGTAAGAAAATATTATAGTTACCTAATATAAGGGTTTTTGGAGTTACGGTAAACTCAATCAAAATATGACACGCGAATGCTATGACACAAAAAAAAATTTGTTTGCAGACATAGAATATATATTTTAATTTTTTACAAATAATTTTATCTTTTTATAGTTTGTTTATTTGTTAATTATAGTATTAGTAAAACTCACAAAATCTATATTAAATTATTAAAATATATGTTGCTTGTATTAAAAAACTTATTTATTCTATAAAATATTTATCAACATGTAAAAAAATAGAGCTTTTAACTAACCAATTACTAGTAGTATATTAATTTAGGGGTAGCACGAAAGAATGGGTAAGAAGATAAAAGAAAAATATATGAATACCATTAGTCTAAATATCATCTAGAAAACAAAACAAAATTATTAAAACAGTCTTAGTAATTTTGTCTCAAAACATGAAAAAGCAAGGGACAAGGGGGTAAAGTACTTATTAAATAAGTTGAGAGGGGGTAAATTACAACTAAGGTGTAAGTTCAAGGGGATTTTCTGCATTTAACCCTTCTTTTAAATTAGAAGTTCTGTAGAAGTTATAACTTAAATGGTAAGACCATACTTTCCTATGACCTAGGTCATGGATTTGAGACATCAAGGGGGTAGATCTGGAGATTCATTGTAGACCCTCTTTAAAATAGAGAGAAAAAAATTATTGAAAGAGCAAAGCATGATATTTAACACACTAAAAGAGACATTTGGAGAGCAGATAGAAGGAAAGCATCACAATCTACAATAAAGTCCACCAGAAACTTGTTAAAAATGGGTACAACAACTTCACATCACTCCCGTCCCCGATTACCTTTATTCTACATTTTCTATGGAATGAATTCTGAAAATCAACAAAAGCATCAGACAAAAAGAACTGAAAGAACTCATCCACATTCACCTAAAATAATACAACCATAACTCTCAATTTCAAAATACAAGATTAAACCAAGCATCCTCATCATATTTCACTAAAGGTTACAAAAGTTTGCCATTAAAGTTGGTAAATCCCCAACTGCGACTCTATGATTCTCATTCTTTACCAAAATAAAATACAATGCAAATAGAGAAGATCCAACTTTAAGTTTTCCACATGTTTATTAGCTCTTGCTCATAAACTCACTAACTAAAAACATGATAGTGTAAAAGAACTTGACAAATGCAGACATAAAAGATAGCATGGGTATGCGGTAGATTACTTTCAAATCGAGGCTGCGAAGCATGTTGAGGATAACTGCTTTGTGATTGGCTCTCCATTCTACCAAACTCTATTAATATTCACATCAAAAAACCACAATTATCCACCCATAATTTCCAAAAATTATGCTCAAAACCGGGATTCCTCCCAAAATTGAAGCTTCATTAACTAAATGAAAATGGTTAGCGACAGAGTTGCCAAGTATCTACTTTTACTGCAAGATTCAATGGCAAATGATTGATCTTTCAACTTGCAAAAATAAAGCAGAAATATCCAGTAGGCTTTAACATCTATTATTTGTTGGGTTTTGGACATTTACATATATATTAATTGTGTAATATGTGCTATCATAATTAATTGACCCAATATAAAGTGATCTAATATGGTTTAAGATAAATGGATCTAAGTCATCTAATTAGTATAGGCTTCTATACGTAGATACCTTAAAATTTTATTTCCTATTTTATGATGGGCAAAACCTAAGGGAATAAAAAAAGTATATCAATTATATATATTTTGTGTTGTGTTACTTTTCTTGACAACTCATCATCAGAAAAGTGAGAACCCTATTCTCTAAAATACATACATAGTAATTTGGAAGATCAATAACCACAATATTCAACAATCAAATCCGTAGGCTCAAGAATCACATCCGAATATTCAGGAATCACATAAATTCTTACGGATTCAGGTATGCTTTCGGATTTAGTATTTAATTTATATTCTTGATGATTAAACATGAAGGATCCGAGTTATGATAACGTTGGTTGTCATGATATTAAAGTTAATTTGGTATTCCAACAAGTAGTATCAGAGCATCTTCATGTTGAATCATTGAGAAATTAGTTTTTCAATTTGATTTGTTATGTGATTTCATATGGATTTAGTTCTTGAATTCAACAATTTTTTTTATGTGCTTTAATTTGTTATATTTTAGAACAATTGTGGTTATATTACGGATTTAAAGTTTTGGGTCCAATAACTTTTATATTTATTCGAATTAAATTGTTTGTGGATTCAAAATTTTGATTTTTAATTTTTTTTTATTTTTGAATTTGTTTGGTATTAGAATTCAAAAAAAAAAAAAAAACGTCATGATCAGAGACGTGTACGGTTTTTGGTTATGAACAAGTTTGTTCATGGCCAATAAGGAATATTTAAAAAATAAAAAATAAATAAAAAATTAAGGATTGGTCATGAACTAAGTTCATGACTGTAAGGAATCGGTTTAATGGTCTTTTTTTAAAAAAAAAATTAATTTTTTTTTGAATCTTTGGTAAAATAATTAAATTTAAATTTTGTTTAATTAATTACGAATGTCTAATGTTTAAAAATATATTGATTGACACAACATGCTATTAAAATAGCCCCTCTTGTGTAAATCAATTTATTTTGAAACATTAAGATGATTGTGTATTTGTAATTCATGCGGATATTTATCGACCCAAATGAAGGTTAATATTTTGCCGAATTATATACACCTGTAGTAATAAATATGTGACAATTATTTGGTATTTTATGTGAATATAATAAGTTAGTCCAAAGATAGACTTATTATTTAACAGGATTTATTGTCAATATTTGATTACTACTCCAAGAGTACCACTTACAAGTTAATATTTCTGTTCAAAAACTAAATATTAATGTTGTTCTAGGTATCTTGTGATGGGCCCTACCATTATTTGAATTTAATTTATTATTTAAGATTTGGAACTTATGTGAATATGTCATTTTGTTCTATTTTCAATTAATACATATGCTTCTATGATATCTGCCAATATCAATTCCATAACTATGTTGAATAGAACCAATTTTAAGGAACGGAAAGAAAACGTAATGATCGTTCTTGGTTGCATGGATCTAGACCTTGCGCTAAGGGTTGAACAACCCACTCCTTTTATAGATAATAATTCCGTAGAAGAAAAAAAGAATTATGAGAAGTAGAATTGTTCAAATCGCATAAGTCTTATGTTCATGAAACGTGCAATTCCAGAAACATTTAGGGGCGATGTGTCTGAAAAGGCAACTACCAGTGTGATTAAGAATTCCTTATGGAAATTGAAAAGCGTTTTGTAAAAAATGATAAGGCAGAAACAAGTACGATTCTATCGAAATTGACTTCAATGAGGTATAAAGGAAAAGGAAATATAAGGGAGTACATCTAGGATGTACTAATCTTGCTTCAAAACTTAAGGTACTAAAGTTAGAGCTGTCTGAGGACTTGCTCATACATTTGGTTTTGATCTCTCTTCCTGCACAATTCAGTCAATTTAAGGTCAGTTATAACTGTCAAAAGGATAAATGGTCTCTAAATGAGCTCATTTCTCATTGTGTGCAAGAAGAGGAAAGATTGAAGTAAGAAAATATTGAAAGTGCTCACTTGGCAAGTACCTTTAAGAACAAAAATAAGAAAAGGAAAAAGGATAAAGAAGTTGCGGGTGATCCACTTCAAAAGAAACAACAAAAGAAACAAACTGATGAATTTGGTTGTTACTTTTGTAAAAATTCTGGACACTTGAAAAATTATTGTACCAAATATCACGTGAAATTAACATATTGGCATGCAAAGAAAAGTACGCTTCTCATTTTGGTTTGTTCTGAGGTTAATTTAGCTTCACTACCAAGACACACTTGGTGATCCATGCAAGGTTACCTGAATTGCTGAAAGCCGAATGATGCTGAAAGTTCATCTATGTAGGCGATGGCAAACCAGTTAAAGTTGAAGCAATAGGGATTTTTAGGTTATTATTAAAAAATTGGATATTATTTGGATTTGAAAGAGACATATATTGTATTGTCTTTTAGACAAAATTTGGTTTCTATTTCTATTTTGGACAAATTCGGTTACTTTTGTTCATTTAGAAATAGTCAGTTTAGTTTTTTTCTGAATTCAAATATTATTGGTACTATTTTTTTGTCTTCTCATGATAACCTTTATTTAATCGGAACTATTGTTTCATTTAATGAAACCTTGCATATAAGTTCACGTGGTACTAAATGCAAATTAATCAATGAGAATTCTGCTTCAGTTTGGCATAAGCGTTTAGGTCATATATCTATTAACAAAGAATTGAAAGAATTGTGTCAGATGGAATTCTTGATCCCCTTAATTTGTCAAACTTTCAAATCTGCTTTGATCATAAAGAGATTAAGTAGCAAGAGATCTTCGAACGTCTTAGAAGTAATACATACAGACATTTGCGAGCCATTCCCTATGGATTCTTGGAATGGTCAACAATACTTTATTACATTCATAAACAATTTTTCTCGTATGGCTACCTTTATCTAATTCATGAGAAGTCTCAGTCATTGGACATGTTCAAGGCTTTTAAAGCTAAAGTTGAGAATCAACTGGGTAAAAGAATTAAGGCTGTCAGATCTGACCGTGGTAGTGAATACTATGGTAGATATGACGGATCAGGTGAACAACGTCCAGGACCTTTTGCTAAATTCCTAGAAGAGTGTGGAATCGTCCCATATTACACCATGCCGGGATCTCCTAGCATGAATGGTGTTGCTGAGAGACGAAACAGAACTTTAAAGGATATGGTGAGAAGTATGATTAGTTCAGTCATACAACTTTACCGGATTCACTCTGGGGAGAGGCATTAAAGACTGCAACTTATATCCTTAATAGAGTTCCAACTAAGATAACGACCAAAACCTCCTATGAACTATAGACTGGTAAAAAGCCTAATATAAAACATTTACATATTTAGGGTTGTCCAGCTGAGGCAAGGCCTTATAGGCCAAATGAAAAGAAATTGGATTCGAAAACAGTCAGCACCTATTTTGTTGGTTATTCTGAACGGTCTTGGGGGTACAAATTTTATGATCCCACATCCATATCTTTCTTTGAGACAGGAAATGCCCAGTTCTTTGAGGTTATTCAATTTGGGGGGAGAGATAAAGTTAGAGACTTTTTCTTTGAAAATGAATCTATTTCCCTTCCTACGATTGTTATTGACAATGATCAGCTTTTTATTCCTGACATTGTTCAAGAAGCAATACCAGTACCACAAGACGATGTTGAAAATCTTCCCCATCAAGAACAACATGAACAAACTCAACAACCTCAAGAACACCAATGCCATTAAGGAGATCCACTAGAGAACGGAGAAGGTTTCGGATGATTACATCGTATTTCTCCAAGAACATGAGGATGGCATTGGATTGGTGAAAGATGATCCAATCAATTTTCATCAAGCCATGCATAGTGCTAATTCTCACAAATGGATTGATGCTATGAATGAGAAAATTAAATCCATGAAAGACAATGACGTTTGGGAACTCGTCACACTACCCGAAGGTACGAAACCTATTGGTCAAAAATGGATTTTTAAACCAAAAGGGATTCGAAGGGTAATGTGGAGAGATATAAGGCACGTCTTGTCGTAAAGGATTTTACTCAAAAGGAAGGCATTGATTATAAAGAGACTTTCTCTCCAATATCATCGAAAGACTCTTTTAGGATAATAATGGCTTTAGTCACACATTTTGACCTTGAGTTACATCAGATGGTTGTAAAGATTGCGTTTCTCAATGGTGACATTGATGAGACCATTTATATGGTACAACTGGAAAACTTTGTGTCCAAAGATGCAAAGAATATGGTTTATAAATTAAAGAAATCTATCTACGGACTCAAACAAGCTTGTCGTCAATAGTATTACAAATTTCATCAAATTATCATCTCATTTAATTTTGAGATGAATTTGGTTGATGATTGTATATACCACAAATGTAGTGGGAGTAAGTACATTTTTCTGGTTTTATATGTCGATGATATACTGTTTGCTAGTAATGATATAGGCTTATTGCACGAAACCAAGATATTTCTATCACAGAAATTTGAGATGAAAGATCTTGGGGACGCCTCTTTTGTATTAGGGATTCAAATACATCGAGATCACTCTCGGGGTATTCTTAGATTATCACAAAAGAACTATATCGATAAGGTACTTAAGAGATTTGGCATGCAAGATAGCAAACCAGGAGATACCCGTGTTGCTAAGGGGGACAAATTCTGCCTCGCTCGGTGCACTAAGAATGATTTTGAAAATAAAGAAATGCAAAAGATTCCCTATGCTTCGCCGGCAGTAGGAAGTCTAATGTATGCTCAACTTTGTACGCGTCCAGATATTGTGTATATTGTTGGGATGTTAGGCAGATATTTAAGCAATCCGGGTATGATTCATTGGATAGCAGCCAAAAGAGTCATGCAGTATCTTTAGAGAAAAAAATATTACATGCTCACATATAGGAGATCGGATAATTAGAGATCATTGAGTATTCCGACTCTGATTTTGCTGGATGTCAAGACAGTTATAAGTCTACTTCGGGCTATATTTATTTGCTTGTTAATGGAGCTATCTGTTGGAAAAGTGTTAAACAAACACTTATAGCTCCTTCCACCATGACAGCTGAATTTATAGCATGTTATGAGGCATCCAATCATGGAATATGGTTGCAAAATTTTGTCATAGGGCTGCGAATTGTGGATGGTATTGAAAGACCACTTAAGTTATTTTGTGACAATAAATCAGCAGTATTATATTCTAACAATAATAGGAGTTCAACGAAATCTAAACACATAGATATATCAAATTCCCAGTTGTTAAAGAAAGAGTTCAGAATGGTCAGGTGTCTATAGAGTATATTGGCACGAACTCCATGATTGCGGATCCACTTACTAAATGATTACCACCTAAGGTCTTTCACGAGCACATTGCTCATATGGATGTTATGTCTTTTGAGGATATATAGGATTAGTGGGAGTTTGTATTCAATTTATATATTTAAATCTTTCAAGACACATCTTATGTTTATGAATATTTTCTACAAAAATAAAGAATTCAATTTTAGAAATAAAGTATTCAGTTTATGTTTTACTCTGACTTCAATTTCAATTTGATATCTATAACGAATAACGTTGGACCAGTTGGAAATAGACATGTTTAAGGTCACATTACATGTAATTTTCATGCTACACATCCATACTTGATTTATGTCATTTGGTTATGTTAATGTATGTGATCGAGAATGGGTTTAGTTACGATTAATGTAATGAAAATCGTCTTGATCCTATATTGACATAATTAATAGAGGACGAGATTGTTCGCGGATAACTATGGTCATGATAGCTAAAGGTTTTGAGCTCATAAGGTTTTATGCAATAATATATATGTAGTCCAAGTGAGAGACTGTTAGATTTTGGACATTTACATATATATTAATTGTGTAATATGTGCTATCATAATTAATTAGCCAAATATAAAGTGATCTAATATGGTTTAAGATAAATGGGCCTAAGTCATCTAATTAGTATGGGCTTTTATGTGTAGATACTCTAAAATCTTATTTCCTGTTTTATGATGGGCAAAACCTGAGGGAATAAGAAAAGTATATCTATATATATAGGTTATGGTCCCCAAATTCTGTGTTGTACTACTTTTCTTGACATCCCATTACTAGAAAAGTGAGAACCCTATTCTCTAAAATACATACATCGTAATTTGGAAGATCAATAACCACAATATTCAATAATCAAATCCGTAGGCTCAAGAATCACATCCGGATATTCAAGAATCACATCAATTCTTATGATATCAGGTACGCTTTCGTATTTAGTATTTAATTTATATTCTTGATGATTAAACATAAAGGATCCCGGTTATGATAACGTTGGTTGTCATGATATTAAAGTTAATTTGGTATTTCAACATTATTTAGCTAAACTATTGACATTTATATTTAATAGTGGACTAATTTAATTGAAAATCTCATTAAACCTCATCTTAGTACGACTAAGTTCTTATCAAGAAACCTATTAAAAGGCATAAACAGAGCTAAAGGGAGATTCAAAATTGGCAATTGATCCTTCTTCATCTGTAATTAGGATCTGGTAAGATTTTACCAGGCTGTGTATGAGAGACTGATCTAGTGGCTTGAAAAAATTGTACTCAAGGTCTTTCACTGAATTAATTTGTATACTTTTAGCCATGAAATCTGAAAAAAGAAAGGTATTTAAAACCGTAAGCATTCCAATCATGCAAGCAATATTCTTCAACTCACAATGCTAATATTAGCCGCAATTGAGTATATAACAATGTGAGAATAGATGCCGAGCCATGCAAAAAAATTTCAGTAATATCCGGAAAATATTTTGGCTCTGCACATACTATCATCAATATTCATCATAACAGTGAAAACTTGATAAAACTGTACCTTTAATCAAGATTTGTCATAGTATCCAGAAAATTTGCAGGCTCCATACGTACTAAACAAAAAACTCATAAATATTCATAATAGTACCAAAGTAGAAAGTTATGGCAAAGTCTTAAGTAGATCCGGTCTTGGCCCTACTTATAGATCATATGGTGTAAATTAAATTTTAGAAAATTTATGATATCAGCTGATGTAAGCAAGATTCTTTAAGATTTAATTCTGACCACAGGGTCTATAAATAGGAGCCAAAGATCGGGTCTACCTAAGTATTTTCCGAAAGTTATTCAACTCACAAAAACCTCCTTAATCATAAATTACAAAAACTTAAAATTTACTGCAAAAAGATGTACAAAATTTAAGGAAAAGAAAAAATAGAAATATTCACAAAGTAAAAAACAAATAGGATTGAAAGCTTTCAAAAAATACTATAATAATCAAATGTAGCAGGAAAACCAAATAATCAAAAGTAGTTTTTCAGATACCTGCAAATGTATCAGAGAAATGAAATTATAAAGCAAAACTATTGTATAAAAGGGCGAAAAATAAAGTAAACCAAATAGTGAAAGGGTAAAAAATTGCAACCTTTGAAAGGTCACAACTTTGTGCAGGGACCAAAATCAAGTGCTAACCAGATCGTAACCAAGTAGATGAAACTCAATATCTCATCCGTCACCTGTAAATTTAAAAAAATAAAAAATCAATCATTTTGCATAAAATTCATTCAATTCATGCATTAATGACGAAAATGCAACAATAAAAACATCAATTAAAAGAAAGGGGAAAAGAATACAAAAACTTCACTTAATTTTTAGGAGATCAGTAGAAGTTGATAATGATTCCGACAACCATGATAACCTCGAGCGGAAATAGCGGTATGACGGTGGCATAGCAGAGCAGTGGGTAGTGGTGGTGGTGGTTCGGACATATCCATGGAAAATGGTGGATGGAAGCATTGGGGGGACAACTTTTGATGTTTTCAAAACAGGACCGAAAGAAGCCGCCATGGCCCGAATCTTGATGGTCCCAACTTTCCTTGACCCATAAAAATCGATTCTTGGCTTTTTCTCCAACGTTTACCATGAGAATAGCCGGTTTAAGAAGCAAAAAAAAAAAAATTATACTCCCTCATTTTTTAAATAATTGTCACTTTAGACAAGTTATCTTATTTTATATTATCTGTCACTTTAAAAAATGAAACAAGTTTTAAATGATATTTTTTCAACTTTTACCTTTAGTACCATATTAACAAAGAATGATTATGTACTTGGAATATTGATGCAAAAGGGTAAATTAATCAATTTGAACTATTTCTTTTTTTTTTTTTTACAAAATTGATACAATTTAATAATTTCCTTAATCCGTATACACCAACCACATGGCAATAGGACTAAAAGACAATTCACCTCCTTACTTTTACCACACGAGTTGAAAGATATGGCTGCCCAAAATAAAGAATTTTATCCTCCGTTCTTTTCCTAGCTGAAAACCTTTCCTCTTCTAACCCTAAATTTTGAAAAACTATATTATAGGAATGTCCTACTAAATGGCATGTCAAGTGTTATCACTAAAACAATGAGATTCTAGTATTTTAAATAGTAACCTACCAATTCATTTTATTTTTGGGCTCACCACTTTAAATAGTGGAATCTCATTGGTTTGGAAATACCACTTGGCATGCTACTTGATAGGACATTCCCATAATAAAGTTTCTCCTAAATCTTGCCTATCCCTTGTCCCTTTCATTCTCAACAGACCAACCCCTCCTCCCTCCTCTTCTCTACTGATCTACTCCTTATTTTGGTCAATTGTCCAATAACTGCTCCACAACCAATGGGAACCCTTTATTTAAAATAGAGGGCCCATTTTTCTGACTACGATAGGCCCCCTATTTTTCATAAATACGGGCCCCACACTCCAAATAGAGGACGCCCATTGATGTTTGTTGAGCAACTATTAAGTAGGCCTAGTAGTTGCTATTGATCAAAATAAAATCTCCTAAGTAGATATATACATATGTACCCATATACATGTATATGTATATATATGTATGTATATATATATATATATATGTATGTATGTATGTATACAATTATATATTAAAGTAAAAGGGGTATTTGTGAGGGGCATTTGTAATATTTACTATGATAAAAGTTAGTTATAACCAACAGTTAAACGCATTTCTAAAAAATGACTATTGATAAACATTCATACCTTTATTTCAACTCGGATAGACATATGTATTAAATATTTCTTGATATATATTTACTATCATTCAAAACCCCGACTATGCATAGGATAGTAAAAAAACATTCAAAATTTATGTTTTAAATAATTATTTCTAAAAGATTACAAAATTATTTTTTAAGAAAAAAATTTAAATGAGACTATGAGAAGAAAATCTCGATAGGGGAAAAATCCATAAAAAGTAGACAAAATAGAATAATCACATTTTCAAGAATATATAGATCAACTTATCTAAACAAGAAAAAAAAAGTATATCCACAATCATATTTATACGTATCTATAGATAAACCACTTTTGGTGAAAATGAATTACATAATTAATAGTAAAAAATGAAATTAAGTGCCTAAATATTATTTTAACAATTTTTATTTGTTCAAAATTGTCAATTACGCTCATATACCTCTTATGCTTGAGTTTTCTCAAAAGAATTACAAAATTAAAAATAATGAATAATCATTTATTATCAATTATAAAAAAATAAGTTAGGAAAATAAATACATATTAATTTTAAAAAAAAGCTTAGACATATAATATTAAAAGTTTACTCCAAAAAACTTCCATAAGTAGGAAGATATTTAGCTTAAATATATCTGATTAGATTATTTTTTTCAACCTAATTACATATAGTATATATTATTTAGTATTTCTAACAAAAGTGGTTTTTCTATAGCTAAAGCAAAGATATTATCAAAAAAATTAATAACTACTATATCACAAAAAAAAAAAAAAAACTACTAAATCAATTTATTCTTGGCATCTTCTTCCAAATTTATGTTTATTGATAATTAATTTAAAATGTCGACAAATGTTATTCTTAACTGTTATTAAGGTATATTCTCTATAAACAATATTTTTTTCCTTCGACTTCTCTTCCTTAGATGGACCCACACATCAAATATATTAGTACCACATAATTGCTATAGTACCAACTTATTTTTGCAACCTAATGACATATATTTTAGATTATTTAAAATTTTTCACAAAAAGTGATTTTTCTATAGATATAGATTTTTTAAAAAATTTAATAACTACTATATCACAAAATAATAATTAACTACTAAATCAATTTATTATTTGCATCTTCTTCCAGCATTTATGTTTTTTAATAATTAACATTTAAATGTTGATGGATCTTACTCTTAATTGGTATTAAGGTACGTTCTTTAAAAACAATATCAACTTTTCCTTTCAACTTCTCTTCCGTAGATGGACCCATTCTCCATAGTAATATATTAGTACCACTTATCGCTTATCACCTACTCTCTTTATTTCTTATTTAAACGTCTTTCTTATTTTTTATTATCTGTCCATATTATCATAGACTTATCCTAAATCATCTCTACAAACTACAAACCATATGTCTAATCATAAAATTTACTAATCCAAAACATCGTCCGTTCATATTTTTTGTGCTAGGAATATTACTTTTTTCTTTTTTGTCCACTCTTTTTTATCATTTACTTATTCTTTTCAGAAATTTGATAAAAATGTAATGATTCATAAGTTTCTTGATTGTTCTATTTTGTCTACTTTTCTATTGTGTTTTCCTTCTGTAGACTTTTTTCCTGAAAGAAATTATTGTTTGTCAATTATTTTTGATTTGTTGATGTAGTTTTATTTATATGAAAATAATATAAAACTAAAAGTGTATTATAAATCATCATATAATTATCAACTACTAATAGTTGTTAGGAAAATAAATATATAGTAATTTGAAAAAATCCATAGTATATAGCAAAACCACCTTTTGCTTTTTCAGTCATTTTTCTACGACAAGAATATGAACATTGTAAATGCATACTTAAAAATTGTTTTTTTAAATGTTTTATTGTTTCATTTTACAATTAGTACATTTTCTAGATATTATTACATAGTTTTGCCTGTTATATTTAAGTTCCAAATTTAGCCTCTATCCCTTACATCTCCTACTATACGTAAACTGCTTAGTTGCATTTGATGAATTACATTTACATGTGAAAAGGATAACAGATATCCTAGTGGTAAAGGATATTAGATATTTTATGCATTTGATAAAACTGAAATTTGAAATCTTAATTTTGAACACTGAACATTAAGTGATGAAATCTTAATTTGTTGAATTCATAAAGTTGCATCTGTTTGATAATCAGAAACTAAGTACTTAATATTATATTTTTTTATAGTAGGTTATTTTAATTATTATATTATTAATACAAATAAATAATTTTTTAATATAGAGTATGTGTGTATGAGAGAGATATTATATACTATAGTATGTACAAGTGTGTGTTTATATGTTAGAGAATGAATATAATAAGTGCAAGTGTACGTTTTTGTATATGAAAAGGAATATAATGTGTGCAGGTGTGTGTTTATGTGTGAAATATAATGAATATAGTGTGTGTGTTTATGTATGAGAGAGAAAGAATATAGTATGTTCAAGTGTGTATGTTTGTGAGAGGGAAGGAGTATTTTTTATGCAAATGTGAGCTTATTTGTGAGAGAAGGAATATAGTGTGTGCAAATTGTAACTGTATGTTTATATGTGAGAGAGAAGGAATATAGTATGCGCAAATGTGTGTTTATATATGAGAGAGAAGGAATATAGTATGTTCAAGTGTTTGTTTGTGTGTGAGAGAGAAGGAATATAGTGTGTGCAAATGTGTGTTTGTGTGTGAGAGAGAATGAATATAGTGTGTGCAAGTGTGTGTTTATGTGTGAGAGAGAAAGAATATAGTGTGTGCAAATATGTGTTTGTGTGTGAGAGAGAATGGATACATCTAATGTGTGCAAGTGTGTGGTTATGTGTGAGAGAATGAATATAATGTGTGTGTGTGTAAATAGTGTGT
This sequence comes from Cinchona pubescens, assembly GCA_025175665.1. Lineage (NCBI taxonomy): Eukaryota > Viridiplantae > Streptophyta > Magnoliopsida > Gentianales > Rubiaceae > Cinchona > Cinchona pubescens. The sequence goes on from JANKKI010000200.1 coordinate 491,926, forward strand.
GAATGTGAAATAAAGAAAATTTGGGTGAGTTTTACTATACCAGTAAAGAATTCAACAAATTAAGTAATAGACTTTTCACTTAAAATTTTGTATAAAAATTAAGTGGAACTTAATGCATTCGGAGGTAAGAAAATTTCATTATTAAACATATTTAATACAAAAAATACAATGAATTAAGTTTAAGCACTAAATGGGGTTATCAAACACCCCTAGTGGTTTCAGATGCACTTATTTGAAGATGTAGTACTATCAAAATAACTTGAAATAATTTGAACAATTTGAGGTGATTAAGTGAGTGATTTAAAATCAAATTTGGTTGGGGGATTTAGGAAATTTGACTTTGTACACTTGGAGCAAGAATAGACTATCCAAGTAGGCATAAATTTGAATACATAACAAACAGAAAATTTGTCCACATTATCGATTACTAAAAATCATCTATGAACTATATATATCATTTTATATATATATATTGATAAATTCATAATTGTGCTGTATTTTATGTGTCATTTATCAAGTTTTTATGTGTTGTAAGTAAGATTTAGTTATTATTGAGCTTAATGTGGTTATTCTCAGTTTTTGTAAGGTTAAAGTGAAAAAGGGCTGAAAAAGATTGGAAAAGATGAAAGAAAATGCTAAGGGCGGAACATGCACGAGTATGAAATCATTTCGGACGGTGTTTTGTATTTCAAGTATAACTTTCTTATTTGAGCTCCGATTGAGATGATTTAAGATGTATTGGAAATCTAAGGGATAGAGCTACAAATTTTGTATTTTACATTTTCTCAAATTATGCAAGCATCAATGTGAAAATAGAAACCGAAGGTGGAGCACAGTTGAGGAAGCCAGCGCACATGCGTTGGAGCTATACAGCACATGTGCGCTGCATCCAGAAGCAGATTCCCAGAAGTGGCTCCCACGCACATGCGCTCTAAAGTCCCTGCGCAGAATGTGCACTGGAGCTGTGCAGAGCATGTGCGCTGCATCTAGAAGCAGATTCCCAAAAGTGTCTCGCGCGCACATGTGCGTGGAGGACGGAACAGGCCAGGACATCACTTCCTCGCGGGCACATGCGCGCAAAGACCCCAGCGCATGTGCCGGACGGCAGTAGGGTGGCGTAAGTTGGATTCCTGGCATGATTCTTCGCCCGGTTGGACTCTTTTTCACCCGATTTCACGTTCTTATCTTTAGGCATTAATTGTAACCCTAACTACTCAATATAAATACCCCAAGTAGGGTGAGAAAAAGGGATCGACACTTTTATTTTCTTGTTTAGCTAGGGTTTTTAGTAGTAGAAATTCTTCTTTATTCTTTCATGGCACTTGTGCCTAAACCCTTTTCTTGGTAGAGGGATTTGAAGCCATGGTTAATTCTACAAAGTTGTGAGACTTCTTGTGCTTGAATTATTCACTTTTATCTCTAGTATTGATTATTTTTCTGCGATTAATTTTATGATAATGTTCTTTTTAACTTATTATTGTTGCAAAATAACTAAGTTATTAGAATTAATCTATTGCTAGAGTATTTTTACCGCGTGTGTTTAATTCAATCTGTGAAGCAACTGAATTTGATAATTACTGGATTAGTGTTATTGAATTTAGAAAAATTAATCAGCTAATTGGTATAACCGCATGTGTTTATGTCTAATTAGCCTAATTGTTCTTGTTGACTTTAAAGCTTCTATTCAATTAATCTTTGGCGCGTGTTTGGGTTAAATTAATAGTTAGGGTTAATTGGATTGCATGTTGAAAATTAACAACTTTAGAAAGAAATAAGAATCAACTTTGAATTGGTATTCGTTCGGGTTAATTCTTCAATTAGTGCTTGATATAAAATTGAACTATCTTGTGTGTCAAGGATCGACTAGTGAAATTGCTATGATGGATATGACCAAGACCAAGATCTTTCTTAATTGAATTCTCTTTAGTATTTTATTGTTTTAATTTTGAGTTCAAAAGCATTTCGAAACCCCCCTCCCCCTTTTCCATTTAACACAAGAATAAACTCCGTTTTCTATGTGACGACTTGTACTCACCACTACTACATTTTTATTGAGAATTATTAATTTTGGATACCTACGACAGCACTGCAACTCAGCATCATATTATTGCACACCAAAATTTTGGCACCGTTGCTGGGGAACGGTTTGATTTATTTTTGTCTTGAAATTTTTTTTTAATTTAGTTGTGTAGACTTATTACTTGATCTCTTTATGATCTCTGTCATGGTTACCAATTCGCTTGAGGTTTATTGTTTCGATTTCATTATCGAGCAATTATTACCACAACCTTGGTATGCCCCCAACACGCATAAGTACAATCAATGATGGATAGATTATCTTGAGTTTGGTTATCCATCACAAGATCTTCCGTGTATGCATCCAGTTTTGCCACAACAACCTTATACCCAAACTGGTAAGTCTTTGGAAGAATTAATTTATTCTCTTGCTGCTAATACTTTGCAATTTCAAAACAGGAAACAAGAGTCAGTCTACAAAGTTTGGAGCATCAACTAAGTCAACTGAATTCTTCCATAAGTAGACTAGAATCTCAAGTGACTGAGGGTAGAGAAGATGAAGAAAAGGAGCAAGAACTAGAAATGGGATTAATAGATGTGAAGCCTATTGAGGATAACTCTAGCTCATTGCCTCTAATTTCAGTGCCTCAAGATCTTCCAGAGCAAGAGCCAATCAAGGTTTTAGGCTTAGCTATGGACGAAACACGAGATTCTAACTACTATGAAAGATACCCATTTGGCTGTTAATAGGGATTGTATTGTGGTGCCAGTATACCCCACATTTTGTTATGGATCGACCTTAAGAATTGAAGATCAAACAGTGGCTTGTAAAGAGTTTGATATTCTTGAGTCTCTTAAGGGTAATGAAGAAGAGGTTACACAAGGTTACATAGATGACAATGGGGTCAAAGCTAAGTTTTTAATTGATGGAGTCAAGAAGGAGATTAAGGATAAGTATACTCCCTGGCAAGCGGTTACACAGAGAGAGACTATGCACGACCACTAACAATTATTGAGCTCTCTTTCCTCTGGTATAGAGATGGTTATTCCGACCATCTTGTTCAAAGTCGAGCCAACAACAGTAAACAAAAGCGCTGCATGGGAGGCAAACCATGTTCATTTACATTTTATTCCGTTTATTTGTTTTTGAAGTTTTACTTTTTTTATTTTATTTTTAGTGTTAGCTTAGTTTTATTATGTTGTTAGTGCAGGAAATCGACTTAATTGATAAGTTAAGCTGATAAAATTGTCCTTTAAAAGGGAACGAGGAGAGGACCCATCAGCATTTCCACATTTTCCTCATTTTTCCCAGGATTTGGGGACCCATGCGCCTTGATTTGTTTATGCCTATGTGTTGGGCCATTTTCTTTGTTTGATATTTATCGTCATTGATTTCCTAGACTATATTAGACATTCATTCTTGTTAGTTAGGTTTTATTTTCGTAATGGTGTTTTCATTTATTTTTCGAGTTATGTTTTCCCTTAAGGGAATAAGTTTTTCTTGATTCTTGTTGGATTATTTTCTACAATATTCTTGTTTTTCCTATTGTCTCAAGGGAATTATTTCTTTGTTTTGTTCTATTTTGTTTAGTGTTCTCTAGCTTTAATTCGCAACAAGGGGTTATTTATAACGGATACTGCTTCAAACGCGAATTAAATCCAGAGAAGCTTTTCTTTTCCAATTTTATACTTTTATTTTCGCATTGAGGACAATGCTTATTTTTAAGTGTGGGGTGGGAAAGTTATTTGGATTTTTAAGTTGTTTAGTGTATTTTGCTCGAATTTTGCTGCAATATATTTTAACTTTTTCTTTGATCTGAGAGTTTGTTAAAATTTTGAAAATTTTGTGGATTAATTGACCTTTATTTTTTTGAAATTTTCAGAAATTTTTGCTTAATGTATTTTTTTTTCATTTTTCTTCACATTAATCATTAGTTGAACCATGCATGAATGAGTAGTCGGTGTTAATATTTTCCATTCATGATTTTCAAGATTTTGAGCACTGAGCCATACTTTAATTTTTGATTTGGGATATTTAGAGAAATTCATGTAGACTTAATTATGTTGCATTCCAAAAACTCGCTTTATTATATTTTTTAAGCTAATTCTTAGACGACTCAATTTAGTTTAAAGATGAGGGAAGTGCCTTTTTTGTTTGTTGAGCCTTTCTAGCCAACCATTTTAACAATTTATTTCTAAGGACCTTATTTGAGCCTTATTCTTGTGAAGAGAAACACCATTCACCTTCTTTCACATAAACTCAATTTACCTACCCTTATTGAGCTTAATGTTTGTTTTAATTGTTTTATCCTAAGTTTTTCCTTTAAGAGCTTTATGGTGCACATTATATGTTAAGGGGATATAAGGGTGAAAGTTTGTGAGAAGTAAGTGATGTACATTTTTGTAGCGAAATAGGGTATTGGAAGCTGTCTCTTAATTGTTGAGAAAAAATAAATATGGAAGTGTTGGTATATGCAGGTAGTGCCCATCATTTACATCACTAGTACCTGCATGTTTTTGATATTTACAGGTAGTGCCTATCACTGGTACTGTATTTGCAGGTAGTGCCCATCTCTGGTACCTGCGTGTTTATATGTTGCGGGTAGTGCCTATCACTGGTACGCGTATTGTGAGCGGACATAGAAAAATAAAATGATGATTGATGTAGATGTGTCCGAGAGAGGTTGGCATGTTTGGTTATTCAGAATTCTTCCTGGGTGTTTGTAACTCAAGAGTGGGGTTATGAATGTATGATATTTCGCATGTGAAGAAAAGTTTTATTTTAATGTGTATAGCCACCATTATTATAAAGCTTTTGTTCTTATTTGTTATATTCTCTCTCTTCTTTGGCTAACAAATATCCTAACCTATAATTTGAGCTAAAATTCCTACTGCATTTAAATAAAATCGGTTCTCTAGATTAGTGGAGGGGTGTAAGAAGAGTGAGCAATGAGGTGTTTAGAAAAAAATTTTGATGGTCTTCATGATTCAATCTAAATATTTTCAAAAATTTCTTAAATCTAAATTTTTGAATGGCTATACAGACATACACACGAATTTCATGTTTTGGTTTTTATTAGCATTGAGCTCTTTGGTTCAAGACTACATTGATTTTTGGATGGATTATTGATTACTTATATGGATATTTGAAGGAATATGTTGAGTAAAATGCGCTAACCTTAAATGCTTTAATTTTATATTTGATCGAGAACTATCATAGGCTAAGTGTGGGGTAATTTGATAAGTTCATAATTGTGCTATATTTTATGTGTCGTTTACCACGTTTTTATGTGTTGTAAGCAATATTTGAGTTATTATTGAGTTTAATTTGGTTATTCTCAGTTTTTGTAGGGTTAAAGTGAAAAAGGGCTGAAAAAGATGGGAAAAGATGAAAGAAAATGCTAAGGGCGGAACATGCACGAGTATGAAATCATTTCGGACGGTGTTTCATATTTCAAGCATAACTTTCTTATTTGAACTCCGATTGAGGTGATTTAAGATGCATTTGAAAGCTCACCAATTCTGGGGGATAGAGATACAACCTTTGTGTTTCACACTTTTTCAAATTACACAATCTTCAAGATGAAAATCGAAGTCGAAGGTGGAGTACGGTTGAGGAAGCCAGCGCACATGCGCTGGAGCTGTGTAGCGCATGTGCACTGCATCTAGAAGCAGATTCCCAGAAGCGGCTCGCGCGCACATGTGCGCTAAGGTCCCTGCACATATGCGTGGAGGACGGAACAAGCCAAGACCTCACTGCCTTGCGGGCACAAGCCCGCAAAGACACTAGCACATGTGAGCCGAAGGTAGCAGGGTGGCGTAAGTTGGATTCTTGTCATGATTCTTCGCCCGGTTGGACTATTTTTCACCCGATTTCACGTTCTTATCTTTAGGCATTAATTGTAACTCTAAATGCTCAATATAAATACCCGAAGTAGGGTGAGAAAAAGGGATTGACACTTTTATTTTGTTGTTTAGCTAGGGTTTTTAGTAGTAGAAATTCTTCTTTATTCTTTCATGGCACTTTGTGCCTAATTAGTAAACCCTTTTCTTGGTAGAAGGATTTGAAGCCATGGTTAATTCTACAAAGTTATGAGACTTCTTGTGCTTGAATTATTCACTTTTATCTCAAGTATTGATTATTTTTCTGCGATTAATTTTATGATTGTTCTTTTTAACTTATTATTATTGCAGAATAACTAAGTTATTAGAATTAATCTATTGCTAGATTGTTTTAACCGCGTGTGTTTAATTCAATCTATGAAGTAACTGAATTTGATAATTACTGGATTAGTGTTATTGAATTTAGGAAAATTGATCATCTAAATGGTATAACCAAGTGTGTTTATGTCTAATTTGCCTAATTGTTCTGTTGACTTTAAAGCTTCTCTTAAATTAATCATTGGCGCGTGTCTGGGTTAATTAATAGTTAGGGTTAATTGGATCGCGTGTTGAAAATTAACTAACTTTAGAAAGAAATAAGAATCAACTTTGAATTGGTATTCGTTCGGGTTAATTCTTCAATTACTGCTTGATATAAAAAGTTGGTCAAAATTGAATTATCTTGTGTGTCAAGGATCGACTAGTGAAATTGCTATGGTGGATATGACCAAGACCAAGATCTTTCTTAATTGAATTCTCTTTAGTATTTTATTATTTTAATTTTGAGTTCAAAAGCATTCAGAAACCCCACTCTTGAGTAGCAAACACCTAGGAAGAATAAACGTCGTTCTCTGTGAGACGACCTGTACCCACCACTACTACATTTTTATTGAGAGTTGTTAATTTTGGGTGCCTACCAGGAAAGCCCATATTATGCACAGGTAAACAAATATATTTAACTTATAAAATAAAATAATACTAGTGAGATAATGATGATGGCATGCAATTTTTTATAATTACATAAAACAAAAATAAACAAATTTAAGTATCAATATTTATAATAATTGAAGATATTATAAATTTTTTTACACTATTTAGTTCTAAAAATAATAGTACAGTTATTTTTTATGGATATTTTTCACTTACAAAAAATATTTTTTTATCAATTAGAAAATAGCATCGAATCAAAATTTGAAAAATTTGGCACACTAAATATACGAACAAATATAGATATTGATCTTACATGATAAAAGTCACACTATTTTTTTCTCTTTTCCTTTCAATATGTTTGTTATATCTCTAAATCAGTGAACAAAAAGTAATATAACCAATGTTGATACCAATAATAATACATACTATTAATAGTTTTTTAATGTATTATGACTACATAATCACATAAGAATAATATTTATTGAATAATTAATTACCAATAAATATAAAGTTGAAGAATATGCACACAAAAAAAAATCGTGCAACCTTTTTATCTTTTTGTAATATAATAAATTGTTATTATTTCTGATAAATATTTACTGAAAGTAATTAGGTTGCAAGAATGATATCATTTAGACATAGTTAAGCTAAATAACTTCCTACTTTTATGAAAGTTATTATTTAAGTATATATATCTAAAATTTATTTATTGACACTAATATATAGATATAAGTGTTGCATAATTAAAAAAATATTTTGTATGATTTTCTTAACTTATATTTAATAATTGATACTTATTTGATAATTTAAAATACACGTTTATTTTTATAACACTCTTGGAAAAAAATTTAACTATAAGAGATGTGCATAAATTGAGCATTTAATAAAAATAAAAAATAAAAAAAAAAGGATAGCTAAAGATAAGAGTAGGTAACTATTTGAATTTTATTGTTACATAGTTCATTTTTACCTATCTTAAAACCCCATACTATGCACGGGGAAGATAAAAGATATAACTAATGAAATGATATATATGCTAGTAGGAATGATGATGATGTAAAAAGTTTTAATAATTATGTAAATAAAAAAAAACTAAGTAATAATTAATAAATATTACATCAGCCAAAACTTAAGAGTAAAATAAATAATAAAATTAAGGAACTTATAATTGTTAGAGTTCATTACTTAGTTATTATTTCTTATTTAGATCAAAATATATTTGATGTTTAGGAAAATGTAATCGACTTGATATTAAAAAATTTATCTATTATAAAATATAACATAAAAAAGGTGAAGGGCTTTTTTTTTTTTTTAATTTTTCCCTTTTTTTCATTAGCAAAAAAAATAAATAAATAAATAATCAATATGCAAATATAAGGTGAACCTTCTTTTTTTAGATAAGTTCTAAATCAAGAAAAGAAAAAACAAAAGACAAAATGTAGGAAAAATGTTTTTCTCTATATCGTAGGTTTAAAAGGATTTAGTCCATGATTAATTTTGTCAAATTAGTTAAAAGGTATTAAATATGGAGTGTTTAGAGTTCCTATTAGAGTGCCAAAATAATTGGTCTAAAATTATTCTATTATTTTAGAATAGAAATTGATTATTATTTTTAATTGCTATGTACATTACTTAATAATAGATATTATTCCATCTATAGGATAATTTTTTAAAAATCATGTTTGTTTAATAAAATAATTTTTAAGATATTACATAGTATATATTTATAACTTTCTTGGGAATAAATAATCAATTATAAGAAATATATATGAATAAAATTGAGGATTTTGAATAAATAAAAGTAGTTAAAAATAAAATTTAGTTAAATTAATTAGAATCCAAGATAGTTAAATATTTCATTTTTACTGTTATTATTTACTATATAAATTTCCTGTATCTAAAATATGCCGCATGTCACCCTTTTATGCCTTCTTACAAAAACCCATTCTTCTATACTATATAGATAGATATAGATTAGATTTATCTTCAATTAGTGTCGAATAATACATGATTATTATTTAGAAAATCTGTATGGACAATAAAGTCCACCAATAAATTACCAGTCTTATTGTTCTTGGCCTTATTTATAATGTGGCAGACATGATGGAACTAATGAATGCCATATTTCATTTGTATCTTAAATAAGCTCTTAATCGGAGCCATCTTGAATTGAAACATTGCAAAGAAAAACCATGATGGTTTCTGTTCCTATCGAAAAGGCTTCTTTGTCCATAGTTCGTTTGGTTCTTGTTCTTCTTCTCACAATATTCTTTTGCTTCCCATGGGAAGTGCTTCAACTTCTGCTGAAGAGGCTGCTGCACTTTTTAAATGGAAAGCCAGTTTTTCGAACAAAAATAATTCCCTGCTAAGTTCATGGATTCTCCAGCCAAACACGGCTAATTCTTCTAATAATGTTTCGAAAGAAATTGTTGCCAGTCCCTGCAGTTGGTATGGTGTTTCTTGCATTAATGGAAGTGTCAACAGTCTGAACCTCAGAGACTTAAGTATACATGGTACACTCTACGATTTCCCATTTTCATCCCTCCCAAATCTTGAATATCTTGATATGTCCGAGAATGGACTTTCGGGCAGTATACCACCTCAGATAGGTAACCTCTCCAAGCTCATTTATCTTGATTTGAGTATTAATGCGTTCTCAAATGAAATACCGCGAGAAATGGGAAGTTGAAAAATCTTCAAACTCTTCACCTAAAGGGGAACTTCTTAAGTGGCTCAATCCACGAGGAGATGGGCCAGTTGAGGTTTCTAAGTGATCTTGATTTAATCTAGCTGCCAACTTTCTTTATGGCCGAATTCCTCCAGAATTAGGAAATCTTGATAATCTTGTAGAGGTTAGTATGGATGGAAACCAGATATCAGGGCCTATTCCATCTACTTTTGGTAATTTGAATAAGTTAGAGGCGTTGTTGCTTTCCAGCAATAACCTCTCTGGTCCTATTCCTCCTTCGATAGGAAATCTGACATCACTTCATACACTCAACTTATTTTACAATAATCTTAGTGGCTCAATCCCACGATCACTAGGTAATCTATCCAACTTGTCCTATCTGGACATACACAGAAACCAACTCTCAGGTTCAATTCCTAAGAAGTTAGGCAATCTGAAGGCTCTTGAGTATCTGGATTTAAGCAATAATTTGATAACTGGTTCGATTCCTGTTACATTAGCCAAAAATTTGAGTAACTTGTTATTTTTGTATCTTGCTGGCAACAACCTTTCTGGACCTATTCCCCAGGAGGTTGCAAATTTGACTGAGTTGAATGATATGAGAGCATGGCTGAAAATCAATTCACTGGTCATTTGCCTCAAGGGCTATGCCAAAGTGGAGTGCTTACGATCCTTGATGCAGATGATAACATGCTTACAGGTCCAATTCCTAGAGGTTTGAACAACTGCTCAAGTGTATTTTTGGCTTTCTTTCGTGGGAATCAATTTACTGGAAAACTCTCTGAGATGTTTGGTGGAGTCTATCCAAACTTGGACTATATGAATCTTAGCGATAACAATTTCTATGGCGAACTCTCGGCTAACTGGGCTAGATGTCCAAGACTGACTACTCTGAAGATTTCAGAAAACAACATCTCAGGTAGAATACTTCCTGAATTAAGAAATTTAACTTGGTTAAAAGAACTAAAACTTTCCTCGAATCGCTTAATTGGGGATATTTCAAAGGAATTATAGAAATTTAACTCACTTAAATATACTTGATCTTTACTCAAATCGCTTGACTGGGGAGATTCCAAAGGAATTTGGGTAGCTGACTTGAATTACTCTTTCCCCACAAGTTTCCTTTTTTTCTTTTTTGGATAAATAAACAATGTAAGAATTTTATTAAATCAAGACTTCATCAGCAAGGAATCACTGAAGGTCTCTCTGCTTTTCCAGATTCTTGCTTGAATTTTTCTTTGTTAATCTTGAGTGTTTTTTTTTTCCTTTTGTTACATAGTAATATATTTGCCTTCTATGATTTATGTAATTTATTTTCTGAAAATTGCATGGAAATCCTTAAATTTTAACTTTTTTTTTTTTTTTTCTGCTAAGTAAGTTAATAAGTTGTGGTGTATTATGCGCAAAGCAGATACTTCTAATATTCCATAAGTAAGCTGCCCAACTCATTTTAAATTTCCATGTGCAAATTAAAAAGAAAAATTTACAATTGTGAATTTATTGGCTCTTTTATTTTGTTCCTTCCATCCTCCTTTCTTAGGAATATTTTTGGGCACGTTTAGGAATGGGGAGAATTGTAATTTTGGTTCCAAAACTATGGATAGTGTGTGGACTTTGGTTTCCAATCTATTCAAAATTATAGTTCTAGTCCCCAATCTATCAAAATAAGATAGATTGTGGACTAATGCTGCGGTTATTTACCCTATTTCTACAGTAATTTAATAGATTGGAGTCTAGAACTATAATTTTGAATTGATTAGGGACCAATTTTACACACTATTCATAATTTAGACCAAAACTGAGAATTAAGAATACCGATGTGCCAATTAAAAGAAAGAAAAGAGAAATTGATCTCAATTTTCCTGCTTTTAGGCAATTAAATAAGTACTACATAATTCTATAATTTAGAAATTCTAGGTACGTCTTCTTACATTCCGTGGGAGTTGAAAAACTCACCGTCGCTATGACTAGGGCCGAGGATGATCTAAAAGGCCTTCCGAGCACTGCTTTGAATCTTTTGTTTTATTATTTGTATTAATTTTTGTTTTATATTATAGATCTTTGTCACTTGTACTCTAACTTTATAAATATTATTATAAAAAATATACGAAATAAATAATAGATAAGATATGAGACAAAAAATTAATACAAAACTTGATACAGAAAATCTTATAACTCGGAGGATCGGGGGTCTTATTTATTATTTACACAATCCATTATTTACACTATTCATATCATATTCATTATTTATATATTAAAAAATATTCAATTAATAATTACGTAAATGATTTTAAATAATGTGTCTTCGTCAAATGTAGTGTGGTGAGACTAAGTGAAGAATATTCACAATTTTCACTTTTCTATTTGCATTGTCGGCTTGTAAACTGGTCGGATCCGGGTTGGATCTGGCATATCTAGACTTAGATCTGATTAATACAATCAGATTCGGATTTAGATCCGGATCTCCGATGGGTCTACAAAAGTGGATCTATACATTGATCCATCGGGTCTTGCCAAATCTGAATCCGAATCCAGGTCTTAATACTCTTTTATAACTTTTAAAATTATATATAGAATTATTACAATTTATCGAATTTTCTATTTTTTAATTATAAAAAAGTATTTCTAGTTCATAATTAATATTTATGCATGTATTCTACACTAAATACAAATTATATGGGCAATTTACACAATATATATATGTATATATACATTAAAATAATACTAATATACAATAATTTTATTATATATTAAATATTTTAATTGGATCCGGATTTTAATCGGGTAGTAACACCAAGATTCAAATCCGACCTATTTATTATAATAGCCAAACAGGTCTGAATCGGATTTAGGTAATCGAAATTTGTCATAAATTCAGACTCAGATAAATGGGTCCTGATTGGATCGGGTCCGGATCTAAACCCGACCCATTGACAGGCCTAGTTGCGTTGTTGTTTTTAAACTTTTTGGTAATAACTAAAGTGGAACTCCAATTAGGCATGTAAATGGGTCGGATCTAGACCAAATCTTGCAGGTCCATACCTAAATCCATTTAATATTATCATTTTCGAATTTGAATTTAGATTTTTTCTAGGTTTATAAAAGGAGATCTATATCCAAATTTATCGGACCTTATTGTCAGATTCAAGTCTTGATCTTATTTTATAAATTCAAAAATTTATATATAAAAACTTCAAATTTTTATAGAATTTTTTTTTAAATTGTAAAAATAGAAGATTTAATTCATATTCATATATGTATTTTACATTAGACCAAAAACTATATTGAAAATAAATAAATAAATATATAATTGGATCAAAACAACCAAATCCATATCCGATTGGTTTATTATACAATAACTAAATAAATTCAAATCAAATTCGGGTAATCAGATTTACACATTGATCTAGACCCAAATAAATTATTCATGAAACAGATCTAGATGCGATTTATTTATAGACCTATCTCTAATTGCTCACAAATTATAATGCTATATTTTGTAGGATTAAATTTAATTTAGAATGTCAAACAGTATCATTTTTTTGGAATATGTTTTAAAGATCGACATTCTATTCTCAAGTACAATCTAATATTAAAATAACAGACAAATTGCATAGATGAGTGGAAAGCGTTTAACAATACATGATTTGAAATATGTAACTTGTTTGGCAAGCCAAATTACTCAAAATCTAACAAAAATTAAATTTTCAACTACCTTAAAGAGGGAAATTAATAAAGGAATTAAACAAAAAATCATCTATAGTTATTTAATTAGTTGTATAATTATTTTATTTTTAAATGGGTCCAGCAAATAATAGGTAATCTTTATTTTCAATCCAAATAGTTGTTTCAAAATATTATTTTGTATCTAAATAATTATTCTATTTTTATAAAAGTCAATATTATTTTCAAAAATCACTAAAGTCAAAAGACAAATATTATTTACCAAATAATACTCTATTATTAACTGTCCAAACAGCACTATTGCTTTTCTTGGTTCTTTTTCTAATCCTAAATGCAATTAACTATGATTAAAATGGCTTTAAGAGGTTCCACTCATTAAACTAATGAAACCGTTTTAATAGTCATTTGTTTGGATATTATTGTAATATTATTTGAATAATTAGTATAATAACTTTCTAATCTTACTAATGTGATACATATTTGATAAAAGTATGATTTGAAGACGTTTTAGACTATCTTTCAAAATATTATTCTGAGAAAAATTTTATCCAAATGCATCCAACATTATTTTTTTTCTTTTATTAGTTGTATTACTTTAAACTATTGTCACCAAGAAGGTAAGTGAAAATTCATTATAGATCCTTTAAAAAAATAATAAAAAATTAAAACTATTGTCATATGACAAGATATTTAGATACACCTCATCCATCATAAATTATGAACTAAAAGTTTGTACCATACTAGAATTGCATATGCTATGCAGATATATAAAGCATTCTAATGGGAAAAAAAAATCTAGAATGCAAAATATTTGTACATATTTATGCAATGATTAATTCATTTTTAATGGTCTATCTATATTTAATTTCCCAAAAGCAAAAAGAGTATCCCCAAGGTATTTTAGCTAGCTTTCTAATTTATTGGAATCAAGGTTCTAATTCGAACATGAAATAGCAAGAAAAATAAAACTGAGGTATAGTGAGCTTGGGCCTCCTATCCTTAGCTGTATGCTTCAGTATTACTTCTCCAAATTAATTCTTGAAAGTTACAATAATGAATAGGAAGCTGCAAAGACGTTTGGACTATGTTTTCCAAAACCAAATAAAATACCACGAACACAACTTCGTTTTCCGCTCAATTCATCTAACTCCATTTTGGACTTAATTATAATTAATCAGATGTTCTATTGCTGTAGAAGTCTCAAGTTAATGGAATGAAAAATTGTATAATGTTTGCATCATTATATTGAGTTAGGCAGCCAGGTCAGTAGCCACTGAAGAGGTGGGATCTTCAGGTGGCACACAAAAGAATGTGTGGTGGCAGCAATAATGATGGGTTTAAATGCAGAAATCCCTATGAACTTGCACCCAGTTACAATTTGGCCTCTTCAACTTATTTAATAAGTATTTAATTTTTTTTTTTTATGTTTTGAGATATAATTACTCTTATTATTTTAATTATTATTGTTTTTCTTTTTTCTTTCTATTTTGGATTTTCTATCTCTTGTTTTACCTTCTAGTTTTTCACCATTCTCCCTTGCTCTTGCCAAACAATTACAGTATTACTTTTTGTAATTGAATAATTAAAATTCTATACTTTTCACTATGTATCAAAATAATTTAATTTATCGATTAATCATGCTTTAATACAAGTAATATATCTTATTATAACATAAAGTTTGTCATTAACTATTAATAATAACATTAACAAATAAACACATTACAATAAAATTTTTGGTTATAGGAAATTAGATTGATTTTTTTTTTTTTTTTTTAGTTTACAAGTAAAACTGTAGAATAAAAAGTCATGTGCAACCCTATATTGCTGGTGTACGAACTACAAAATGTAGTAAGAAAATATTACGGCCGTCGAGTAGAAGGGTTTTCAGAGTTACAGTAAATTGAACAAAACTATAACATGTGAATGATCTGACACAAAAATTTTTTTTTTTGTTTACATGCATAAAATGAATATTTTAATATTTTTATTAATTTTTTATTTTTTATAGTTTGTTTATTTATTAATTATAGTATTAATAATTACTCACAAACTCCATATTATACTAACAAAATATATTTAGCTTGTGTTAAAAAGTTTATTTAATCTATAAATTATTAGACACATGTCAAAAAAGTAGAGCTTGTAATTAATCAATTACTAGTAGTATAATAGTTTAGTAGTAGTAATAAATAATGGAAAAAAAGAAAAATTAAAAGGAAAAATATAAGAGAAAAAAAAATTGATAAGAAGAGGAAAAAAGAAGGAAAACAAAATTATTAAAATAGTAAAGGTAATTTTGTCTCAAAACATGAAAGAATGAGGTTAAGTGCTTACTAAACAAGTTAAGAAGGGTAAACTATAATTAGGGTGTAAGTTGAGAGGTTTCCTGCATTTAACCCATAATGATATTCAATAATTGTGTCCTTGTATTCAACCATCCTTATTGCTACTTGGCTAGTATTTATATGTGGGAAATATTTAAATAGATTTGACTTTTTATCTCATTTACAGTACTTTGTGATATGGATTAAAAAAAAATCTTTGATTACTAATTTTTTACCAAATTTCATTTTGACAAAATGAGAACGAAATAACTTTCAACCTATATAAATAAAATTTTATAAGATTTAATTATAATTACAAAGTTTATAAGTAGAACCCAGTCGTTGTATGAATGTATTGTGCTCCAGCCGCTGTGAATTCATACCAAAACGGAGAGCAATCGACAATCAGAAATGCGAACAAGCATTTGCAGATTTACTTCTCTCTATTTTTTTTTTTTTTAAATCGATATAAAAACATTTGTTGGTCACGCAGATCTTTTCCTTATTAACTTTGGTTGATAAATTATTTGTTTAATAGCGTTTAAACAATGTAGACTGTGTACTTAATGTCATTATACTTTATTCTTGAAAAACTGGGCATAAATGTGCATCACAATTTAACATGTTTATGTGGGCAAAATTTATTGTGGTCATTGAGTAACTATTTGACATTCTAATAGTTGTTTAAAAACCATTGTCAATGAAATGATTTCATTTGGATAAAATATGGCCCCTAATTTATAATAAAGTGGGCTATCGTGTACAAATAACACCCTTCTATTAATTATTGAGTAACTATTAGGGTGTCACTAGTTGGTCAATAACCACAATAAACCTTATAGGTTTATGTGCCCTAACTAAATTTGTTTATTAAATGGTCCATCATGAGAAATTACTTCCCCAACAATTAGTTGTTAAAATATTTAAACAAGTCTAATATTCTAATATTTAAATTAATTTAGTTATTTTAATAAATTTGTAAAAAAAATATATTTAAATTTGACATGTTTACCTTTATATCCAAATTTGAGTCAAATTGAAATCGAATTCCAACTATCTGAATTTTATACATATAAATTAAAATTTGAGTCAAATTGAAATCGAATTCCAACTATCTGAATTTTATACATATAAATTAAACTAGAGATATTTAGTTAGGAAAAGACTCGATTAGCTTGTGAAAAAAAATCAGGCATCAACTTATGAATGGTTGTAATTCAAAAAAAATCAGCATCAACTTGTTGTACTTCAATTTATTACTCGATTTCTCCGTCCTAATATAATTGTCACATTAAATTTTTGTACAAAATTTTAGATAACTATAAATTTCTATCAAATGTCCATAAATACCTTTATTAAATTCAATTGACTTGACATTATTAAATGACAAATATTTGAAATTAAAGGGCTTTAATAGGGAGGATAGAGGAGTGAGAAGATAGAAAATAAAGACGATGAATTTATTATTGTGTTTATTGGTTATTGAAATTGGGAATATTTTGAATATTTTCAATGGTAAATTTGAAATTTTAATAAAATAAATTATTCATTTTAAATAATGTGATATTTTTATGGGAACATTCTAAAATGGGAAGTGTGTCAATATAAATGACATGGAGGAGGCAGTAATTAGTAAACGAATCAATTCCGTTCCCTGGTTTTATGCAATCCTTTTTGGTCTCTAACAGAAGTGCGATTGTAGTTTTTCAGTAAGTTATACTAAATTTTTACTTTGTATCCCTTATTTTAGTTTTGTACAATTTGTACCTATAACTCTTAAATGTGTCATATTTCAATCTATTTTTTAATATTGTCACCAAATTTAAAAGAGTTTTTCCATATATAGAAAAGAGTAGGGTTAAATACAATAAACCCCCATAAATTTTAGATTGTTTTGCAATAAACCCCCTAACGTTATTTTTTCTTATTTTATCCTTTTGACTAACGGTCAAATGTAACTCCATCATTATTCATTTCAAAAAGACAAATTACCCCTAAATATTAATTGTGGTAAACTCCCTTAAGGTTTAAGTGGGATTTAACTTTAGTCCCTCATTTAAGTTAATTTAATGATTTAGACTAATAAAAAAAATGCAATAGTGTTTCTAATATTGTTAAAAACATAAGTATTCTCCAAATTAATTAATATTCTAGTTTTTAAATCATGTTTTCTTCAATATTTAAACTCAAAAATTACGGTGAAATAATTAATTGATGAGAATTATTAAAACTATTTCATTTAAGTTATTTAAATTTGAGTTTTAGTATATATGTGTGAAGTTACTTTATACATATTAGGTGAATTTGAAATATTAATAGTGAAAAAAATAAAGAAAAAAGAAAATTATTTTCAATATACAGAAATAAAAACAAAAACAAAAAAGAAGGTTGGAACTTTGATAGATGATTACGAGTTTTGTATATTTAAATTAAACTCAACATATATTCTGGTGTTCAATTTATTTTCTTTCAAAATAAAATTTGCTTTTACATGAGATAAAATATGACGAAAAAACTGAAAAAAAAAAAAATAAAAGCAATTGTGTTGACAATATTTTTTTTTTCAAAATTGTTTTCACAGCACAAGAATTGAAAAAAAAAATATATATATACGGGTGCTTGTTGACGTATTTGTGTTTTTTATTGTTTGGACAATGTAGTTTACATTGATGAATAAAATGGGTTAATCGACAAAAAACTTGAGTTATGGACTAAAATGACAAATACAATAAATTTAAGGGGTTAATTTTATGTTTTTGTGTAGTCTCGGGGTAAAAAATGTCTTTTTTTATTTTTTAATAGTCAAATTGTTGATGTGTACCAACGGAAAAGGTAAAGTAAAAAAAATAATGTTAAAAAATTTATTATAAAATAACTCAAACTTAAAGGGTTGACAGTATTTAACCCAAAAAATTAAGCAAAATTTACAACAGTATAACACACTATTTTGACTATTTTGAGTGCACAGCATGAGTTGTTCAGTGTGAATGCCTATCTTTTTCACATAGTACATAGTTATTACTATAAGTAACAATTCTCATCCATATCCATCGATCCATACAACTCCACTTCCATTGATTGGTTTTGCATCGGTAAAAACAATTAATGGATAAAAATAGATATCCATTTACACCAATGTAGTTAGGTGGTTTTAAGTGGATTATCCACGTAATCCACTAAAATCATCTATTGAAAATAATAACTAAGCATTCCATACTCCAATCTCATGTGCTTATTTGATGTTTTCAAACTAAATCCTCCTTATCCACACTTGCAATAAAAACTTAAACCACAGAAGAACATGCAAAGCTTTTTGTTGACCTTATTTCTATATGAAATACTACAAATTGATGAGATGCATATGTTTCTTTTCTATCTGACATAAAACACTTTGAGCAAAATCTTGAATTGAAACATTGCAAAGAGACAGAAACCATGGTTTCTTTATCCATTGGAAAGGCTTCTTTGTTCATAATTCCTTTGGTTGTTGTCCTCTTCACCATATTCTTTTGCTTCTTGGAAAGTGCTTCTGCTTCTACTGAAGAGGCTGCTGCACTTTTTAAATGGAAAGCTAGTTTTTCAAACATGGATAATCCCTTCCTAACTTCATGGACTCTGCAGCCGAATGCCAGCCCATGTAGTTGGTATGGAGTTTCTTGCAATAACGGAAGTCAAATCAACAGTTTGGAACTCGGAGAAGTATTTACAAATGGTACACTTGACAACTTCCCATTTTCATCCCTTCGGAAATCTTGAATATGTTGATATGTCCGACAACCAATTTTCGGGCAGCATACCCCCTCAGATAGGTAACCTGTCCAAACTCGTTTATCTTGATTTGCAAGGCAATGCGTTATCATATGAAATACCCCGCGAAATTGGCAGGTTGAAAAATCTTCGAACCCTTTACCTATCTGAAAACGCCTTAAATGGCTCAATCCCTGAGGAGATAGGACAATTGAGGCTTCTAAGTGATCTTACTTTGGCTGAAAACTATCTTGATGGTCCCATTCCTGCTTCCTTGGGCAATTTGAAAAGTTTGGATTTTTTGGAACTCAATGACAATCTACTCTCTGGTCCAATTCCTCCAGAATTTGGAAATCTTCATAATCTTGTACAAGTTTATATGGATACAAACTATTTATCAGGTCCTATTCCGCCGTCATTTGGTAACTTGAATAAGTTAGAGGTATTGGATCTTTCCAGCAATGATCTTTCTGGTCCTATTCCTCCTGAGATAGGCAATCTGTTATAAGATCAATAACATCACTGAGATGATACTCTGAGCTTATTCAAGAATAATCTCAGTGGCTCAATCCCACCATCACTCGCTAATCTGTCCAACTTGACCCGTCTGTGGCTATATAATAACCAACTCTCTGGTTCAATTCCTACGGAGTTAGGCAATCTAAAGGCTCTTGAGGATCTGGATTTAAGCGAAAATTTGCTAAGTGGTTCGATTCCTTCTACAGTAGCCAAAAATTTGAGTAACTTACAGTATTTATATCTTCCCGGAAACAACCTTTCTGGACCAATTCCCCAAGAGGTTGCAAATTTGACTAAGTTGACTTATATGACCATGGCTAAAAATCATTTCTCTGGTCATTTGCCTCAAGGGCTATGCCAAAGTGGAGTGCTTCGGTACCTCTTCGTAAAAGAGAACATGCTTACTGGTCCAATTCCTAGAGATTTGAAGAATTGCACTAGTTTACTTCAAGCTTCTTTTAGTGGGAACCAATTCACTGGAAAACTCTCTGAGATGTTTGGGGTCTATCCAAAATTGGAAATCATGGAACTTAGCGACAACAATTTCTATGGCGAGCTCTCGGCAAACTGGGGTAGATGTTCAAACTTGATTATTCTGAAGATTGCAAAAAACAACATCTCAAGCCGTATACCTCCTGAATTAAAAAATTTAACTCAGTTACTTGAACTTAATCTTTACTCGAATCGCTTAACTGGAGAGATTTCAAAGGAATTTGGGAATCTGACTTAAATTACTTTAATTCCCTACAAGTTTCCATTTCTTTTTAATGATAACAAAAGAGTGTAAGAATTTTATTGAATCAAGGCATCATCCGTAATAAGAGGGAGAATTCCAATTCGGGAATTGAAGGAGATAATGTAGGAATTAAACCAAGTACCAATAGGAATTAGATTTGGTTATTAAGTCTTTTCCATATGTGTTTAGGTTTGGGTCTAAATCCAAATAAGTTTTTGTTTTGTGAGTAGGCCAAATCCAAGTTGTGATTTAGTTTAATTATGGCAACAATCACTTGCATAGGCATCCTATGTATATGTGCTAATGCTACTACTGCTGAGCTGTGTGTGCAGAGAGCTTTGGTGAGAAGAAAATAAAAAAATTGTTTTGATTGTTGCTTTCTTTGCTTGTGGGTTAATTTTCTTTTTGGGATTTTAAATCCTACAAATTGGTATCAATGCCTTTTGAATTTTGGAGATAAACAAAAAAATTTCATGAATAGTTCATATATCTTATAAGATTGTCCAATTTTTGTCTTTGATGGAAAAAATTATTTTGAGGCTTGGCAAAAGCAGATGATGGATTTTTTCACTTGTATTGGATTATAGCGTATTGTTGATTAAGGATTTGATGAACCCCAAGAAGGTGCACAATTGACAGCTGAAAAAATTAAGGAGTTGGAGAAAAATAGACAATTGGATTGCAAGGCACGCCATTACCTCAATACTAAGGTCCAATTGCATGTATTCAATAAATTTATGAATGCAAAAATTGAAAAAGAGGCCTGGACAATTTTGGTTGATATGAATTCAAATCGTGGTACAGTTGACGTAAGAAAAATCAAATTGCAAGAACTCAGGAGACAATATGAGTTGGCTCAGATGAAACTTACCGAGGCAATTAAAGATTTTATTGGTAGGATTAGTAATCTTGCCAATGATATGAAAACCAATGGTGAGACTCTTGAAGAAGTTAAAGTTTTCGAAAAAATCCTACGGTCATTAAGTACAAAATTTCACACAAAAAAGACGATTCTGAGGCAACCAAAGACCTAAATGCTTTGAAACTTGATGTACTGGAGGGTGAATTGGTGACTTATGAGATGTCCCTGAGTCAACAGACAGCTGATACGGTTAAGGAGGCGTTGCAAGCTAAGGTTGATCAACCCAAACAAAAGGAGGAGACGGTGAATTTGGCCGAAGCGAATCAAAGAGGTCAAAACTTCAGAGGTAGAGGACGCGGCAGAGGTAATTTTCAAGGTCACGGTAGAGGTAATTTTAATTACCAGCAAAGAAATAATAATAGTAATTTTATTACCCAAATCAGAATAATCAGCCAAACAATAATTTTCAAAAATTTGATAGATCTAAAATTAAATGTTATTGTTGTGGTAAAACTGGACATTACCAAAATGAATGTTGGCATAATAAAAATCGTGATGGAGAACTGCATGCCAATGTGGTTGAAAATAATGGTGATAAATAAGAAACTGTTTTATTTTCTAGTTCTAGGATCAAAGAAAATAAAAAGAATGAATGGTTTATTGACTCTGGCTGTAGCAATCACATGTGTGAAAAAAAGGAATTATTTTATGATCTGGATGAATATTTTAGATCTTATGTGAAATTTGAACATAATGAAAAAGTGCTTGTATTAGGAAAGGATAAAATTGGTATTACTCTAAAAGATGGGTCTTCCAATTTTATTTCTGATGTATTTTATGTGCCAAGTTTATATCATAATTTGTTGAGTTTGGGGCAATTATCTGAAAAGGGATATGATTTGCATTTTAAGCATGGTGTTGGTACTATCACTGATGTCAATATAAAGACACCAATAAAGGTGTGATAAACTGGGACTAATTACTAAGGTAAATATGAACCGTAGTCGTTTGTGGCCTCTTTCTCTAAATTGCAGTGATTTACCTTGCTTTAGTTCTGTGACTTTTGATGATACTTGGCTTTGGCATTTACGTTTTGGGCACTTGAACTTTGTTTGAAATTTCTTGCAAGGAAAAATTTGGTTATTGGTTTGCCTTTTATTAATTATCCTAACAAGAAGTGTGACTCTTGTATTTTGGGAAAGAAGCATAGAGATCCTTTTTCAAAAGACAAGACTTGGAGGGCAAAGAAACCCTTGCAGTTGATTCATTTAGATTTGTGCTCAGTGGAGGTTCCGTCCTATGGTGGTAGTAAGTACTTTATCACATTTATTGATGATTTTAGCAGAAAGACATGGGTATATTTTTTGAAAAATAAATCTGATGCATTTGATGTGTTCAAGAAGTTCAAGTATTATGTTGAGAAACAAAGTGGTTACTTCATTAAAATTTTGGGAACTGATAGGGGTAACACTGAATTTCTTGTGTGTGATAATTTTTTGGAAAAACATGGCATTAAACATCAATTGACGGCTAGGTACACTCCTCAGCAAAATGGTGTGGCTAAGAGAAAAAATAGAACTGTGATGGACATGGTGAGGTCCATGATGCATTCTAAAAATATGCCTAAACATTTTTGGGTAGAAGCTGTCTCTTGTGCCATTTATGTGCTAAACAGGTATCCTACAAGTTGTAATTATGGACGAACTCCATATGAGGTTTGGACTGGTAAGAAACCACATATTTCTCATTTAAAAATATTCGATTGTCTTGCCTATGCCTATGTACCTGACGCTTTGAGGAAGAAATTGGATGACAAAGCAGAAAAGTGTATTTTTCTTGGGTATAGTCATGAGACAAAAGGGTACAAGTTATTTAACCCTGATACACAAAAAGTGATTATAAGCAGGGATGTTATTTTTGATGAGCAAGGTGCTTGGGATTGGTCCAAAAAGGATCCCGAGCCATCATCAAGACCGCCCACCTGTGATTTCAATTGTGGAGGAAGGGAGTTCTAGTGCACAGCCAGTTCAGCCAATTGCGCAATCTATCCCAGCAGAGTCATCCAGTCGCCCGCAAAGACAGCGCTATTTGCCTGCTCGTTTGCAGGATTATGTGATTTCTAATGACAATGATGTATCTGATGAAGATATTGTAAATTTTGCATTATTTGCAGATTGTTATCGAGTTACATTTGAAGAAGTTGTCAAAGAAGATTACTGGATTCAAGCCATGGATGAAGAGATTCATGCCACTGAGAAAAATAGCACTTGGGAATTGACTACTCTTCCGCCAACAAAAAGCCAATTGGATTCAAGTGGGTGTATAAGACCAAAATCAAATCAACTGGAGAGGTAGATCGCTACAAAGCGAGGTTGGTTGTTAAAGGTTACAAGCAGAAGGCATGTATTGATTATTTTGAGATTTTTGCACCTGTTGCTAGACTTGACACTGTTAGAATGATTATCTCACTTGCTGCAAATAATAGTTGGATCTTTAAAATTTATCAAATGGATGTGAAATATGCATTTTTAAATGGTGTGCTTGAAGAAGAAGTATATGTTGAGCAGCCTGCAGGTTATGTCAAAAGGGGTCAAGAAAATAAAGTTTACAGGTTGAAGAAGGCATTATATGGGTTAAAACAAGCTCCTAGAGCTTGGTACACTCGTATAGATTCTTATTTTGTGGATCGTGGATTTCAAAGATTCCCATATGAACATACTTTGTACATCAAATTCAATCCAGATAGAGATGTTCTCATTGTATGTTTGTATGTGGATGATTTGATTTTCACAGGCAATAATCCCAAATTAATTTCTGAATTTAGAGAGGCTATGATTAGCCATTTTGAAATGACAGATTTGGGGTTAATGTCTTACTTTCTTGGTATTGAAGTGTGCCAAATGGATGGTGGTATTTTTATTTCCCAGAAAAAGTATGCAGTGATATTTTGAAAAAGTTTAAAATGGTTACTGCTAAACCAATAATGACCCCAATTGAAGAAAAATTGAAATTGACAGAAGATGGTATTGGTGATTTTCTTGATGCTACTTATTTTAGAAGATTGGTTGGGAGTCTTAGGTACTTAACTTCAACGAGACCTGATATCACTTTTGGAGTTGGCTTGATTAGCAGATTTATGGAATCCCCACGCCAATCCCATTTGCAGGCAGCTAAGAGAATTTTGAGATACATCCGAAGTATGCAGTCTGATGGTATTTTTTTATTCTCATACAGATGATACTAGCCTTGTTGGATATACAGATAGTGATTGGGTTGGTGATATGATTCAAAGAAAAAGTACTTCGGGTTATGCATTTTATTTGGGTAATGGTGTATTTTCTTGGTCGTCAAAGAAGCAACAAGTGGTGGCTTTATCTACAGCTGAAGCGGAGTACATGGCAGCAGCAAGTAGTGCTACTCAAGCGCTATGGTTAAGAAGAATGCTTGAGTTTCTACAACACGAACAAGAGGGTCCGACCAAGATCTTTTGTGATAGCAAGTCTGTTTTACCTATTGAATTGACAAAGAATCCAGTTTTTCATGGGCGCAGCAAACACATTGACATTAAATTCCACTTCATTCGTGAGTTGGTTCAAGACAAGGAAATTGTCATTGATTACTGTAAGACCGAAGATCAAGTGACTGATATTTTTACGAAACTGTTGAAGTTGGAGTCATTTGTCAAGTTGAAAAAAATATTAGGCATGTTTAAATTTGAAGATCTTGGTTTAAGGGAGGCATTGTAGGAGTTAAACGAAGTACCAATAGGAATTAGATTTGGTTATTAAGTTTTTTCCATATGTGTTTAGGTTATACATCTAAATCCAAATAGGTTTTTGTTTTGTGAGTAGGCCAAATTCAAGTTGTGATTTAGTTTAATTATACTTGCATAGGCATCCTATATATATGTACTATTGCTACTGCTCCTGAGCTGTGTGTGCAGAGAGCTTTGGTGAGAAGAAAATAAAAAAATTGTTTTGATTGTTGCTTTCTTTGCTTGTGGGTTAATTTTCGTTATTTTTGGGATTTTAAATCCTACAGATAAGTCTGTCCACATACGCCTTCTAATGTAGCAGCATATTTGGCTAAACAATACTGTTGATACATAAAAGGGAAGGAGACAATTAAGGATAAAAATGTATAGACGACAAGCTCGTTTATTGTTGTCCATATGTTGTTTCAGTTAGTATTAGTTCTCATTTCATTTTAGCTTCCTCAAATGAGCTGCTGTACAATGACAATCTTGCTGAATTGTCTACAAACTACCATTACTTTTGATCTGCTTTTGCATGTAATGAATTGAGACTACAAATCGTGTTGACAATTTACTGATTTGCACATTTACTGGATTTCTTGGTATCCACCACCTGATGCAGCCATTTGAATTTACAACCCCCACCTGATACATATGGTGTACACAATCACGTTTTAGCGAATATCGTGTATTTCATAACTATGGGTTAACGGTTGAAAATTTCTCTCAAAGATGTTACAAAGCGGCCAAATTCACCAGTAGTAGTTATCAGTATTTGCTCCACGGCACGGATCTGTTTCATTTGAAAACTTGAAGCTGGTACTACTACCATAGAACTCTGAATTAATTGAATCTAAAGACAGTAAAACATTAATTAACCATAAAAAAAATAAAAAATAAAATTGTAAGACACTAATGTATGCAGGATTCACAACAAATTATTAATTACCGGCTGCCGTAACGATTTGTCTACTACGGTCATTATTCAAGACTGACTTGAAATCAGAACCAGTTCTTGGCTCTTTTCTCCCATGATTTTGCTGCTTTTTTCACGTCTTTTGTTGCCTCTAAAAGCCCCTT
This sequence comes from Cinchona pubescens, assembly GCA_025175665.1. Lineage (NCBI taxonomy): Eukaryota > Viridiplantae > Streptophyta > Magnoliopsida > Gentianales > Rubiaceae > Cinchona > Cinchona pubescens. The sequence continues at coordinate 518,149 of JANKKI010000200.1, forward strand.
TGTCACCTGCTCATGTCCGGGAACTTCTTGCATCAGTGTCCCGTAATTTTCAAGTGCAGCGTCCCATCTTCGAGCTAAATCATATGAACCATGAGAAAGGATGACCACTTTGGTTTTTATTTTTTAGTATAGACTAATTTGATCCATTATTTTTAAAAGAAGACTAATTTGGGATCTAATCCTTAAAAAAGTTAGTATCCTATCTGAAATTTATAATGTAAATTATGGACAAATTAATGGAACTCCTAACAACACATCTGATACACGTTAATGACATTGTAATTATTACGTGGCTTGCTCCGTTAGGTTGTCCATGATTTGACCATGATTTGCGTAACAAGGATTTGATTGGTTAATTTTTTTTTCAAAAATAAAGAACAAATTAGTTTGTTGTCGAACGAAATTAGATGATACATCAAGGATAAGGGGTTAAATTGGTTTTTTATTTTCTTTTTTTTGTTAATAGTATTAGATGTTAAATTGGGATACTTATTTGATATTACGTTTTATCTAAGTTAGTTGTTCACTGACAGATATTTTATACATCTGTAATTATGTTGTAGATAGGTATCCATGTTTTTTATTCTCTTTTCTTTGTAATGCGGAAAACCAAGGATAAAAGGTCATGGAAAAAAGGTCAAGAAATTTACTTAAATGAAGATTCTAATTCGAACATGAAATAACAAGAAAAAAAAAAACTTTGTTCTTCGATCCTCCTATTCTTAGTTGTAGGCTTAAATATTACTTCTCCAAATTTATTCTTGAAACCTTTTCTCTTTTTTTTTTTTAATCAAATAAATTAATTTTTGAAACTTACCAATCCTGAGGAGAAAGCTACAAAAGGCCCTTCAATTTTGTTTTCCAAAACAAAAGGACATATCAAGAACACAACTTAATTAATTAATCTAAATCCATTTTAGATTTACCATTAGTGTGTGATCGATTTCCACTTAATTCACCTAACTCCATTTTTTGACTTATAAATAGAGCATAAACTTTCCAAGCCTATAATTAATTAGATGTTGTATTGCTGTAGATGTCTCTAGTTAATGGAATGAAAATTTTTCAAAAAATCATTGTACTGAGATAGGCAGCCTGCAGGTCAGTAGCCACTGAGGAGGTGGGATCTTTAGGTGGCGAACAAAAGAATGTGGTGGTAGCAATAATGATATTCAATAATAGGCATTTGCAGGTCTTCTTCTTCTCTATACAGTACACAGCACTCATCTGATGAACTATAGACCAAGAAAAAACTCTATACAACCACTCTTCTCATGAACTAGAAATTACACACGTACTCGTGTGTCCGTGCTTCCTGCTATGACGAGAAAGTATAAGTATTTAATAAATTATTTATTTTGGTAATTTAATTGTATTTCAGAATTCTTGATGTTAATTAACAAATATTGTCCTCTAATGAAAATTCAACGGTATCACAACTTGTTGATACTATAAAATATATCAATTTTAATTAGTTACAAATGATTGTGTAGTGTAACTAAATTAAGGAAAAAATATTAATTTAGTCTTTTATTTTTAAAATATCGATCAATTTGATTTCTTACATATTACAAAGATCAATTTGATGTCTCGTCCATAAAAAAAATTAACTTTGTAATAGAAATTATAGACAAACTAACGAAATTGTTAATTTTGCATCTACTACAAGTTAATAGTCACGTGATTATCATGTGGCTTGTTTTTCTTAGTTTGTTCACAATCGCTACTTCTGTCTAAATCTTAGATTAGTTTTTCTTTTTCTTTTTTAAGATGAGGTGCCAAATTAGTCTTTTATGATAAATAAAGAACAAACTTTGTAATAGAAATTATAGACAAACTAACGAAATTGTTAATTTTGCATCTACTACAAGTTAATAGTCACGTGATTATCATGTGGCTTATACACATCTTAGTTTGTTCACAATTTCTGTCTAAATCTTAGATTAGTTTTTCTTTTTCTTTTTTAAGATGAGGTGCCAAATTAGTCTTTTATGATAAATAAAGAACTAAACTGATCGATACACTAAAAATAAAAGATTAAATTAGTCTTTTTCTCTAAAACTATGATGATATAACCTCTCAGAAAAAGTAATATGAAATTTTTTACTAGGCTTCTTCAAATTTGGCCAATGATTACGTAAGTAATTTGTCAACAATTTTGGTTGATATAATTTTAGATTAATTTTTCATACACCATCAGCGTAATTTTTTTTTTTTTTTTTTTATATTAACGCTATATGTGGTATAAGTTCTGGGTGAAAACCATCATTAGTCGTTTGAAATTTTTTTTTAGAACCTTGAGTCTTCTAGTCAAACACGAGTTGTTTAGTGTGAATGCTATGACTGTTTAATTATACGTGCAAATCATGGAACACGTACATTCAATCTATTGATTTACCTTACACCCATCAATTGTGTGTTGCCAGTAATCTCGAATCCACTCATTGACATTGGGTGCTCCATGATTATTTCATCGACCTAGACTTGATCTTACATATCCTAGTTCTCCATTATATTTATAATAGTGATAAATAAACGTACATAAGGGTTAGAGTGGATAAAAAGACTAAAAGCCCTACTTATTCTTCCCAACAAGGAGTCAAATACTACGTATAGGCGTTTATAAAATTAATCACGATAAGTATCTATTATATTAATATAGTGTTTTTAACTTTTCCTCTACTTTTGAATCACTTAATTAATTATTCTATTATTTTTATATAATAGTTTATCTTCAATTAATGTAGCATAATACATAATTATTATTTAAAAAATCTATATGGTCAATAAAGCCACAAATAAAATTGGCTCCATTTGGATGTGTGTTTTTTTTTTACTCAGTACTTGCAATAATTATTTGATCAAAAGAAAATTCCGTTTGTTTATTCAATCATTATTTGACCATTATTTGTGCTATTCATTGTTTATCTTATTTGGTTTAAAAAGTAACACCAATTCATTATTTATGCTATGCATCATTTGTCTTATACATTTTTCTCTCCAATAATATATTATTTTCACTATTCATTATTTTTCTATTCACACCAACTACTCATTATTTTAATTATTCATATATGTTTGTTCCACATATATTTGTACTATTCATCTATGAATGCAACTATTCATTACGAATTTAGGTACAATTTAAATTTTTGTATGGGAAGCATTTTAGTGTATAATCGAAATAAATTCATATGAATACTTTTCTTACCAAATTGTGTGTAAAAGAGATCCAGATTTGAATTTATATAATCTATACACGGGACATGCCAAGTTACATACGTAGTAAATGCTTTCCTCGAAAATTATATTGAGGGCAAAATTTGGATTAAAAATTTCATGTTCAGACGTCCTAACTGACAAAAATAATTTTGAACTTTGCGATCAAACTTCCTTCCTTCTATCAACCACCTGTCATGACTACCACCACCATCACCCCCTCAATCAACCACCAATCCCATCTCTACCCTTCATTCTACCACCTTACTTCTTGCACCACTAGTTGATATGCCCCTCTTATCTTGCCACCTTATCCCTTTCCCTAGGCCCTCTATCCTATCTTGTCACCCTACGCCTCCCTCCTATTAGATCTGTCACCCCCTCTCCCACCTCCCATCGCTACCCATGCATCTTGCCACCCCCATCTCCAACCTAGAGATGTAGGAACCCCTCCCTGATCCACCTCCTATCATCATCCCTACCACTATCCGGCCATCCCAACTCTCCCCGCCCACCCAATCTACTTCCCACCATATTCCACACCTAGCCCTCCTTCTCTACTCCGATATTTTCCCCTTCTTAGACATCTAGAGATACCTTTCTTAGCCCCCTTCCATCCTATCTCGCCACCTATCAGAATTAGATCTTCAATCTATTATTTTCTTGATTTGTTTTTGAATTTTTAAATAATGTTCTTATTTTTTTCCCTTTTTATTTAGTATTTTTATTTTTATTATAAATTTTCCCTTTTTAATTTATCTAAAATTTTTTTTTCTGGTTTTTCTTACTTTTATTCTTATTCTTATTCGTTTTCTATTTTTCCTTTTTTCCCATTTCGTCTATACATTTTTATTTTTTATTTTTAAATTTTTGCTTATCTATTTACACGTTTAAAATAAAGTTTTATTTTATTTCGTATCCAAACATTCATTCTATTTCTGTCGAAATAATATCCCGTATCCAAACGATTATTTTATTTTTACCGGAATAATGTCTTGTATCCAAACACTTTTTTTTTTAACTTTATTTGGTCAAATAATTTTACGAAACAGCTAATGATATTTATTTGGTTGAATAATTATTCCGCATAATAGTACCCAAATAATGCCTATGTTCTTATAATGGCAAGTTGTGAGCTGACCTAGGACAATGCTCAGTTAAATAGGGGTGTTCAAAAAAATCTGTCGATCTGAAAAATAGATAGAACCGGTCTATTCTGAACCAAAAAAGATGGGTATTTGATCCGAATTTAATAAAACTGTTCGGTATTGACCCGTTCCATATATAACGGGTTCGGGTACCGGTTCATGTTTCTGTGAATCGGCGGGTACCCGAACCGGTCCACATTAGGGATATTTATGTAATTTCATTAATATGCAACCCTAAAACTAAGGACTATACTAAACTAAGGAGCACTGGAGGCTGGAGCAGCTGATTCTTTTCTTTCCTATTCTTTCTTTCTTTCACTCGGCGGCGGCTCTTTCCCTTTTCTTTTCTTTCATCTTTCTCACTCTCACTCTCACTCTCAGATCTCACTCATCACTCATTAGATTTCAATCAGCTCATTCTCACGCTTCGAAGCTGCTTCGGATCTAAAATCTGCTTTGCGCGACTAGGACTGCTTCTGCTTCTGAGATCTGCTGGCTACTTTTGCCTGCGCGTGACTGCTTGCTTCAAATCAAAGTAACTTTTTTTTTTTTTTTGGTTGGTTGAATTAAATCATATCATATGTTTATATATTATTGATTTATTTGTAACTGATTTTGATATGTGTATATATATATGTTCATATGTATTTTTTTTTTGTTCATAAGTCGATTTTTTTTTTTTTGATGTTCATATGTAGATTTTTTTTTTTTTGGTGTTCATAAGTCATTTTTTTTTTTTAATGTTCATGAGTAGATTTTTTTTTTTTTAATGTTCGTAATTCGTATGTGTGACTGATTTATAATTTTTTGTCTAAAAGAGTCTTTAAATTTTTTTTCTCTTGTAATAATATATAGTTGCAATTAATTTATGTTTGTGTAATTAAAATTTAGAAAAATCTATGTCATATACAAATTTTTTTTTTGTATAAGAGACATTTTGCAAGAGAAAATGTTCATACTATGTAGATTTTTTTTTTTTTGGGTGTTCATAAGTCTCTTATATATATATAGATATGTTTTATGAGACATAAGTATATATTATTTTTTTTATGTTCGTAATTTCGTATGTATGACTGATTTATAATTTTCTATCTAAAGAATCTTTAAATCATTTTCTCTTGTAATAATCTATAGTTGCAATGAATTTACATTTGTGTAATTAAAATATAGAAAAATGTATGATTGCACTTATCCATGTTAAACATTTGTGTAATTAAAATAATATTTTGTATTTGATGTGTGATTTATTTTTAATTGATACTATTAATTTCTAATTATATTTTTGAAAAACTTGCAGAACTAACAAGATTAACTGATGAACATCCCGTGGTCAACATTGAAAACTAAAGAACACAACAATCTACTCTCTACTTGTAATTTTATGTTCTTGTATTGTTTGTTGTTGGAATATGACAATATGTATTTGAAGACTTTAAATTTGGGTTGTGTTTTCTTTCTTTTTTTAGTTGATACAAGTAAGGGACAGTGAAGTGTAATGGACTTGTATTTGCATGTTGATCTTGTAGACTTCTTCTTGTGAGCTGCAATGGACTTGTACTCTTGTGGACTATTGGACTTGTGTTTTAAAGTTTAATCCTAATAGTTTGTGGTTGTTGAGTTGGTAAATTTCATAGGTACTCTCTGTTGTTAATAGTTTGTAGTTGTTGAGTAGTGAATGGGAATTGTGTTGCTACTTCTGGTACAGAATTGAAAGTGAGGTGTGTTGCTGTTGCTGGAATGAACTGAAATTTGAAAGAAAGGTTTTGTTTCTTCTTTTTTTTTTCTATTTTTTATTTATGTCACAGGGTCGGGTATCCGTGAAACCTGACTCGTTTCAACCGGATTACCGGTCATCCGATTACCTAAAATTTATGGATCGAGTACGGTTCAAAAAATAGTGAACCGATAAGACCGGTTCGGATTACTCCAAATACTCATGGACCGGGTACTCGGTCCATGAACAACCCAAAGTTAAGTCCAGGCTCTTATTTTCTTGGCCTTATTTATAATGTGACAGACATGATGGATCTAATGAATGCCATATTTCATTTCTATCTTAAATAAGCGCTTAATCGAAGCCATCTTAAATTGAAATATTTCAAAGATAAACTATGATGGTTTATGTTCGTATCGAAAAGGCTTCTTTGTCCATAGTTCGCTTGGTTCTTGTTCTTCTTCTCACAATAATCTTTTGCTTCCTGGGAAGTGCTTCAACTTCTAAATGAAATAAGAGGCTGCTGCACTTTTTAAATGGAAAGCCAGTCTTTTCGAACAAAAATAATCCCCTGTTAACTTCATGGATTCTCCAGCCAAACACATCTAATTCTTCTAATAATTTTTCAAAAGAAATTTTTGCCTATCCCTGCAGTTGGTATGGTGTTTCTTGCATTAATGGAAGTGTCAACAGTTTGAACCTCAGAGAATCAAGCATACATGGTACACTCTACAAATTCCCATTTTCATCCCTCCCAAATCTTGAATATCTTGATACGTCTGAGAATGAAATGGACTTTCGGGCAGCATACCGCCTCAGATAGGTAACCTCTCCAAGCTCATTTATCTTGATTTGAATCTCAACGTGTTCTCAAATGAAATACCCCGGGAAATTGGCAGGTTGAAAAATCTTCAAACTCTTCACCTAAAAGAGAACTTCTTAAGTGGCTTAATCCACGAGGAGATAGGCCAGTTGAGGTTTCTAAGTGATCTTGATTTAGCTTCCAACTTTCTTTATGGCCCAATTCCTTCTTCCTTGGGAAATTTGAATAACTTCGCTAATTTATCTCTCAAAGATAATGTACTCTCAGGTCCAATTCCTCCAAAAATAGGAAATCTTGATAATCTTGTAGCGGTTAACATGGATGACAACTTGTTATCAGGGCCTATTCCATCCACTTTTGGTCATTTGAATAAGTTAGAGGTGTTGTGGCTTTCCCGCAATAGCCTCTTTGGTCCTATTCCTCCTGCGTTAGGAAATCTAACATCACTTGATACTCTGAACTTATTTCACATTAATAATCTCAGTGGCTCAATCCCGCCATCACTAGCTAATCTGTCCAACTTGTCCCTTCTGGAACTAGACTGGAATCAACTCTCAGGTTCAATTCCCGAGGAGTTGGGCAATCTCAAGTTTCTTGAGGTCCTGGGACTAAGCGATAATCTATTAACCGGTTCCATTTCTGCGGCATTAGGCAATTTGAGTAACTTGCAAACTTTATATCTTCTCAGAAACAACATTTTTGGTCCTATTCCCCAAGAGCTTGCAAATTTGACTAAGTTGGTTGATGTGAGCATGGCTGGAAATCAATTCACTGGTCATTTGCCTCGAGGGCTATGCCAAAGTGGAGTGCTCAAGTATCTCGGCGTATTTGAGAACATGCTTAAAGGTCCAATTCCTAGAGTGCACAAGTTTATTTTATGCTTCCTTTTGTGGGAATCAATTCACCGGAAAACTCTCTAAAATGTTTGGAGTCTATCCACACTTGAACTATATTGATCTTAGCAACAACAATTTTTTATGGCAAACTCTCGGCTAATTGGGGTAGATGTCAAAACCTGACTACTCTGAAGATTGCAGAAAACAACATCTCAGGCCGTATACCTCCTGAATTAGGAAATTTAACTATGCTATATGAACTTAATCTTTCCTCGAATCACTTAATTGGAGAGGTTCCAATGGAATTTGGAAATTTAACTCAGTTAAATATACTCGATCTTTACTCAAATAGCTTAACTGGGAAGATTCCAAAGGAATTTGAGTAGCCGACTTAAATTACTTTCCCTTCAAGTTTCCTTATTATTATTATTATTATTATTTATAAACAAACAATGTAAGAATTTTATTGAATCAAGGCATCATCCGCAAGGAATTTGTCACGCCCCAAAAACGGGACCGTAACACGCCGCACTAATGGTACACCGGACCAAAGCGCAAGGCACAAACGAACAGAGCAACAAACTTAACCGCATTGTAATAGAACCATCAAGCCATTTCTTAACTATAAAACCAAATATTTCATTTGTTCTTCACAATAATACGAATTACAAAATTCCTTCTTAGTACAAAAGATGCTACAACAAAAACAAAGTTCATCAATACAAAACCTATCTAATACACTACCCCTTTCCAAACAAAAGAGAAGCTTGGCAGATTATTCGCAGAGTCCTACCAGTAATGTGGAATCTGGAGAAAATCTAAAAGCTGCTAACAGCATGGAGAGTCAAAGACAGAAAAAACCTAATTAAAAAATCTAAGTCACGTGGGGTGTTCAGGTGTAGACAGCTGTGTCTTATACACATGGTAGATGTTCAAATGGGGCCAAGCATTGCGATAAAAAGAAAACATAAAGATAATAACATTTGTGAAAACCATAGTTATGAAGCAGTTTCTAAAATGTCTCATGCCATTTAAACATCAATAAACCATAATCATAAGTAGTTTTCTAAACTGTCTCATGCCATTTAAACGTCAGGCATGTCCAAAACATAGCCAAAAAGATCAAATCATTTCAAAACATAGTATTCTAAAGCATAGCTGAAATAACAAATCCAAGTATAGTTTCAATCCGGAATTTAATAAAGCATAGCGAACAAATCCAAGTACAGTTTCAAAAATAGCATGAGTATCTTTTAGGCTCAACAGTATGACTTTCAGTACTAGCCAGATCTAGTAATCTACCACACCTACTAGTCTGACCGGGAGGTCAAGTTATCCCATCACAAGACCCGGTATCAAATAGTTCATAACATTCACAGAAGTCACCACGGCGTCCCATGGATGACTATAGAACCGGTTCTCCACAAATCACACATTTCCAAACACATCCAAAATTATATACCTAGGTCACCTATGAGCCAAAACAGTCATAAAATGCTTTCATATCAAAAGAGTTTGCAAACATATCAATTGATTAACATAAAATAGCTTGGTCCCGATTTCATATATAATAATTCCAAAACTTGGTAAAAGTGCAGTTCCAAACATCATACACATTTTAAAATCCATCCAAACATATTTGAAAGTCGTTAAACAACATTTTGACTGGGTTTTTCTTATCTTGGTTCGGATTCGAGGACTAATCCTTTCGCCAACAAAATCCAATTCCAAGGTATTCAAGGGACCTTGGTTACAACCCAACTCAAAACAACATATTCAACCAACCAACAAAATCCAATTCCAAGGTATTCAAGGGACCTTGGTTACAACCCAACTCAAAACAACATATTGTCAACCAACCAACAAAATCCATAAACGGAAAGATTCACCGGAGCAATAGCCGGGACTATATCAATAGCATTCCACAACAATCCATACCTCATAACCACTACAATTAACTCTATTACAACATTAGAGCAACAACCTATGGGTGGAATTCCTCTTTACTACCAAACTAAAATTTTTATCGATTAGCCACACGCATGATTCAAACATGCTTCCTATCCAACCCACTACCAAGGAAACACTTAAAATCATCAAAAGATCATTAAAGACCCTTCAAACATAACCAATTATCCAAATTATCCTAGTTGCGCCAAACTTCCGCTTACTTACAAAATGAAGGGAAATCAATTCCACTTGGTTTCAAGTCTCAATTCCTATCCAAACTAACCTTAAAACACTCTTAAAACATCATTATGTGCATAGACATAAGCATTCATAGCATAACACTCTAGGCCACATATGGAAGACAAAACCCCAACTCATAATCTTAAAATTTGTAATCTAACCTATGAAAAGTTGTTAAAAATCAACCCCAATCACTTCCAAAACACTAAAAACAACCCATAACATACATAAATCATAACTTATAAGGCTGCAAAGAGGGTTTTATTCAGCCATAAAGAATCCTACAAAACTTGAAATTAAAGCTTGGATCATAAAGCCCATAAGCCATAAATGCTAAAATACATAAAATCTTACCTTCCAAGTGATTTCTACTTGAAATCCAAGAAAATTTTTGGGGAAAATGGAGGAAGAGGAGTTCAGCTGCTGCTAGGAAGAAATGAGGAAGAAACAACAAGAAGAAGACTTAAAAAGCTTCCAAAGTTGACCCAAATAGTACGAGTTGACCAAATAGTCTCTCAAGTTCCTCTATTTGACCCAAAACTAATTTTTCTACTAGATTAACATTTTAAATCAGCCATCATACAACACTCATACACCACAATGCACTAATTACACTTAGTCCAATTTTTGACCCGTTTACCCGTCGGAACCGAAATCGCGTAAACCTCGAAAAATAAGCAAGTAAATTGAAAAACGAATAAGTTGAAGTACTTTATGACTAAAAATAATATGAAAAATATTTTAAACCAGTTAAAATCAAAGAAAAGGCTATTAAAATACTGGATTTCACAGAATTACTTAAGGTCTCTTTGCTTTTCCCGATTCTTGCTTGAACTTTTCTTTATTAAGTTTGAGTGTTTTTTTTGTTGTTGTTGTTGTTGTTACATAGTAATATATTTGCCTTGTCTGATTGATGTAATAAGTTCAAAGCTTCCCAACTCAAATTTTATATTTCCAAATATGTAAACTAAAGAGAAAAATTTACAATACTGAATTTATTAGCACTTCAAAATGCAATTAACTATGATTAACATGGCTTTAAGAGGTTCCACTCATTAAACCATGAAACCTTTTTAACCGTTATTTGTTTGGATATTTTTTGAATAATATGTATAATAATTTTCTAAAATGTGATATATATTTACAAAAGTATGATTTCAAGACGTATTTTGTACAGGACTATCTTTCAAAATATTATTCTCAGAATAATTTTATCCAAAATATTTTATTTGATAAAATATTTTATTTGGATAATTATTATTCTGAATATTATTTAGATAATAATATAATTGTTTTTTTGAAATGTGATATGCATAAGATAAAAAAATGATTGAAAAATATGTTTGAATAATAATTACAAAATATTATTTAAAAAATAATAAATAGTAAACCAGCTCTGTTTCTTCTCATTATTTATTATTCTCTAAATAATATGGTGAAGTTGGAGTAGCAGTCCTATAACAATGATCTTGCAGTGAGTTTTGGTGGGGGCTTAATTTGGCCAAACGGGAATTTCTTCTAGAGAATGATAAAACAACATATGAGCTTGAGGCTTTTAATTTCATTCATTCGACTAATTAACTGGTTAATGGTTGGTACCTTTAATCTTGAATACAGAAAGCCATTTGGTGCAAAATATCATTATTGGAAAAAAGCTTCTTAACTTCTTAACTTACTTCCATGTGAATGAAACCTGGCGACCTTTGTACAACATTGGTTATTCATTATTTTACAAATAATATTTTATAATAATTCAATAATACATTTTTTAATTACTTTTTATTTCATATGTATCACAACTCAAAAAATTTGCTATAATAATTTTTTTAATTAATATTCTAAATAATAATAGTTATCTAAACAAAACTAATTCCTTTATTAGTTGTACTAGTATGGGAGTACGCTTTTTGCATATTTGGATATACTAATTGTTTGATTTTTATTGTTATGAATTAAAAAATAAAGCATGTTTGGAGATAGTAACTATTTGATTTTTTTTAGTTCACTTAATTTTTTGCTTATATGATTTCTGTTTCAACGTTTAACTAAGTCACAAAATTTTTTCTACTTCGTATGAATTTATAGAAATATTTGCTCATAGGTAATTTTTATATTTTTTTAGGTATATTTTGTTCAAAATATAATGGATTTGTTTAGTTTAATAGTTAAAAATTTTTCATAAGAGCTAAAAATAATTGTGTCTTGTAAATGACACATCTACTTTGTAATTTTTAAAATAGAAGTCTATTTTCTCAATTGAGAATTGTTGAAGTATTCTACAATAAGTTCATTGGTACTCTATTTAACTTTAAAAGTAGGAAAGTTTAAAACATCACAAACTGGAGCATAATATATGACAGGAAATATATTAAAGTTTATTATTATATTTATTGTGTAAGTTTAGTAATCAAATAAAATAGTATAATCTTGACAAATGTTGACAATTTATATAGTTTATTGGAACCCTTTATTATCTTCAACTATTCAAGTTCCATCCTATTAATTTTAAATTTATCAAGCGCATTAGAATATTTGATTGTTCTTGAATCCCTATATCTCTCTTAGAATCAACTTGATGAAGGAACCATTCATGTGCAAATACTAAATTGCAATTTCTAATTTAGGAAACAAAATTTCTCTAAGATATATAGTTTGCAACTATAGAAATTATATGATGAAAATAGAAAAAAAAAAAGAAAAGTGAAAAATAGTCTACCAATATTTAGTAATTTACAACAAAAAATTTAGTGACTAATTTATTATTTTAAAACTATTAATCTGTATAGTACTAAATAAAAAGGTATATATTCAATAATATAACTTTTATTTGGTAGAATAAGATCAACAACATAAAACTATAATAGCTATCAACTTGTATAGTAATAATTCAAAAGTAATAACTCTTTGAGGAGTATTTACATAAATAGCTTGAAAACTTATTTTTAAAAAAAGACATGCAAGTTAGGAACATAACAAAGTGAATAAATTTTATAGTAAGGGTAATTTGGAAAGAAAATCTAAAACTAAATAAAACTTCTTAATTTCTTATGGTATATATTCAATTAATTATTTAATAACTTTATTTAATATTCATCTGTTATTTCTAAATCTATCAAAAGATTCTACTCTATGAGGAAATTTGCTTCAATGAAATTTAATTCTAAATATGTCTAAAAAATTTCGTTTTACTTCATGTGCACTCTTTTAGGATTTTTTTCTCATTAAGGGTCTAAAAATATAAATGAAATATGTAAATTTATTTTCAAGTAAATTTTATTTTTTTATTATTTCTTGATTTCTAAAATCCATCCCAATAAAATTATTTCTTACTCTTTTATAATTTTCTAACTCATTTCTAATATTCCATTAGAAAATTTATTTTAATCAAATTTATTTCCTAATATAAAACCTTAAAAGTAGGTTTTATTTCCTGTTTTACTCTTTGAGGAGTATTTATATAAATAACCTAAATAATCATTAAAAAAGGCATTCAAGTTAGGGGACATAACAAAATAAATAATTTTGTAGTAAGAATAACTTCAAAAAGAAAATTTAATCATTAAATCATATTTTGTCTTTTAATATAGTATAGATATAGATTACTTTATGCTATTGTCTGATAGCTCTATAATTAGAGTTATTTTATAGTATTTTATGCTTAATTTGTATGATTTTAGTCTCGATTTTCGAGGTTTAGCGGTGGTTCATTAGTCTGATAGTAATTCGTAAATTTTTTTTTTTTTTTGTGTTAATAGTTTATTTGGTGTGCTAATGTGAGAAGACGGCTAATAATGGTGATTTTATTTTGTGTGCAAGAATTCGAAAGAGAAAGATTGTCATTCAACATTCAAGGGTGAAATTTGGACCAGGGAAAAAAAAAAAAAAAAAAAAAAAAAAGAGGAAGGGGCTCGCATGAAGCGACCAAAATAGTGAAAGCAGCTCGCTCCACGCGAGCTCAGGCATAAGCAAGCTCGCTTCGTGCGAGCTTTGTCTAAGAAAAAGAGCTCGCATCTAGCGAGCATGAGTTTAGGCAACAAGAGTAGTCCATCTAGGACTTGATTGCTGGAAACGTGGAGTAAAGACCATTTTGACAAAGAATGGTTCTCAATTAAAAAGGGGTGTAGTTTAGTTTAATAGATATACTTCTAGCCGAGAGTTCATGATTAGATAGGCTTGGAAACTCTTTTATATATATATATATATATATATATATATATAATATATATAGATTTTTGATCACATGTCGATTGAACACTTATTTCTTAGGGAGAATTCAACGTTGCAATTTTCAATTTTAATTATTCCAAGAATATTTTAGGTAATTTCATTCCTTTAAATTATTCTTGTTCTTAATTTTATTTCTTGCTTCAATTTTCTTGCAATATTAATTTTAATAACAACCCTAGTTTTATTTTGATCAAGATTTTTTGTAATTTAATTAATTCTTGCATGTTTATTTCAACCATGATACACTAAATTAATTAGGGTTGGGTACGGGTAATGCAAATACAGATTAACTCAAGAAATGCTTAATCGGAAAAATTTTATTTGTGGGTAATGATTAAATTCAAATGGACAATTCAAGAATGTAGCTACTTCTTGTTTTGGTTAGGTTAGCTGAGGTGACACGGAAGTCGATCCCCTGTCATAGATCTGTGTTAATTAATAGACTAGGTTAATTCGAAATCGTGATTGTGAGAATTACTTGGTTAAATTATAAATTTAATCCATATACAATTCAATTTAATTGATTTAGGTCAGAGAGGAATCTACCCCTAAATTAATTAATTTGACATGATCCAATTACACGAGGAATCGATATTGGGTTGATAATTGGGAATTGAACTTCTATTCAATCTAATTTAACCGATTGATTGATAATTTGAGTAATTTTGGAAAATTATTAGCCTAGTACCTAACCTGTCTTTTATAATATTTTAAATCATTTTATTTAGCGTTATTTAATTGCATTTATTTAATTCCTGTTTTAGTTATAGATTTAGTTTAGTTTATTTTAAAAATTCAAAATACTCATTTGTGATCGTCTAAATAAAAATTATCCAATACTTTCTATATTTGTTTACTCAGTCTCTGTGAGAACGATCCTTATTCACCCTACTACACTGATACCGTGCACTTGCTAGAATTAGTAGAAAGTTGTGAATAGGTTAATTTAACTTCTCCTACATCAAGTTTCTAGCAACATTGCCGGGGATCAAAAGAACTTTGATATGGAATATTAGAAACTCTAAACGACAGCAACAAGGAGAATCAAGTTCTAGTATGGCGTAGGAAAGAGATCTGAGACAATCGATAAATGTTGATAATGTAGAAGGTGATGGGGACAATGGGCACAATAGACCTATTGGGAATAATCATTCCCTACGGGTTTATTCTTTGCCAACTTTTGATGGAACCAAATCGAGTGTCATAAGGCCACCTATTCAAGCAAATAATTTTGAAATTAAGCCTGCTTTGATCTCCATGTTACAACAACATGCTATTTTTGGGGGACTGCCGAATTTAGACCCAAATAGCCATTTATTGAATTTTGAGGAAATCTGTGACACCTTTAAGCAAAATGGAGTCAGTGCTGATTCATTCAAATTGAGATTATTCCCTTTTTCACTGAGGGATAGGGCCAAGTTGTGGTTGCAAGGTTATAAGTAGGGAACATTTACTATTTGGAATAGATTAGCTCAAGCATTTATGACAATATATTTTCCCTCATCTCAAAAACAGCCAAGCTTAGAAATGATATCACTTCCTTTAGCCAGCAAATTGGAGAGAATCTCAGCGAGACGTGGGAACGGTACAATGATTTACTCAATAAATGCCCACATCATGGACTACTAATATGGATACAGATTGATACATTTTATAGCGGGTTACTCCAAGAAACCCGTGAAGCAGTTGACTCTTCAGCAGGTGGTTTATTATCAGCAAACAAGGCGCCAGAGGAAGCACAGGAACTCCTTAACATGATGTCAGACAACTATTTCAAATATTCAACATCACCGTTAAGAGAATCAAGAAAGGGAGCTCATGAGTTGGATATTTGGATGCATTACTGGGTCAACAAAAAGTAATGGTAGGACAAATGACAACTTTGACAGAGCAGATAGAAGGAATGAAAGTGATGCAGTGACTACATCACAACCACTTGTGTGTGATTTTTGTTCAGGTGACCGTCCAAATGGTTAGTGCAGCACCCCAGGTTCTTCTTCTTCTGTCACAGGATGTGACTCTGACTATCCACTAGATGAGCAAATAAATTACATGGGGAACCAAAATTAGATTCAATTTAGACCTCAGAACAACCTGTATAGCAATACCTACAATCCGGGTTGGAGAAACCATCCAAACTTTTTCTGGGGAAATCAGCAGAATCAAGCTCAAAATCAATCACAGAGTTCAAATTATAGACCACCTTTCCAGTAGCAGTATCAACCCCAACACAATCAACTGCAAGCGTCACCACCCCAGCCAGAAAAAGAGAATCAGCTAGAGAAGGTTCTCACACAGTTCATCCAGTTCAGTACTGACAAAATGAAAAGTCAGGATGCTGCAATAAAAAATCTTGAGAATCAAATGGGTCAAATGGCAAGGACTATAGTTAAAAGGCCTCTTGGAGCACTACCAAGTGACACCATTGCTAACCCAAGAGTGCAAGCAAAAGCCATCACGTTTCGGAGTGGAAAAGTATTAGAGCCTAAACAGATTGAGAAAAAAAAAAGACAGAAATGAGAATGAAAAGAAAGTTGAAGAATATGTGAAAATTTTTGACTTTCAGACAGTGAAGATGATACTGAGATAACAAACAGGGGCAAAGGAGAGGAAAAGAAAGCAAAAAAGTATAAAATTCCAGCTAGGAGGATGCAGAAGTCAACCCACAGAGCAAACCTGTCAAAGTTCCATTTCCTAATCGACTGAAGGGCGAGGATCAACAGAAAAGGTTTAAGAGGTTTCTAGAGATTTTCAAGAAGGTTGAGATCAACATAACTTTATGGAGGCTCCTGAAAATATGCCTAGTTATGCAAAATTTATGAAGCAAATGTAGACACCTATTTTTGTCCCTTAAGTTTTCCCCTATTTTCCTTTTAATTTGACTCTCAATTTTCTTTTTAATTTCCCTTTTAATTTCTTTTTAACCTGCCTTTTGATTTCCTCTTAATTTATCCTTTAATTCTCTCTTAATTTGTCTTATGGTGTTTAATTATTATGTGTTTTATGCATTTTTGAAATACAAAGAATGAGTTTTAATATTATTAAGTTTTTAGATTTTTCAACAAAAAAAAAAAATTCAGCGCGAGAACAAGATCACATCGTTCACTGACAGAAATTTGTCGCGCTGAATTTTTTCTTTGCATTTTTTCACCCATTCTCACCAAATTTTAGATGCCCCATACTCCCAACATGACAAGGAATGGTCTTTGACCATTTTTACACTCAATTCACCTCTTTAAAGAGCAAAAAAATCAGTCTAAAGTGGAGGGGACGAAATTTCTGCAGAAAAGAAAAGAGAGAAAATTTTCTAAGTCTGGAAACTTTTCCAAACAGCCAACTTTGAGCAAAAATTCCAAATGATCTAAAAGTAATTAGACTAAACTCAAAGAAGAAAAGTTGTAGAGAGTACCTGGAACTACAACTTATCTTTGTAAAGTTCAAGGAAAATCATTCATTTGGAGGGTCAAAAACGTGGTAGAATCAGGCTGGTGGCCAAAAAAATCTGCAGAAAAAAGAGATTTTCCAAGTCTGGAAAATTTTCCAGACAGCCAACTTTGAGCAAAAATTCCAAACGATCGAAGAGGAATTAGACTAAAATAAAAGAAGAAAAGTTGTAGAGAGTACCTGGATCTACAACTTATCTTTGTAAATCTCAACTAAAATCATTCATTTTGAGGGTAAAAAACGTGGTATAATCAGGCTGGTAGCCAAGAAAATCTGCAGAAAAAAAGAGATTTTCTAAGCTGGAAAATTTTCCAGATAGCCAAATTTGAGCGAAAATTCCAAATGATCGAAGAGGAATTAGGCTAAACTTAAAGAAGAAAAGTTGTATAGGGTACCAGGAACTACAATTTCTC
Source organism: Cinchona pubescens (assembly GCA_025175665.1). Taxonomy (NCBI): domain Eukaryota; kingdom Viridiplantae; phylum Streptophyta; class Magnoliopsida; order Gentianales; family Rubiaceae; genus Cinchona; species Cinchona pubescens. The sequence goes on from JANKKI010000200.1 coordinate 536,163, forward strand.
TTTGTAAAGCTCAAGCAAAATCGTTCACCTGGTGGGTGAAAAATGTGGTGGAAGAAGGCCGGTTCATCAACCGGAAGCTTGGAGGTGCGGAAAGCAAATTCGGCTAAAACGCACTCCAAGCCGAGCATAACCAATTCCACCACATTCTTGAGGCTGAGGTGAGTTAAATGAGCTTTTGAATCGATTGTTTTGGTGACAAAATGATTATTTCAATATTTTTGCATTATTTATGACTTAATTTTCATTTTTTTATTATTATTTTTTAATTTCTTCTAAGTTACATTTTAATGAAAATAACCACCAAACTTTAATTTGATTTTTGTTTGACATTTTAATATGTTTAATTACCCTTTGATTGTGAAATTACCGTTTTGCCCTTAGGAGTATTAAATTGTAACTAGGCTCTGATTTTGCACATATTTTTAGTTTATTTTGTGATTATTTGTGCTTTATATAATATTTATGCTTTTCTTACTTGTTAAATGATGTGAATTTACTCTTCTGTCCTCAAATTTTGTTTAATTGCACGACTGGATATTAAATATTTAAATCAAACTCAATTTAGTCCATGACTTAATAACTGTATCAATAATATAAAATCGGGCTAGAAGTAAACTTTGGCGTGTATGACAAATGACCATTTTGCCCCTTGGGAGTTAAAGGGCACTACAAGCTAAATGTGTGCAACTTTAAATTGGACCCCGGGCTAAATTTACCTGTCAATGTTCTTTATTATTTATCATTTATTTTCATTTCCTCATTAATATGTATATATTTTTATTACTTTTAAACTATCTTAAGCACACGTACGCTACAAAGTCGGCAATAATGAATACTAAAATTGAAAAGGGAAACGCGATAAAATCATGCAACCGGTCCAACGCCGGGTAAAGTGGGTGCCTAAGGGAAATTCAAATCTATTAAGAACCTTTCCATTTTACAACAGGATTGTGAACTCATGTTTCTTGAATTACTAGACCAGGAGTCAATCTAGACTAGGGTTTATTTTTTCTTTAAATTTGATGTATTTTTGTGTCCCAGCGCACCAACACACTGGGTGGCGACTCCAATCCTGTGTTCCCTAGCTTAGATTATTTTTGTACAATTCATAGTCGCATTTAAAGCCCCGTTATGTAATAGTAAATAGGTGATTCATTTAAATTGATAATAGTAAGTAGGTAATTTCTGTTTGTAATAGTAAATAGGATTTTTGCATTTAATCACCTATTTCACGAGTGCTGCACCACATTGGCGACGGTGCCAGTCCCAAAGGTGAGGGCCAGACTGCGGGTTGTGGGGGGTGCGACAGCAAATACTTGCAAGCAAGAAGAAATTACTGGGAGACGAGATTTTATGCTTAAAAAAGGGATGGAGTGCCATCATCTAGAAAAAGTTACCTCCCAAGATGAAGGACCTTGGTTCGTTTTCTATTCCATGTACCATAGGAAGGAATTTGAAAGGGCATTATGAGATTTAGGGGCATCCATTAATTTGATGCCATATCAATTTATAAGAAGTTGAATGGCGTGGAGCTTAAATTGACAAATGTCTCACTCCTACTGGTAGATAGAAGTATAAAGTATCCTGTGGCTATAGTAGAGGGTATTTTGGTCAAAGTAGATAAATGTTATTCGCCAGAAGATTTCATTATATTAGACATGGAGGAGGAAGAGAACATGCCGTTGATTTTTGGGAGACCATTTTTGGTAACTGGCAAAGCACTGATTGATGTACAAGAAGGAAAAGTTTTTACAATTAAGAGTCGATAATCAGACTGTCAATTTTTCTGTCTTTAATTCTCTCAAGCTTCCGTCTATATATGATGATTTAATAATGATTGATGTAGCTGATAAATTGGTTGATGATTTTTGTAGGTACGAGGTTCCACGACTACCCTTGGAGAAAGTCTTGATGCATGCAAGAGACATTGAGACGCATGATGAAGCGACAAGGACATGTTTAAAGATGCTGGAGGCAAACCCTCCAGTTAAGGAGCCAGTTCCACGAGAAGAGTTAGGTAAGGGGGGTCTCCGACCAACAAACCCCCCAAGGTAGAGTTAAAACCACTTCCTATACATTTGAAATATGTAATTTTAGGTGAGAATGACACGTTTCCAGTTATTGTTAATGCTAGGTTGTCTGATGAGAAATTATGTGAATTACTTGATGTTTTGAGAAACCACAAATGTGCAATAGCATGGAGCATTCATGACATAAAAGGGATTAGCCCTACCGTGTGCATGCACAAAATCTTAAACTGCTGACTGAAAATTATAAGGCTTGTAGACAACCTCAGCGTAGGTTTAACCCTACTCTAAAGGAGGTGGTAAGGAAAGAAGTTATGAAATTGTTAGATGCGGGCATTATCTATGCAATTAGTGATAGTGAGTGGGTTAGTCCTACTCAAGTAGTGCCTAAGAAAGGTGGGATGACAGTAGTAGTCAATTAGAAAATTGAACTTATCCTATCCAGATTAGTCACAGGATGGAGGGTTTGTATAGATTAGGAAATTAAATGAAGCCATTCATAAATATCACTTTCCCCTACCCTTCATTGACCAGATGTTAGAGCAATTAGCAGGTCATGGTTTTTTAGACGGGTACTTCAGGTATTTCTAGACTTCTATAGCTCCGGAGAACCAAGAGAATACCACATTTACTTTGTCTGTATGGCAACTTCGCTTATCGAAGGATGCCTTTTGGTTTATGTAATACACCAAGCACATTTCAAAGATGCATGTTTGCCATTTTTCATGGCATGATTAGGAAAGTGCATTGAAATTTTCATGTATGATTTCTCTATTTTTGGGTCTACATTTGATGATTGTTTGCACAACTTTTCCCTTGTTCTTAAACGATGTGAGAAAACAAATCTTTCACTTAATTGGGAAAACTACCATTTTATGGTACAAAAAGGGATAGCTTTGGGTCATAAAATATCCACTAAGGGTATTGAGGTAGATAAAGGAAAAATTGAAGTAATAGAAAAACTACCTCTACCGAGTAATGTTAAGGGAATTAGGAGTTTTTTAGGACATGTCAGGTTCTATCGACGTTTCATTAAGCTAGACCCTTGTGTAATTTATTGCAGAAAGATGTGACCTTTAATTTTGATGAAAATTGTGTGCATGCATTTAACATTCTTAAAAAGGCCCTGGTGACGGAACCCATCGTTGTAGCGCCCGATTGGTCCTTACCTTTCGAGCTAATGTGTGATGCCAGCGATTTTTCTGTGGGTACAGTTCTATGTCAGAAAAAGGACAAGATTTAGTTGCATTTTATTTACTACGCTAGTAGAACACTTAATGAAGCTCAAGTGAATTATTCCACTACTGAAAAGGAATTACTAGCTATAGTTTTTGCATTTGATAAATTTTGCTCATATCTGATAGTGTCAAAAACAATTGTTCATACTGACCACTCTGCTTTGAAGTATTTATTATCTAAGAATGATGCTAAACCCAGATTAATACGTTGAATTTTATTGCTGCAGGAATTTGACTGGGAAGTGGTTGATAAGAAGGGTAGTAAGAATATAATAGCAGATCATTTGTCCAGACTGGAACTACCAAAAGAAGAAAGTTTAGAATTGTCACCCATTTGAGAGGAATTTCCATAAGAGAAATTTATGGCAGTGAGTATAAATCCGTGGTATGCAGACAGTTAATTATCTAGTAACGAAAGTTCTTCTACCGTCGATGGACTACAATCAGAAGAAAAAGTTCTTCTCATATTTGAAATTCTACTATTGGGATGAACTTTACTTGTACCAACGATGTCTTAACAACCAGATGATCAGGAAGTGTATGCCCGAGGAAGAATGGAAAACGTGCTTTGAATGTGTCAATCATCACAAGTTGGGGGGCACCACAACAATCAAAGAACAGCTGCTAAGGTTCTTCAAAGTGGATTATACTGGCGATCGTTATTCAAATATGCTAAAAAATTGTAGAACACTGCGATGAATGCCAAAAAGTAGGGAACATATCTCGTAGAGATGAGATGCCCCGCAACAACATTTTGGAAATGGAATTATTTGATGTTTGGGGGATAGATTTCATGGGACCATTTTCGAGCTCTTTTTCAAATCGATACATATTGGTAGCTGTGGACTACATTTCAAAGTAGGTCGAGGCAGTTGCACTACCAACAAATGATGATAGAGGTGTCACAAAGTTCATCAACACAATATCTTCTCGAGATTTGGGGTGCCAAGGGCCATAATAAGTGATGAAGGTTCACATTTTAAGAACTCTCAATTTGGAACTTTACTGTCAGACTGCGGGGTCCTTAACACATAAAGTATCATTACCTTACCATCCCTAGACTTTAGGACAGGTTGAGATTTCAAATCGAGAGTTGAAGCGTATCTTAGAGAAAACAGTGAATGTGTCATGAAAAGATTGGGCCTGGAAGCTGGATGATGCACTGTAGACATACAGGATAGCATTTAAAACCCCTATAGGGATATCCCCATATAGGTTGGTTTTTGGGAAGACATGTCATCTACCAGTGGAACTGGAACACAAGGCATTCTAGGAAGTAAAAGCACTAAACTTTGATGCCAAGGCAACCAACAAGAAGAGATTGTTAGAATTATGCGAGTTAGAGGAGTTCAGAAAGAAAGCTTATGACAATGCTCAGATTTACGGGGAAAAAATGAAGAGGTGGCATGACAGGCACATCCTTCACAAAGAGTTCCGAGTTGGTGATAAAGTTTTGGTTTATAATTCTAGGCTACGACAATTCCCAAATAAGTTAAAGTTGAGATGGAGTGGTCTGTATGATGTAGTGCGTGTGTTTTTCGTAAGGAGTCATGGAACTGAAGGGCCAATAATCGACATTTCAAGTATACGGAAATCGGCTCAAAATCTACCGTGGAGGCAATATTGACGAGGGACATGAATTTTCCCAATTTGTCAAGGAATTTTGAATAAGTGCAAAGGATAGTCAAGCTAGTGACTACAAAGAAACGCTATTGGGAGGCAATCCAAATTTTATTTATTTTGATGTGTTTAATTTTTATAATTTTTTAATTTTATTCTTGTAGTTATATTAGTTTTTAGCATTGAAAACGAGTTGAAACTGACAAATATATTTTTCATGCAGGTTACAGGTAGAAGTTGGAATTATATTCTATTGCAAGTTAAAAAAAAAATTCAAAACTTCAAAAAAAAAAAAAAGGAAAAACGGGAATTTAAAGGCGAGCTGCAAGCAAAAGCAATGCTGAGCATGCTTGCTTTAGGCGAGCATTGCTTTGACTTTGCTTGCCTAAGGGTGCCAATTAGTATTGCAATTTTTTTTTCTTTTTAAAAAATTAATTTTTTTTGTAAATCCCTTTTCAACTCCAACTCAAATTCCTACTTTTCTCAACCAATCCTACTGCTTCCCTCCCACCTCTGCTAATTCATTGTTCCACTACCTCCATCACCACAAATCAATTAACACCACTCTTTCTCTCTTTTTCCCTTCTTTCTTCTTCCAGTTTATTTTATTTTATTTTTTTTTTTTTCTCTTTGCTTCCTTTACTTTTACAACCACCATCTTTCTTCAAAATTTTGTCTCACCATAACCACAAACAAACTTTGCTCTGCCATTGTTTCTCACCACTACCACAGGCTTTCATACCACAAGTTTCCACTCCACTGTCATCAAAGATTCACCCTCACCAACTATTCAATCACCGGTCATAATCCAATATCATCGTCTCTTCGTAGGTCACAGGTCAATCAAAACGGGTCGGCATCAACCACGATTTCTAATATCAACTTGGTATTTTTGGTTGAATAATTTTCCTAAATATTTCAAGTAAGATCATTCACAATTATTCACCTTGGTTGGAATTTTGGAATTATTGTTAATTAACTTTTTGTTGAAATTATTGGCTGCTTGTGTGAGTAATGCTGATGTTACTTGAATTATTTTGGTCGACCTTAAGTATTTTTGTGGATAATTGTGTTTGATTGGTGATCATGTGGTAATAATTTTTGTGGGTAAATTGCTTGTATTGTTTTGATTAATTTGTGACTTGGATTTGAGATATTCTTGGTTGCCATTAGTTGAAAATCTTGATTATATTGGTATTTACTTATTTTGTGGAATTTGTTGGTATTATTTGGCTCTTAAATTGTGGTCGAAGTTCTTATTGAAAATGGTTGGGGTTGATTGTTAATTGAAATTTGGAGCTAGTTAGGTTGTGATTTTTGATTTATTGGATTTCAATTGAAAATTGTTGACTAATGGGTTCATCTAAAAAATGGAAGCAAGTTGACAAACCTTCATTGAAGTCTAATAAATTTATATCTAAACAAGCCGAAAAGCTCCACATCGAATATGACAAATTGAAAACTCGGAAGGATCCTTGTTGTGAGAGAGGTTTTGATCTATCATCTATTAGGGTAGAAAATATTGATGAAGCTGATTCACTCTGTTGTAAAATCTTAAATAAGATTCATAATAGGGGGTGGGAAGAGTTTTGTAAGGTATCATCTTTTGAGGGTAATGAGAGCATTGTCTGCGAGTTTATTGGTAATACATATAAATTAGATAATGACGTGGTTATGGTGCGACAAAAGACAATGAGTATTAAAAAAGAAGTGATTAATCATTTATCATCTTTCGAATATTCCTAATAGTCAATTTCGTGCATATTTGGAGAAAGGAGTTAAGTATGATGAGGTATTAGATGTTATTACAGATGGTAAAGGTCAATGGGTTATGAATAAAGGTGAAATAAAATGGGTCAAAAGGTGCTATTTCTGTTTGGATGCATTTTATTTGTTCTCGATTGTTACCCATATTCCATACTACTAAAGTAACCCCGAAAAGAGCTGTTTTATTTGTTTATATGCAATTTTGAAAGGTTTGACAATTGATATTGGCCAAGAGATTCACCAAGAGACAATTCAAAATGGCAATTGGATTTATGAAGGGTTTATATTTCCTAATTTAATCACCCTATTATGTCATCTTGCAAGGGTAAATACAGCCAGTGGAAAAAAAAATCTCAGCCAAGAAAACCATCAATAACACAACTCTGAAGACCATTGTTGGAACTCATCGTAGATGCATGATAAGGATTCAAGCAGAGGCCAGTGGCTTGGATGGTTATGATACCAGTGAAAGCAGTAAGGAGGACTCTTCCGATGATAATGACGATGTAAAGCAGCCTAGAACTTAGCATAAGGGATCTTTACTAGCACCACCACCAGAAGCACATCCAGATTACATATTTTTCTTACCGAGTGATGAGAATGCATGTAGAGAGTTGTTGCTCTATCAAAGCCAAAGTTTACATTCGTTGTATCGGAAGATGGATATCATTGCTTGGAGGATGAATCAAATTAATCCATGTTGACAAGACTAATTTGCCGCAAAACCCGCTGCACCTGAGTGGCATTATGGTCCACCGAACGAAGTTGTGAGAGAGGGTCCAAGGAAAGAAGGAGATGGAGTTGGTCCATTTCGGACTGCAAGCGATTGATCCTGTTCTACATCTGCACAATTTGTCAAGGGAGTTCTTTGTTTTGTTTTCTTTTCTTTTAATAGTACTTTCTTATTTGTTATGTTTTGTGTGGATTACTTTCCGTAGTCTTGTGTTTTGTTGGTGAGTAGTGGTTTAGGAAAATTTGCCTGTGTTAGGTGTTTTATTGTGATTGTGTTAGTGTTTGTCAAATGTGATGTCAGTTCAGTTAGAGTGGTATATTATTAGTTGGATTGACTTTAACTGGCAATGATATAATAACCGTGTATTTTGAACCACATGATTCATATGCACGTTTTTGTGTTAAAAGAATCGAAGCATGAATTGATATCAAATAATGTTTTCTTAGATATTAATTTTTGAACTCATTTCATTTATGAGAGAGGTGTCATGTGAATTGCTGCGATTTCCCATATCTTGTCGAAAGTTGCTAGAATTGTTCTTTGTAATTGTTGATTAGGTTGAAATTAATATGATGTGGGCCTTTGTATTCTCATTTGTGCGTTTATGCATGGTCGGTATTAGGTTCTATTATGATTGTTTGACCTTTTTACATTGATATAACCCATTTTTTATGGCTAGTTCCTTAAGTGCTCTATGTGCTCCAATGAGTTTTAAAAAAATGGCTTGCTTTACGTAAAAGACGTAGGCATGGTAAGAAACGAGAAATTCAAAGGCAGCTTGCGTGAAAATACATATTGCTCAGCCTACAAAAAAAATAATAATAATGAGCCAAATAAAAAGGTGGTCATAAAGGATTACGAAAGGTTATATTTTCGTTTTTGGGTTAAATGGTTCTAATAGATCCATAATGCTTTGCCTTTGTGTGTCATTTGTGTGCTTTGCTTAGTAAGGTTCCGCTGATCTTTCTTTTCCTTTTTAGAGTATGGTTATGAGGTTTGGTTTTATGTTAACTTTTGATTTGGTTATGAGATATCATAATTTCTTACGTGACATGGCCCATATTGATATATTTGAGTTCTTGAGTTTATATTCGAGAAAATTTATTTGATGTTTATTCATGTGGAATTTTTGGTGTGCGTACTCGTGTTATATGGTTCATGTGATTGGTTGGTTTCGATCACAATTTATGAGTCAATTAAGTCAATCCAATTTTAATATTGCCACTCCTACTTAGTTTTGTTTGGTTTGATGTAAATTTTGTTTTGCTTGGGACTAGCAAAATGCTACATTGGGGGGAGTTGATAGCTCTATAATTAGAGCTATTTTATAGTCCTTTTATGCTCAATTTGTATGATTTTAGTCTCGATTTTTGGTGTTTTGTGTTGGTTAGTTGTGTGTTAGTAATTCGTATGTTTGTTTTTGTGTTAATAGTTTATTTGGTGTCCTAATGTGAGAAGATGGCTAATAATGGTGATTTGATTTTATGTGTACAGGAATTCGAAAGGGCAAGATTGTCATTCAACATTCAAGGGTGAAATTTGAACCAGAGAAAAAAAAAAAAAAAGAAAAAAAGGAAGAAGTGGCTCGCATCCACGCGAGCTCAAGCAGAAGCAAGCTCGCTTCGTGCGAGCTTTGTCTAAGAAAAAGAGCTCGCATCTAGCGAGCATGAGTTTAGGCAACAAGAGTAGTCCATCTAGGACTTAATTGCTGGAAACGTGGAGTAAAGGCCATTTTGACAAAGAATGGTTCTCAATTAAAAAGGGGTGTAGTTTAGTTTATTATATATACCTCTAGCCGAGAGTTCATGATTAGATAGGCTTAGAAACTCTTTTTTGTATTAATTTTTTTTACACAAAAAAAAATTAGCCTTTAATTTTCGATCAAATCTCGATTGAACACTTATTTCTTAGGGAGAACTCAACGTTACAATTTCCAGTTTTATTTATTTCAAGAATATTTTAGGTAATTTTGTTATTTTAAACTATTCTTGTTCTTACCTATTTTATTTCTTGCTTCAATTTTTTTGCAACATTAATTTTAATAACAACCCTAGTTTTATTTTGATAATGAGTTTTTGTAATTTAATTAATTCTTGCATGTTTATTTCAACCATGATATACTAAATTAATTAGGGTTGGGTACGGGTAATGCAAATTTACACGGATTAACTCAAAAAATCATTAATCGTAAAAATTTTATTTGTGGGTAATAATTAACATAAAATTGACAATTCAAGAACATAGTTAATTCTTGTTTTGGTTATGTTTGCCGAGGTGCACGGAAGTCGATCCCTCATTATAGACCTGTGTTAATTATTAGACTAGGTTAATTCGAGATCGTGACTGAGAATTACTTGGTTAATTCATTATAAATTCCATACAGATACAATTCAATTTAATTGTTTTAGGACAAAGATGAATTTACCCCTAAATTAATTAATTTGATAGGATCCAATTACACGAGGAATCGGGTTTGGGTTGATAATTGGGAATTGAACTTCTATACATCAATCTAATTCAACCGATTGATTGATAATTTGTGTAATTTTGGAAAATCGCTAGTCTAGTACCTAACCTGTCTTTTATAATATTTGAAAGCATTTTTTAGGAAATTGTCCAATATTTTCGGTACTTGCCTACGTAGTCTCCGAGGAAACGATCCTTATTCATCCTATTACACTGATACTGTGCACTTACGAGAATTAGTAGAAAGTTGTAAATAGGTTAATTTAACTTCTCCTACATCATTGTCCTAAGGAAAGATATTTAGATGCACCTCATCTATCATAAATTATGAACTAAAAGTTTAACTATACTAGAATTGCATATGCTGTGTAGATATATTCCAATGGAAAAAAAAAAACAATATAAAATATTTGTACACAGTTATGCAATGATTAATTTATTTTTAATAATCTATCTAAATATTTCCGAAAAGCAAAGAGAGTATCAAGAAAGCATTTAGCTTTCTAATTGACTGGAATCAAGGTTATAATTCGAATATGAAAAGCACAAACAAGAAAAATAAGGCTTCCTATTCTTAGCTGTAGGCTTCAATATTACTTCTCCAAGTTAATTCTTGAAAGTTAGCAATAATGAGGAGGAAGCTACACAGACGTTTCCACTTTGTTTTCCAAAACAAAAGAAAATTTTCAGATGATTAGAGCATAAACTTGCCAAGCCCATATTTAATCAGATGTTCTATTGCTTTAGAAGTCTCTAGTCAATGGAATGGAAATTTTCAACGAATCATTGTATCAAGATAGGCAGCCTGCAAGTCTGTAGCCACTGAGGGAGTGGGATCTTCAGGTGGAAAACAAAAGAATGTGCGGTGGTAGCAATAATGATATTCAATAATTGCGTCCCTTTTATGTTATTTCAATACAAACCCAACCATTTAATTATATAAATAATGATATTCAATAATTGCGTCCCTGGTATGTTAATTCAATCCAAATCCAACCATCCTTATTGCTACTTGGCTAGCATTTGTGTGAATGTATGGTGCTCCATTGAATTTCCTTGCCTTTCAAATTGTGAATTCATACCAAAGCAGAGAGCAATCAACAATCAGAAATAGTTCTGCAATTAATGCAAACAAGCTCTCTCTCTCTGTCTCTCAATTCGATATAAAACATTTGCTGGTTATGCAGACCTTTTCTCTATGAACTTTGGTTGATAAATTATTTGATTAATAGCGTTTAAACAATGTAGACTATATATTTAATGTGATTATATTTTAATCTAGAAAAACTAATTTGCAACAAGTTTAAACATGTTTATGTGCCCTAACTAAATTTGAGAAAATTTTACAGTTCTATCGAGGAAACCATCTCATTGTACTTTAAATGGTTATACAGTATAGCACCATTTATTTTAAAAACTTATATTATTCAAATCTATAAAGTCAAAGGAACGATTCCTTCAACAATATCGTAGAATTTTCCATAAATTTGTATATTAAATGGTCCAGAACGAGAAGCTACTTCCCTTAGAATTAGGTGTTAATGTGTCTAAACCAAACTGAACGTTCCATTATTTAATGTAATTTGGTTATTTTAATGAACTCGTAAAAAATGTATTTAAGTTTGAATTGTAGTTATTAGTACTTAATTATATAGTTAACAAATCAACTCCACTCGGCCTGTTTTACGCAATCCTTTTTGGTCTCATAAGAAAAGTACAGTTGTAGTTTTTCAAATTGAACTATTCCACTTTGAACCACTTATATCAAATTCTCAATTTGTACCCCTATTTTAGCTTTGCATAATTTGCACCTCTGACTCTTAAATCTATCCTATTTCAGTCCAATTTTTAATATCTTCACAAATTTTAGTGGAGTCTTTACACATATACAAAAAAGTAAGCAAGATGAATAACAATATACCACAATATTTTGTATGCACAACATGAGTTGTTAAGTGTGGATGCCTATCTTTTTCACAATAGGGTCCGTTTGGTTCATAGATAAATCATTCCTGAATAGCTTATCTGGGGATGATAATTCTAGAATGTGTGATCTTTCAGATTATAATCTTGTGTTTGATTTGTTTAGGATATTGACATGATATTTTGATAATAATATCATTTTATATTTTTATTGAAAATGATAAATAGGGGATAACTGTAGATACTGAAATATTCTCTTACTATTATCCACTATTCTTAATTCTTTAAAATTTTTGCATATAAAATAGTTTTTAAATCATATAATGTCATGTTTAAAAGTAAATAAATTACTAAAAGTATTGAAATATATACATAAATTAGTAAGGAGTGATAAAATTTGTAATTGTAGCATTATATTGATTTAATCTTGAAAATTACTAGTGCTTACATTCATGAATAAGAAATAATATAGCGTCTTGATATAACGAGATCTTTCCTTTTAGTTAATAGTATTTTACTATATTTGAAAATATATGTTTTATAAAAAGAAGCATTTAAATAAAATAAAATAAAATAAGTTGTGAAATCCCAATTTTTAGGGGCCTTACTAAGATACTCTATAATTATAAGGACTTATGTGTATAAAGATGAAATTATTAGGAACTATAAGTAACGGACCCTTTTAGATATTTCATAACCAATGATTTACTTTTGGAGTTCTAGGATTTTTAAAAAAGAAGTCATAAGGGAACAAGGAAAAAGTTAGAAGGGTCCATAGAGCATTAACACATAACAACGGAAACATTAAACCATGAGGTAACTAGATTAAATCCTTCTATTTTATGGAGTAATATTAGTCTTAATTGGGATTTCCATTAAGGTTTGAAATTCTATTTTGGCTGTGATTTATTACACGGCCTATATTTCATTATTTATGAAACGATTATTAATATAAGAATAAAATTAGTTCCGGTGTAAATGTAATACTTGAAAATATAAGTATTATCTAATTGAAGCATGATTTCTGCTTGGAGCCGTCGGATGATTTTGAGGACAATTGAGGGTATATAATGATGATGTATTAAAATAATTGAATAAGATGATGATGATGATGATGATTGTTTAATGATGTCTGATGACTAGGAGACAAATTCAATGCTCAACGTTTGGGTCTGGAATTAGCAGCTGCAGGATTGGGGTAGTGGATCAGGGCTATTCCAGCCCGGATTTGTCTTTTTACCCCATTCCATTGATGGTTCGATTTTAGGATATTTTAATATATTTTGGAGTATTTTGGAATATAACTAAACCCATTTTGATATATTTATGACTAGGTTGTTGATAAATTGATGGATTGGGGTGACTTTTATAAGTACTGAAGTTGATTTGATCGGATAATTGGTTTATATATATTTTTTTATTTTTTTTATAAATATATTTGAAACTCTATTATGTTCCAAAAATATTTGTGATACAAAGAGAATTGAGTATAGATTATGTACGACTCTTGAATATGTTATGTTGCATATCTTAGTATGATTACATTCTGTATATATAGCTGTTCTTGGTGAACCTCGGTAGCTCTATGTCTGTCTCTATTTTTATCTATGTTTCTGGCCTTTTGTCCAACGAATTTTTAATACTTAGACCTAGGATCCAGTAACCGAATTATATTTGTGCATTAATGAGCTATCTGTTAGGTGTCTGTTTAGTGATATCTGATCCGTATCTATGATTTTTAATATGTTCTTATGCATGTGGGTATGCCTGTATGTCTGATTATTATATTGTAACCTACTCAATCCGGTAATAAGATATATGAACTAACCTACTGAACTCGTGTTTTGCTGACTCCATGATATTAACATTTTTGAAAGTAATCATAAGTTTGATTAAGGGGAGTTATCAAAGGTTTGATATTTTTGAGTTTGGTATCCTCAAGGAAGGATGAGGCACGACGGTCATGGGACCCCTGGGAGACACAAGCAATGCTACTTTATAAAATAAAAAAAATAAAAAATAAAAGATCAAGTGTGAATCATGTACTAAAATATGTATTTTTTCACCAAAAATAAAAAAATTATATAATAATATTTTTTTTGAAGTAAAAGAATAACTATTATAAGAAAAGATTAATTTAAAAAGTAGTTTAAACATTTCATGAAACTTTATCTAGTTTGATGAGATTATTAATATCAAATACCCCTATATGATGTGTAATATCCCATATAGTGTAGGAAAATAGATTTAAGTTAATTAAGTGGGATGATAATTTTATATTTAAAAGCTAATGATATGAGATTATTTATCCAATTCCAAGTTATCCATAAATCAAACGGACCATAATGCAAAGTTATGAGGAGAAGTGGTAATTCTCATCCATATTCACCTATCCATCCAAATCCACTTCCATTAAATGGTTTTGGATTGGTAAAAAAATTAATGGATAAAAATAGATATCCATTTACACCAATGTAGTTAGGTGGTTTTAAGTGGATTACCCACGTAATCCATTTAAATCCATCTAAGGAAAATAATAACTAAGCATTCCATACTCCAATCTCAAATGTGCTTCTTGAATTTCAAATTAAATCCTCTTTATCCACAATTTCAATACAAAATTAAACCATAGAAGAACATGTGAAGCTTTTAATTTGTTGGCCTAATTATTTTATATGAAATACTACAAATTGATGGCATGCATGTTTCTTTTCTATCTTAAAATAAACCACTTTGAGCAAAATCTTGAATTGAAATACAGAAACCATGGTTTCTTTTCGTATTGGAAAGGCTTATTTGTTCATAGTTCCTTTGGTTCTTGTTCTTCTCACTATATTCTTTTGCTTCTCGGAAAGTGCTTCTGCTTCTGCTGAAGTGGCCGCTGCACTTTTTAAACGGAAAGCTAGTTTTTCGAACATGGATAATCGCCTCCCAACTTCATGGACTCTCCAGCCAAATGCCAGCCCCTTTAGTTGGTATGGTGTTCCTTGCATTAATGGAAGTCAAGTCAACAGGTTGGACCTCGGAGGGTTATTTACAAATGGTACACTTGACAATTTCCCATTTTCATCCCTCCCAAATCTTAAATATGTGGATATGTCCAAGAACCAATTTTCGGGCAGCATACCCCCTCAAATAAGTAACTTGTCCAAGCTGGTTTATCTTGATATATGCAAGGCAATGCGTTATCATATGAAATACCCTGCGAATTGGCAGGTTGAAAAATCTTCGAACTCTTTACCTAGCTGAAAACGCCTAAAATGGCTCAATCCCTGAGGAGATAGGACAATTGAGGCTTCTAAGGAAGTGTTTAGTTTATGGGTATATGGGAAAGGAATGGGAATCGAGATTAATGATACTCATAGATGTTTAGTTAATTAGTATGGAAATCATTTTATGGAAATGAAAGTGTTAAAAAATATTCACTTTCATTTCTCACTTGTAATATGGGTTTCAAATTTATTAACTAGTCAACATAATAAAACCCTTTTCTTTATTCAAACCAAACAAGTAACGAAGAATGACATAAACTCATAACGATAATGGAGTTTATCATTCCCATTCTAATTGCAATTTTTGAATACGAACCAAACACCTCCTAAGTGATCTTACTTCGGTTGAGAACTATACTGATGGTCCCATTCCTGCTTCCTTGGGCAATTTGAAAATTTTCTTCATGGCTTATTTGGATCACTATAACAATCTACTATCAGGTCCAACTCCTCCAGAATTTGGAAATCTTGATAATCTTGTAGAAGTTTATATGAAAATTTATCATGTCCTGGTTCGCCGTCTTTGTTTAATTTGAATAAGTTGGAGGTATTGTATCTTTCCAGCAATAACCTCTCTTGTCCTATTCCTCCTGAGATAGGCAATCTAATAGCACTTCATGATACTCTGAGCTTATTTGAGAATAATCTCAATGGCCCAATCCCACCATCACTAGCTAATCTGTCCAACTTGACCCGTCTGTATCTAGTCAATAACAAACTCTCAGGTTCAATTCCTAAGGACTTAGGCAATCTAAAGGCTCTTGAGAATCTGTATTTAAGCAACAATTTGCTAACTGGTTCAATTCCTAAGGAGTTAGGCAATCTAAAGGCTTTTGAGAATTTGTATTTAAGCAACAATTTACTAACTGGTTCAATTACGAAGGAGTTAGGCAATCTAAAGGCTCTATCACTGTAATGAGGATCTAGATTTAAGCAATAATTTGCTAACTGGTTCATTTCCTACTATATTAGCCAAACGTTTGATTAATTTGCAATATTTATTGTTGGATATCGGTTCCAAAATTAAATTCTCAAATAGAAAAAATAATCAAATTGATAACACAAATTTCTACTTTAATACAAATGTATTAATATTAAAGTAGTGAGTCACAATGATAACACTCACAAATAATACAACTCTTTATTTGAGTTAACACTGACACTCGACTAAGAAATCTAAGTAAATAACTTAGAGTTTGATTATTGAACTCTCAGACTTGTACTTGGACATGGGATGCATTACAACTGAAGAAATGCAACCTATTTATAGTAATGAATTCCCTGATTATGGACAACAATTTTCTTCATCCATTTAATGCTCAAGCAGGCTTCAAATTTGAAAATCTTGCATGATCTAGCCACCCCCATTCTCCATTGCTCACATTTGATGACTTTTCCTGACAAGTTGTGCTGCCATTTCTCTCAATACTCTCTCTCAGCACAAACTTTTCTTGTAGTCATACCGAGCAACTCTTTGAACTTTATAAATTTAGCAGGAGTCAAACTCTTGGTAAATATATCAACAGCTTGATCATCTGTGTTGACACGTATCAAATCAATTTCACCCCGCAACATTTTTTCACGAACGAAGTGATAATGTAGCTCAATATGCTTCGTTCTTGCATGCAAAACTAGATTCTTAGCCTTGCATATCGTTGACTGGTTGTCACGGTATAGTTGAACCAAGTAATAAGTTGCTTGGTGTAAATCCTTCATAAGTTGTACTAACCATGTGTTTTCTTGTGCTGCTGAAGCTACTGCTCTATACTCAACTTTTATACTTGACAATGACATAGTTGGTTGTCTCTTACTATACCATAAAATCACTGTCGATCCAAAATTGTACACATAACCTGTAGTTAACTTTCTCGTATCATGATCACCGGCATAATCTGTATCACAGTACTCTACCACTTTGCATTCTCTTTCCTTTCTTATAGAACAGACCATAGTCAATAGTCCCTTTGACATATCTGAGAATCCGACGTACAGTTTCCAAGTAGGGCTTCTTTGGATTGCATGAATCGACTCACGACCCCAATTGCATATGATATGTCAGGTATGGTCAAATTGAGATAGATTAAACTCCCTACCAACTGCCGGTACATAGTAGCATCCCCTAGGTCTTTGCCCTCAGCTGAGGAATATCTGGCATTAACCTCCATTGGAGTTGAGATTGGCTTACAATCGAGCATGCCAAACTTCTCCAACAAATCTTTAGCATATTTCTTTTGACACAAGAACAAACCTTTTTTAGTCCTATCAATTTCAGGACCAAGAAAGTGCTTTAACTCTCCAAGTTCTTTCATCTTGAACCGTACAGACAGGTTTCCTCTGGTTTGGTGAATCTCATCTTCATCATCACGTGTAATGATGAGATCATCAACATACACAAGAATACTAGCTAACCTTCCTTCAGTGGATTTCATGAACCAAGTTAGAATCCGTTGTTTCCACAACATATCTACTTTGAAGTAAAAATTCAACTATCTTGCCATACCATGCTCCTGGTACCTGCTTTAATCCATATAAAACCTTTTTCTTATTACAAATATAACCTGGTCGGTCCATATCTTCAAACTCCTATGGTTGGTCCATGTAGATGTCTCGATCAAACTCTCCATGTAGGAAAGCATTCTTGACATCCATCTACCAGAGCTTCCATGACTTGCTAGTTGCAATGCTGATAAAACTCAAACAGTGGTCAACTTTGCCACCGGGATAAACATTTCATCATAATTTAGCCCATACTTCTGCGAAAATTCACGAGCCACGAGACGAGCCTTGTACCTCTCAATGGAACCATCTATATGAGTCTTAACCTTGTAGATCCATTTACAAGAGATAGATTTGACATCTCTTAGTTTTGAAATAAAATCCCAAGTTTTGTTGTCTGAGTACCTAAATCTCCTCCTCTATGGTTTTCTTCCACTTAGTGCTGATAGTAATAGGTTGTTGTACTTTGAGCTGCATCCTGATAAGTAGATGGTTCAACTGCTTCATCATCTTCTATTAAAACAGCATTAGCATACCTGGGATTTGGCTTTCTCTTTCTCGTTGATATGCAAAGTTGTTCGGGAGAATTGTCACCAACTTTTATCTCCTCATATTGACTCAATTTTTCATCTTCTAAAATTTGAGTTGAATTCCTGTTCGCCAAGGACTTCTATTTTTCTTAGGTAAGTTAACACTTACCACATCTTGAGTTGGTAAGAACACTACTTCTTCTTGGCTCACATCATTCTTTGTGGTTCTTTGATCATCTGATCTTTCTAGCAACTATTCTTCCATTTTTTTTAAATATGGTAGGACTGTTGCATGTGCTGACCACCAAGATGATACCTCATTGAATACCACAATTCGTGAGACAATGTACTTCCCACTTGTAGGATCAATGCATCTCCAACCCTTTCATTGGTTATCAAAACCCACGAATATACATTGTACGGCCTTCTTGTCGAACTTAGCTTTCTGAAGGTGATCTGGAACGAACACATAACATACACACCCAAATACTCTAAAGTGAGTAACGTTGGGTTTAACATTCCATAGCTTCTCAAATAGAGAAATAAAATCAAGTGCTGAGGCAGTCTATTAGTGACATGGACTACTATTTCCTGCACTTTGCCAAAAAATGTGGAGATACGTTTTTGAAATGTATCATACTCTTGCAAATCTCTACAAGATGTTGATTCTTCCGGTCAACTACTCCATTTTGCTGGGGCGTACTTGGGCAAGTCAACTATTACCTTATCTTGCACTCTTGCAAGAATTTGGTTAATTCATCTGCTGTGTATTCGCCTCTGTTGTCCATGTGTAGACACCTTATCTTTTGACCTACTTCTTTCTCCACCTTTTCCTTGAACTATTTGAGCTTGTTTGAGGCTTTAGACTTTTCCTTCATGAAGTCAATCCAAAAAAATCTAGAAAAATCATCAATAAACGTAATCGTGTATCTCATACCTCTTATTGATATGATTCCTTCACTCGACCAAAGACGTCTGAGTGAACTAACTGCAGAGGCACCTTGGTTCTGAACTTTGACACTTCGTATGGAAGTTGACGAGTCTTTCCATACTGGCAACTTGCACAAATAATGTCATCTCGAACATCTAACTGAGGAAGACCCTTCAACATTGACTTCATCATCATCATGATCTTCAACTTATGGTAACTCACATGCCCTAATCTAGCATGCCAAAGATCAGCTGTCTCATTTTTTCTCGCCTTATCAACATAGGCTTCTTGTATAGACATCAGGTGCCGTCTATCTTGCATTATTAGTGTATCATTATTTTCTCATTTTCATACACCTTAACTTCTTATTATTTGAACAATACAAAATTACCAGAAGCTGTTATTTGAAAAACTTACAGCAAATTCTTCTTCATTCTAGGTACATGGTAGACATGTTGTAATTCCACCTGGTGAGAGTTGTATATGGGTAATATAGTCGCATTACCAATATGAGTAATTGGTAACCTCAATTACTTATGGAATTGTCAATCGTGACCACCACTCGATCTCCTTTGTACTCTGTCAAGTTTGTTAGCTTTCTTTTGTCCTTGGTCATATGATTAGAGCAACCAGAGTCAATAATCCAATCAACATTACAATTGACAAGATTGGTACTAACTGTTGTAAGAGCTAACTCTTCTTTTGGATCAGTAATGCAACAAAATGCATATTCTTCAACTGCAAAGGATACTTTTACATCCCAATCTTTATCAGGTTCATTAACCTTTTGGGAGGATGCGGCAGCATTACCTTCAGCTGGTTTTGACCTCTAAAATTTGGTGTGATGTCCTTTCTTACCTCATTTGTAGCAATTGTCATTGTGTTATCTTTGGTTGCCTTGTGACCTTTGATGCCTTCTATCTTGACTATTTGCACCTTGATTTTGGCTAGGTGCCCTTGATTGGCGCTCGTCCACTGCTTCTTTTTCTTGCCTCATTTTCTTTTGGTAAAGAGTGCCTTTTCTTCATCATTAGTGGAAAGCTTTAAGTGTAGAGCTATCTAAAACTTCCTTGTTGGCAAATTAACTTTTCGACTTTGCTAGAGTTGGTTCTTTAACCCATTCTCAGGTAGCATTTTGAGGATCTAATTTGGATATTTCATCGCAAATTGATTTAACATTGGAGAAATATTGACCTATTGTCATATTTTGTTGTGAAATAGACAGTAACTCATTCTTGAACTTTTAGAGCTTTGCATCATTGGTTTTTGCAAACAATGACAAAATAGTGTCTCATGTCTCCTTCAGTGCCTTGGCATCTTTGATCCACTGTAACAAGTCATCTTCTATAGCCATTGCCAAAGCATACATGGCTTTGCCAGCTTTAACTTTCCACTTCCTAAGTGGCTCTGTCTTCGTTGGTGGTGTTGTATCATCTCCACTAACAATAATCCACAATTCTTGTCCATGTAGGTAAACTTTATACGAGTACTCTAGGTGCCGTAATTGTTGGAATTGATACTTAATTTATCAATATTTCCAAAATAATATAGAAAGCTCCTCCATAATCAACCTTATATGACTCAAATCACAACCTATGTGTGATGTAAATTCACAGTATTTAACTGTGCTTCTAAAAAATCTCCCTTGGTATACCTGCAAATAAAAATTCAACAAGAACGGGTTCATGATAAGCTCGCTCTAATACCAGTTCGTTGGATATCAAGCCCAAAATTAAATTCTCAAATAGAGAAAATTATCAAATTGATAACACAAATTTCTACTTTAATACAAATGTATTAATATTAAAGTAAAGACCCATAATGATAACACTCACAAACAATAAAACTCTTTATTTGAGTTAACATTGAAATTCTACTAAACACTGAGAATTAAACACTCGACTAAGAAATCTAAGTAAATAATTTAGAATTTGATTATTGAACTCTCAAACTACTTGGACTTGGGATGCATTACAACTAAAGAAATGCAACCTATTTATAAGTGAATTCCCCGACAATGGACAACAATTTTCTTCATCCATTTAGCAATGCTCAAGCATGCTTCAAAATTGAAAATCTTGCATGATCTAGCCACCTCTATTCTCTATAGCTCACATTTGATGACTTTTCTTGACAAGTTGTGCTGTCATTCTCAATATTTAAGTCTTCCCAGAAGCAACCTTTCTATACCTATTCCCTAAGAGGTTGCAAATTTGACTGAGTTGGTTTATATGAGCATGGTTGAAAATTAATTCTCTGGTTATTTGCCTCAAGGGCTATGCCAAAGTGGATGTTTCGAAACCTCTTTGTAAATGAGAACATGCTTACAGGTCCAATTCCTAGAAGTTTGAAGAAAATCTCAAGTTTATTTGAAGCTTCTTTTAATGGGAACCAACTCACTGGAAAACTCTCTGAGATGTTTGGGGTCTATCCAAACTTGGAATACATGGAACTTGGTAACAACAAATGCTCTGGCGAACTCTCGGCTAACTGGGGTAGATGTTCAAACTTGATTTCTCTGAAGATTGCAGAAAACAACATCTCAGGTGCGTATACTTCTTGAATTAAGAAATTTAACTCGGTTAGTTGAACTTCATCTTTACTCAAATCGCTTCATTGAGAAGATTCCAAAGGAATTTGGGAAGCTGACTTGAATTACTTTAATTCCCTAAAAGTTTCCATTTCTTTTTAATGATAACCAAAGAGTGTAAGAATTTTATTTTATCAAGGCATCATCCGTAATAAGAGCGAGAATTCCAATTGAGGAATTGGAATTTAGCAACATATTTGGCTAAATATAAAGGAGATAAGTCTGTCGACATACATCTTCTAATGTAGTAGCATATTTGGATATACAACACTGTTGATACATAAAAGGGAAGGAGACAATTAAGGATAAAAATGTATAGAAGACAAGCTCGTTTATTGTTGTCCATATGTTGTTTCAGTTAGTATTAGTTTTTGTTTCATTTCAATTTTTCCTCAAATGAGCTGCTGTACAATGACAATCTTGCTGACTTGTCTGCAAACTATCATTACTTTTGATCTAGCTTTTGCATGTAATGAATTGAAGACTACAGATCGTGTTGACAATTTGCTAATTTTACTTTGGATTGACTTGCTATCCACCACCTGATACAGTCATTTTACCATCCCCACATGAGCCATATGCAATCAAACGTGTAAAAAAAAAGAACTTAAAGAAAGCCCCATCAAGTGTAACTAGGGGTGTCAATGGGTTGGGTTGTCCGGTTATCGTGTTGTGTCAGGTGTGATCTATTTCTTATCGTGTCGTGTTCGTGTCGTGTCAAGTGGGGCCTGTTTCTTATCGTATCGTATTTGTGTCTGACTTTTTCGAGTGCGTGTCGTATTTGTGTGCGATCCGTTTATTATTGAAAGAGAGTATCAGCCTATTTAACAAATTATATAACTTGTGATCCGTTTGAATTAAATTTTCAAATTTTAATTATTTAATAAGTTAAACAATTATTAATACTAAAATTGTTATCGAAGTAGTTTAAAATACATAATTAAAATTATTCAAATTTTTTAGATGCAACATTTAAAATAATTATTATGTTTGGTTTAATAATCTAATATTAAATCTATTATTCACAATTTTAAAGTCTATTATATTAAATTATAATAAATAAAAAATTCAACAAAATTTATTCATACAGTAACTTAATAGGTGATCGTGTCAACCCATGGGTTGACCCAATAATAACTGAATAAATTTTGGATCGTGTCATAACCTATTAATTTCGTGTGGGGTTCGTGTCGTGTTATCGGGTCGTGTCAGAAATTACCAGCCCTAAGTGTAACATAATTAAATCTCATCAGTTTTATCTAATTTAGATTTCAAATCAGCATTGAAGTCCCTTTGTTAAGAACATAGGCTTCTATCTTAAAATCAATTGATGATAAGTAGAGTAGCTCAGGAACTTATTAATTAGTTTAGGATCTTTTTGGCTAGTTGATTTGGGATTTATTCTTTAACACCCCATCTCACACGTGACTTGGATTAGATATGGAACACTGTTACATGTAGATCAAACGTAATGGAGAGCTCATTGGGAAGGGTTGGACAGAATCCAAGACACGTGTGGATGGATGGGAAAACACTTGAGCGCTAACTCTGATACCATATTAAAGTACATGTACTTCCATCTCAAAACCAATTGGTGATGAGTAGAGTGGCTCAGGAACATATTAATTAGTTCAGGATCTTTTGCTTAACCGATATGGGATTTATAAAACAACATAAATTTTCATCTTAAAACCAATTAATTATAAGTGGAGTGACCCAGGAACTTATTAATTAGTTCAGGATCTTTTTGGCTAGTCGATGTGGGATTTATACTTTAACAACCCCTCTCATACATGAGTTGGATTGGACATGGGATCTTATTACACGTGGGTCAGACATAAGAGAGCTCATTGAAAGGGGTTGGACAGAACCCTGTTACACATGGGGTAGACGTAAGAGAGCTCGTTGGAAGGAGTTGGACAGACCCAAGACATGTATGGATGGAAGGGAAAACACTTGAGGGTTAGTTAAACAACATGGATTTCCATCCATCTTAAAACCAATTGGTGATAAGTGGAGTGGCCTAGGAACTTGTTAATTAGTATGGGATCTTTTTAGCTAGTCGATACGAGAGTTATACTATAACACCCTTTACCAATAAGTTGCATCAAAGGATTTTCTTTTATCTAATGGTGATGTAAATCGAGATGTTACACATCGAATACAAGCGGGTTGGACTAAATGGAGAATGGCATCGGAAATATTATGCAACTACAAAATTCCTTTACGATTTAAGGGTAAATTCTATAGAACGGCAATTAGGCCAATGATGCTTTATAGGTCTTAGTGTTGGCAGTGAATTACACACATAAGCAAAAGATAAAAATAGCATAAATACGAATGTTAAGATGGATGTGTGGGTACACTAAGATGGATAAGATACGCAATGAGCATATTCGTGAGAAGATTGGAGTAGCATCTATTGATGAGAATATGAGAAAAACACGTTTAAGGTGGTTAGGTCATATGTTAAGACGACCAGTAGAAGCGCTATCTATTAGACGAGTAGATTTTAGATAAAGTAATCAACATAGGAGAGGTAGGGGAAAATCGAAAAAGACTTGGTGGGTAACTTGTAAGAAAGATATAGCCCATCTAGGAATTAAGAAAGATATGGTCCACGATAGATCGCAATGACATAGCAAGATTCATACAGCCGATCCAATTTAGTAGGATTAATGTTTAGTTTGTTTGTTTGTTATTTTAGTACTTGTTCATATTTCAGATTCAGTCTTGCATTCTAAGAATTAGAATTGGTATTGATGTACACTTAACAAACATTTTGAATTGTTAATAGTTAAACCCAGCAATTTGTGCGTATCGCATACAGATTGCACATATAAATTAATATTTTTAACAAAACGTATTGCGTACACCTTTACATACCTATACCAAATACCACGTACAAGAGAATTCCTCGTGTTCAATAGCTATGGGTTAATGGTTTAAAATTTCTCTTTTAAGTTGTTGAGCGGCCAAATACACCAGTAGTAGCGTCAAGTATTTTAAACATGCTCCACGGCTCGAATCTGTTCCATTTGAAAATTTGAAGCTGGTACTACTACCATAGAACTCTGATTCATTGAATCTAAAGATAGTGAGACATAAATTATTCATCAAAAAAATTGATAAGATACTAATGTCTGCAGGATTCAGTACAAATTAACATTACTGGCTGCCATAACGATTTGTCCAACACGATCATTTGAAATCAGAACTAGTCCTTGGCTCTTCTCTCTCATGATTTTGCTGCTTTTTAACCTCTTTTGTAGCCTCTGAAAACCCCTTTTTCACCTCATCTCTTGGAACTTACTAATTCTAATTCGAATTTACTTGAATTAAGATTCTAATTCGAACATTAGCAAGAAAAATAAACTTTGTACTTGACCCTTCTATTCTTAGCTGTAGACTTCTATATTACTTCTCAAAATTAATTCTTGAAACCTTTTTTTTTCCATCGAATAAATTAATCCTTGAAACTTACTAGTCATGAAGAGAAAGATGCAAAAGAGAACACCCTTCAATTTTTTTTTCCAAAACAAAAAAAAATAAAATAAAATAAATTAAAAAAAAAAAACCAAGTACACAACTCAATTAATCATCCATTTTAGATTTACCATTAGTGGGTGATCGATTTCCACTTAATTCACCCAACTCCATTTTTACTTATAATTAGAGCATAAACTTGCCAAGCCTATAATTAATCAGTTGTTATCAACTCCCAGATGAATTACAAGAATGGGTGCAGAACAACAATAAAGAGGCCTAGTTGAGACCGCACAGGCCCAATAGCCTCATCATTGAAAGCCCATCCATAATAGGCAAAACTTCTTGGGCACGCAGTTTAGGACGCCACAACTACTATGCTGGCCATGTTGACAGGCGTATATTTTCAACGAAACATCATATTAAGATAGGCAGCCTGCAGGTCGGTAGCCACTGAGGAGATGGGATCTTCAGGTGGCGAACAAAAGAATATGCAGTGATAGCAATAATTGTTAGTGTATGCCCTAAAACCAATTTATTTTTCAAGGGATAAATTACGCTTTTATATTTATGTATATTTTGTAATATGGCATTTTTTGAATAAAATATATATATGTGAAATCATAAAAAGTTATGATATAATTATATTTTATTCGTATATATATATCCCTAATCGTAGTGTATGACACTACTAGATTAGCACATAAGTGTATATGGATGCTTATTGGGAACAAGTGCATCGGATTGACCCGTTAAAAGTATTATGCATGAATTATTATTTAAATGCCATTGGATTAATTTCTTTGTGATTAATGATCCTTTGACTTGAGATCATGAGTTTATCTTCACTGTGAATTATTATTCTTTGGCTCTATTAGTCGTTACTCTTAGTGAGTCGTACATACTGTAGAGTTTGGGTATAATATGAATCATGATAAGATAAGATATGACCAATAGAGGATTCACCACTCCTTATAATAGAAGAGTATATCCCAATATGGGCACTTCTTGAAATACGATTCAAAAATCTTTGCGCAAAGTGGAAATAAGAATTAAGAGTGTCTTAAATTCTATTTCAAGTGAGTTGTATTTTGGAAAGAAGTAAAATTTGGTTAATTCGATAAGAGTTGGCATTACATCTGTACTCTTGAATTAATCGGGATATAGGTTGGTGAAAGGACAATAATTACAGGGGAACTAATTACGGATGGGTGATGTCGAACCACTTGACATATCTCAACACTTGGGTGGTCATGATGCTTTGTTAGAAGCCAATCTTGATCTATAAGTGTAAATTAATTAATTGGAGAATTAATGATAAATTAAAGATGTTTAATTTATCTAATCCTAATTAATTTAGAATTATAATTTATATTTATTGCCAACTTGATTGGAAACCTAAAGGGCCACACACTTAGGGATAATTAATTCATGATTAAAATGATTTGATAAGTATGAGATACTTATGGGTTAATTTATGAGATAAATTAACTTTTGGGCTCAATTGTAATAAGATATAAATTTTAGGAATTAATATGTAATACATATTACCAAAGTTCTAATGGTTTTATAATTATTCATAGGTACATGATCCAAACTGATTAGGATTATTGTAATTTCATAAACCCAATTTGATTGGGATTCTAAACTATTATATATATATATATATATATATATATATATATAGCTTTGATAACCAAAAAGCCGTGAGAATATTTAGACAAAATTAAATCGTGAAAGTCACGATTGAAAAAGAAAGAAAAATAATTTAGGAGCTAGCACTCCGTAGTTAGGGTCAATCAATCTTGTGAAGATTCCTAATTTAATTATCTGTGTGGATACCATTAGAGGTCGGGCACTTGTGCGGCTTGTGGATCGACGTCACAAACATATTGGAGATTTTATTACAATTTTAAGGTACAATCTCCATACTTTTCTTGTACTACGCATAAATCAATCAAGGTGATCTGTGATAGGAAAGTAAAATTTTAAATTTCGCTGCATTATCTGTTTATTTACTTTCTTACAGTGGTATCAGAGCCACCCTTGATTAATTTATGATGTAGTTGTATTTAGTTATCTTGAATATTGAATTGTTCAAACTATATGAATTTTTTAATTTTATTTATAAAATATTAAAGAAATTTAAAAAATTAAAAATAAAAAAAGGATACCCGTGAATGTGATTCACGGGTCATGCAATTCAAGATCACATCATCTTGAATTGAAGGACCCGTGAATTTGATTCACTGGGTATTCAATTCATCTTGATTGCATAGTCACTTTTAGTGACACTTATGGATTTTGTCGCTAAAAGTATTTTAATGAGTTAAATTACTTTTAGCGACAATTTTTTAATATTTTCATATTAAAGAATTTTCTAAATTTTGATTTTTGAAATCACCAATTAATTTTTGACAATTGTTGTTTAAAATTAATTGATAAGATTTGGAAGCTTTCTTTATTTTAATTTGATTAAAATTTAGAAAGTATAAAACCTTTGAAAATATTTATTTAATTCTAATGTGATTAGAATTAAGTAATTTATTTAAATATTAAGAAATTTATTATTTTTCAATGAAATTGGAATTTAATAAATGGTCAAAAAATTTTAGAAATTGTTTTTAATATAATTTTTGAAATTTATTATTTAAAGGATTATTTTCTGATGAGATTGGAAAATAATAAATTTTCTCCACAAAATATTTTCATAAATAATTCAAAAAATTGATAATTTCAATGAGATTGGAATTATGAAGTATTGTGATTCATGATTAGATACTAAATACGGATTTTTGATTTATTTAATTATTGAATTATTTAATAGCATGATGGATGATTATGGATTTAAATCCAATGTGATTGTGTTTGATTTATTTGGTTCAAATTCAATGGTTGTAAATTTTTAATAGAGCCTGCGTGTCCTGCTTTTCTTTATTATTCTTAATGTAATTCTTTTCTCATCTCAATCCCCTCGAATGTAACTCAAGGTTTCTTAACCAATCATGTAATGTACATAGATATAGGTTAGGGATAGTATTGAATATATAAAATGTTTAGATCAAAAATTACATATGTAATGTACAAGATGATGGAGATTGCGAAAATGTGCAACCAAGAAGGAAATTTTCCAGAGTTGAAGATTACCCTTAGAATTTGACCACTTAATTTCCTTCGTGGCTCAAGGAAACTAGTTCAGTAAAAGTCCATAATCATCCATGGTTTTATGCATGTTTTATTTATTATATGCTGATATGATAATATTGCATGCAATTTTGATGAGACCTAATAAAACAAATAAAATAAAATCCATCAAATTAATATTAAGTTAGTAAATTAGTTGTCTTCCATTATTATAACAACAAACGAGAGTTTTTCTTAAATTTAACTTGTTGGGCTAATCCAAAGTTACTCTACGTTGGACATGTTTGAGCTACGAGATGAGATCTCTGAATAATGGGCATGACTTAACGGAGGCATATAATTTATTGGGCACACTCAAGGTTTTATGTTTTTGAGGCAAAGGTTAGGAGTCACATATGATGTGTTATCAAAGAGTTGATACTCTTTGACTATCTTGGAATTACAAAGAGTTGTAATTGGTAATAGTTACATACCTTTCGAAATTATTTTGGTTTGTTGGGTACACCCAAGATCAAAATAATTAGATTGGATCCTAGCCCACCAGGAGTTATGTGATAGCTTTTGAATCCATATGTGAGGGTTATTGATTTGAATTTAAAATAGTGGAAGCAAAACCAAACTAAAAAGAAGTCCATATTATATTTTGGTTTTATTTATGCATAAATAACAAATTCTTATGCTATCTTTATTTATGTGTTGTAGAATACAAGTAATAACGTCAATTTATGTCCCATTTTATATGATAACAAACTCACTGTGCCAAATTTTTCGGACTGGTATAGTAACTTGAGAATTGTTCTCAAGCACGAGAAAATTAGTTATATTCTTGATCAACATATTCCTGTTATCCCAGCGGATGATACTGGTGAAGCAGTTCAAAATGCTTATTGTAAGCACATAGAGGACAATGATACTGCCTCTTGTATCTAATGTTGGCCGCTATGAGTTCTGAATTGCAGAAAGAACATGATAATATAGATGCTCACTCTATGATTATTCATCTCAAGGAGTTGTTTGATGAAGATTCTAGGAATGAGAGGTATGAGACCTCTAAAGAGCTATTCCGTTGTAAAATGGCAGAAGGTACTTCGTTAGTGATTCATGTACTAAAGATGCTCGGACTAATTGAAAAATTAGAACGATTGGGATTTAAGCAAAATCATGAGTTAAATGTTGACTTAATTTTGCAATTTCTGCATGATAGCTTTTCACAATTCGTGATGAATTACAATATGAATAAATTATCCACAACTCTCACTGAACTATTGAATATGCTAAAAACTGCTGAGGCAACTATTAAAAAGGAAAGAAAACAAGTGATGGTTGTTGATTCTTCTAATAAGAAGAAAAAGAAATCTAAGGTTGGTTTTGTGAAAGCCAAATCTAGTTTAAAACCAACATCTGTGATCAAGAAGGATAAGGCCAAGGGTATGGTTGTTTGTTACCATTGTGGAAACGAAGGGCACTGAAAAAGGAACTGCAAGGCCTATATTGATATCTTGAAGCAGAAGAGACTTAATGAACCTTCTACTTCAGGTATGTTTATGATTGAAATCAATATTTCTACTACTAAATCAGATTCTGGGTATTAGATACCAGATCAGCATCTCATATTTGTAAAAATATGCAGGGACTAAAGTGAAATAGAATGTTGGCTAAGGAAAAAGTAAACCTGCGCGTGAAAAATGGAGCAAATGTTGCTGCATTAGCCGTAAGGACTTATTATCTTACTTTGCCTACTGGTCTTGTTTTAGAACTTAAAGACTGTTATTATGTTTCATCTCTGATTAGAAATATTGTTTCTATTTCATGTTTAGACACTGATGCTTTTGTCATTATGCAAAAGAATAAATGTTGTTTTTATACACGTGATAGCATTGTGTATGGAACTATTTCTTTGAATAATGGTCTTTATATTCTAGACATGAAAAATTCAATTCTCAACAAATAAATCCAAAAAGGTCCAAAATTGATAATTTGAAACAATCTTTCCTTTGGCATTGTAGACTTGGTCATATAAATGAGAAACGCATTTCCAAATTACACAACAATGGTTATTTGGTATCATTTGATTATGAATCATAGGATATATGTGAATCTTGTTTACTTGGTAAAATGAGCAAATCATTTTTATTGAAAAAGGTGATAGATCTAGTGAGTTGCTGGGGCTAATACATATTGATGTTTGTGGTCCTATGTCAATTCATGCTAGAGGTGATTTTTTATATTTCATTACTTTTACGGATGATCATTCTATATATGGTTATGTATACTTAATGAAGTATAAGTCTGAAGCCTTTGAAAAGTTCAAAGAATTTAGGAATGAAGTTGAAAAGCAACTTGGTAAAAGTATTTAAATATTTCGATCTGATCGAGGTGGGGAATATTTGAACTAAGAGTTTCAAGATTATCTTAAGAAGAATGGGATTTTACCTCAATGGACTCCTTCTATATACACCACAACTAAATGGTATATCTGAGAGACGTAATCGAACTCTATTGGATATGGTTCGATCAATGATGAGTCTTGCAGACCTCTCAAAATTGTTTTGGGGCTATGATCTTAATACTGCCTCCCATTTACTAAATCTTGTTCCATCAAAAGTTGTTGATTTCACTCCGTATGAGATATAATTTGGAAAGAAACCTAAACTTTTATACTTGAAGGTTTGGGGCTGCCCTGCTTATGTGAAGAGGGTAGAATCTGACAAAATTGAACCTAAATCAGATAAATGCCTATTTGTGGGGTACCCAAATGAGACGTTTGGATACTATTTCTATAATCCCATTGAGCAAAAAAGGTGTTTGTCACAAAACAATGCATCTTTCTAGAAAAAAAGAGTTTATTCTTGAAAGAGCAAGTGGAAGCAAAATAGATCTTGAAGAAGTTCAAGAAACACAATATGGTATTGATCAACAAATGGAACAAGAGTTTCAATCACATGATGATGTGATAGATGATGAAACTAATGATACACAAACTCTTCGTTGGACTACTAGGATACGTCGTGTTCCAAAGAAATTTGAGTTTCTTGTAAGTGGGCACAATGATGTATGAATCATTATGAATGATGGACCTACATCTTACGAAGAAGCATTATCTGATAAGAACTCTCATAAGTGGTTAAAAGCCATGAAATCTGAAATGGATTCCATGTATAACAATAAGGTATGGACCTTAGTCGATCCACCTAAAGGGATTAAACCCATAGGGTGCAAGTGGGTCTTTAAGAGAAAGATCAACATGGATGGTAATGTGATTACTTATAAGGCGCGATTGGTGGCAAAAGGTTATACACAAAAATAGGAGTTGATATTGATGAAACTTTCTTGCTAGTTGCAATGCCGAAATCTATTCGAATTTTACTTGTGATAGTTGCATATTATGATTATGAGATTTGGCAAATGGATGTAAAAACTACTTTCCTTAATGGGAATTTGCAGGAAGAGGTGTATATCGAAGATACAACCTGAAGGGGTTTACATCCACAGATCCTAACAAAGTATGCAAACTACAAAGGTATATTTATGGACTAAAGAAAGCTTCTAGGAGTTGGAACATCCGTTTTGATGAGACAAGCAAAGAATTTGATTTTATCAAAAATGAGGATGAACCTTGTGTATACAAGAAGGTGAGTGGGTGCGCCATTATTTTCTTGATAATTTATGTGGATGACATATTGTTGACAGGAAACGACATACCTATGCTTCAAAGTGTAAAGGTATGGTTGTCTAGAAATTTTGTTATGAAAGATTTAGGAAGAGGTAATCTATATTTTGGGAATGAGGATCTATAGAGATAGATCTAAGAGGTTTTTTGATCTTACTCAATCAACGTACATAGACAAGGTGCTAAAGAGATTTAGTGTGGATCAATCAAAGAAGGGTTACTTACCAATGTCTCATGGTGTATACCTTTCTAAAGACATATGTCCTAAGAGAGATGTCGAAAGAGATAGCATGAACATTAAGGATACCATATGCTTCGGCTATATGTTCTATAACGTATGATATGCTATGTTCTAAACCCGATGTCTCCTATGCTCTAAGTATTACGAGCAGGTTTCAATCTAATCCCGGGAGTGGTCATTGGATATCAGTCAAGAATATTCTTAAGTACTTAAGAAGGACTAAAGATTTATTCTTGATTTATGGTGGGCAAGAATTATCAGTTCACGGATATACAAATGTTAGCTTTCAATCTAACAATGATGATAGCAAGTCGCAATTTGGATGTGTATTTACTCTTAATCGTGGTGCTGTCAGTCGAAAAAGTTCTAAGCAGGACACCACGGTTGATTGTACAATAGAAACCGAATACATTGCAGTTTCAGAAACAGCAAAAGAAGCAATTTGATCAGGAAGTTTATGGCTGAACTTGGAGTGGTTCGCCTATACTATTGTATTGTGATAACAATGGAGCTATTGCACAAGCTAAGGAACCAGGTCTCATCATCGATCTAAACATATATTACGGTCGCTATCATTTGATCAGAGAGATCATTTATAGAAATGAAGTAAAGATAAAAAAAATCCCTACGGATGATAACATTGCTGATCCGTTCACTAAAGCCTTGTTCCAGAATAAACATGAAAGTCATGTTAACTCATTCGGTCTTAAACACATGAATGATTGGCTTTAGTGCAAGTGGGAGTTTGTTAGTGTATGCCCTAAAACCAGTTTATTTTAGGGATAGATTACTCTTTTATATTTATGTATATTTTGCAATATGGTATTTTTTGAATAAAATATATATATGTGAAATCATAAAGAGTTATGATATAATTATATTTTAATCGTAGTGCATGACACTAGTAGATTAGCACATAAGTGTATATGGATGCTTATTGGGAATAAATGCATCAAATTGACCCGCTAAGAGTATTCCCCACGGATTATTATTTAAATGCCATTGGATTAATCTCTTTGTAATAGTAGTGTAATGATCCTTTGACTTGAAGTCATGAGTTTATCTTGACTGAGTTGGATTATTATATTTTGACTCTATAAATCGTTACTCTTAATGAGTAACACATACTGGAGAGTTCAGGTATAATATGAATCATGATAAGATAAGATATGACCAATAGAGGATTCACCACTTCTTATAATAGGAAAGTATATCCTAGTATGGCCACTTCTTGAAATATGATTCGAAAATCTTTGCACAAAGTGGAAATAGAATTAAAAGTGTCTTAAATTCTATTTCAAGTGAGTTGTATTTTAGAAAGATGTAAATTTGATTAATTCAATAAGAGTTGGTATTATATCTGTACTCTTGAATTAATCGGGATATAGGTTGGTTAAAGGATAATAATTACACGAGAACTAATCACGGATGGGTGATGTCGAACCACTTGACATATCTCAACATTTGGGTGGTCATGATGCTTTTCTAGAAACCAATCTTGATCTATAAATGTAAATTAATTAATTGGAGAACTAATGATAAATTAAAAGTATTTAATTTATCTAATCCTAATTAGGTATTTAGGATTATAATTTATACTTATTGCCAACGTAATTGGGAACCTAAAGGGTCACACACTTAAGGATAATTAATTCAGAAATATAATGATTTGATAAGTATGAGATACTTATGGTTAATTTATGAGATAAATTAACTTTTGCGCGTAATTGCAATAAGATATAAATCTTAAGAGTTAATATGTAATACATATTAAAAGTCCTAATGATTTTATAATTATTCATATGTGCATGACCCAAACTGATTAGGATTATTGTAATTTCTCAAACCCAATTTGATTGGAATTCTAAACTATTATGTAAATATATGTATATGATATAAATATGATAAGTACTATTATTATATATGATATAAGAGTAGTACTAGTATGATATATATATTATATTAAGTACTAGGCAGTAGTACTAATATATATATATATACGGCTTTGATAACCAAAAAGCCGTGAGAATATTTAGACAAAATTAAATCGTGAAAGTCACGATTGAAAATGAAAGAAACATCAATAATTTAGGAACTAACACTCCATGGTTTGGGTCAATCAATCTTGTAAAGATTCTTGATTTAATTATCTGTATGGATACCATTAGAGGTCGGGCACTTGTGCGGCTTGTGGATCGAGGTCCCAAACATACTGGAGATTTTACTGCAATTTTAAGGTATAATCTCTATACTTTTCTTGTACTACGCATAAATTAATCAAGATGATCCGTGATAGGAAAGTAAAATTTTAAATTCCGTTGCGTTATGTGTTATTTACTTTCTTACAATAATGATATTCAATAATGGTGTCCCTTGTTATTTCAATCCAAACCCACCATCCTTATTGTTACTTTGCTAGTATCTGTGTGAATGTATGGTGCTCCAGTTTTTCCTTGACTTTCCGGGCAATCTAAATATTCGGCAATTTAACAAGGTCAAATTGTGAATTCATACCAAAACAGAGAGCAATCAACAGTCAGAAACAGTTCTGCAAGGAATGCAAATATGCATTTGCAGGTCTTGCCATCCCTTCTTCTTTATACAAGGTCTTCTTATGAACTAGAAATTACACACGTACTCGTGTGTCCGTGCGTCGTGCTATGACGTGAAAGTATAGGTATTTAATATATTATTTATTTTGCTAACTTAATTTTATTTCAGAATTCTTCTTGTTAATTAATTGTTATTATCCTGTAATAATTAAAATTCATCGGTTTCACAACTTGTTTATATTATAGAGTATATCAATTTTAATTAGTAACAAGTGATGTGTAGTGTAACTAAATTAAGGGGAAAAATATTAGTTTATTCCCTTATCTTTAAGATATTGACCAATCTGATTTCTTACATATCATAAATACTAATTTGTCCTCTCGTCCTTAAAAAAAATTAACTGATGAAAATTATAGACAAACTAACAAAATCGTTAACAACGTATCTACTATAAGTTAACAGCCACGTGATTATCACGGGACTTGTTTTGTTAGTTTGTCTCTAATTTTTTCAACAAATCTTAGATTGGTTTTTTTTTTTTTCAAGATGAGGTGCTAAATTAGTCTTTTATGATAGATAAGGAATTAGATTGGTCGATACACCAAAAAAGAGGGACTAAATTAATCTTTTTTCCTTAAACTATGATGATATAACCTTTAAAAAAAGTAACGTGGAATTTTTTACTAGGCCTCTCCAAATTTGGCCATTGATTACGTAAGTAGTTTATCAAAAAATTTGGTTGATATAACTTTGTATTAATCTTTTATATACAGTCGGTGTAAAAAAAATTTCATACCACGTGTATTGTTTAATTTTAAATCTCATATTTGCATATGTGGCATACATCAACATCCGATGATACAAAACAATTTTCAACATCGAGAGTATATATAAGATTAACCATTTAATTTAATAGCAAAGTTATTTAGTTGATATTAATTAGGTTCAACCAATCGTTTAAATAGTAAGGATAAAACTATTGTATGAAAACTTATAACGATGGTGAATGATAGATAAATTAAAATGTTATTTACTACTCCATACATAAGAGAACATGCAAGTTTTTCAAAAAAATAAACTAATAAAAAACTCAAAACTTAAACTCACCGACTTGATATCAAAATGAAATTTCTGAATTTAACTCACAAAACCTATCATTGAAATTAATTCCTTATACCTTATCTTACTGGAGTTGCATCTATTTGAAATTGAAGGTGCAAAGATAGAATACAGTATAAGTTCAGGGTAGAAACTGGAATTAGTCCTTCGAGATTTTTTTGAGAACCTTAAGTCTTTGAGTAAAACACGAGTTGTTTAGTGTGAATGCTATGACTGTTTTAATTTATAGTTGCAAATCATGGAACACGCACAATCAATCCATTGAATACCTTTAAGCCATCAAATGTGTGTTGCAAATAATATCGAATCCACCAGTGCTCCCCTATCATTCGCATCGGGTGCTCCATGATTATTCCGTCGATCCATCTTACCTATCCTAATTTTCTATTATATTTGTAATAGTGATAAATAAACGTAGACTGACTGGAGTGGATACTAGGATTAAAGGATCAAGAATCCTACTTATCCATCCCATCGTGGAGTCAACTACTACGTATAGGTATTTAAAAAATTAATCACAAGAAGCATCTATCACATTAATATATAGAGTTTTCTATTCTTTCTTCACTATTACTTTGAATCACTTAATTAATTACTCTATTATTTTTACATAGTAATTTATCTTTAATTAATGTAGGATTATACATAATTATTATTTAAAAATTTTGTCCACGAATAAAATTCAGCATTTGGATATATTTTTCTTACTCGTTATTTGCAATAATTATTTGATCAAAGGAAAACTCATTTGTTTATTCGATAATTATTTGACCATAATTTGTACTATTTATTATTTGTCTTATTCAATTTTAAAAATAACATCAATCATTAATTATACTATGTATGATTTGTCTTATTCATTTTTTCCCTCCCATAATGCTTTATTTGCACTATTTATTATTTTTCTATTCACACCAACTACTTAATATTTTAATTATTTATATCGAATACATTTGTTCTACATATTATTTGTACTATTCATCTATGACTATGAGTGCAACTATTCATGACCAACTATTCATCTCTGACTGGGAATCTGAACTACTCCTTGGCTGTTTTCTCCCATGATTGTGCTACTTTTTCACCTGTTTTGTTGCCTCTAAGAATCCCTTTGTCACCTCCTCATCTCCAGGAACTTCTTGCATCAGAGTCTCATAATCTTCAAGTGCAGCTTCCCATCTTTCTAGCTAAATCATATGAAAAAGAATAAGCGATTGTTCGTTAGAGTAGCAGTAACATCACACACTGTAATTTTGAAAATCCAAGACATTCAAATAAACTCTAATTATTACTCTTTTGGATGAATTTTAAATCCAGTGGGAGAGTTTCTAAAGAATAAGGAGTAATTGGAGGGATAGAAGTTATTGGATGGCAAGATAGAGTTGGATGGCACTTCCTCTAGTGCTGATGCATATATATGCAAGAGAGAAGCCTCTGTGAATATTGATGCTCATTGAAGAGCCTGTTTCCCTTTGCTTGTGCTAATGCCACGAAATCAACCCTCTTTATAAGTGAATTCACATCATTACTTGGATCGAGTATTGCTGTGTGTCTTGCAGCAACCACAGCATCCTCAAACGTGTCGAATCATCAAGCCTTGCTTACACATTTGAAAATGATTTTTGTACTATTCGTGTACGAAACATGAAGTCCCAATGGTCAGTCTTGCACAAACCTACCTGCCTGCAGCATGTAGACCATAGATCGAATTACCAATAACTTAGCAGTTCCAGCTGAGCAAAGAAATTTAATATAAAGCTCAATGCTAAAATTAGGCCCTTCCTGAATTCCTTTTTATGCCTCTTCCTGTTTCCGGAATTCCTTCAAGGCCTCGGCTTGCATTGCAAAGATCTTCACAAGAAACAGAAAAAGTATATTTAAAAGCTTCAGTAATAGATGAAAACTCAAGGTGTCTTAATTCAATGGAGAGCACTTGCTTAAATACAAGTGCAGCCAACAATATTCCTAAGCTAACTTCTCTAATCAAGGAGGATTGTGTGAGCAGCCCAAGATAAGATAAAACTAAGATAAGATAAAACTGAATAATTAACTATCACAAGAATAAGTCAGTTAAGAATAGTTAACCATGCTAATATGCCCCCCCTCAAGATAGGTGGTGTGAAACAACACCTAACTTGAATAGATGGTAGATAAAAGCCACTTTCGGAAGTGCCTTATTAAGGGTATCAACCAATTGATCAGCAGTATGGATATGAGTAACCACCACTTGCTTGTCTTGAACTTGACATCGAACATAATGAAAATCAACTGCAATAAGCTTCATGCAACTGTGACATACAGGATTCTGACACAAGTATGTAACCCCCATATTATCATAATAAATAGTGGGTAGCTGTGACAAAGGAACATGTAGTTCTTTGAGAAGATTTCTGACCCACGTGACTTCATCCAATGCAGTAGCAACAGCTTTGTACTCAGCTTCAATTGAAGAACGGCAGCAACCGTGTGCTACTTCTTAAAAGATCAACCAATACGATTGAGACCAAGGTAGCGAATATAGCTAGTAGTAGAGGTCCGCTCATTGACATCACCTGTCCAGTTAGCATTAGAATACATATAAAGACTATGATCATTACTGGCAGTAATGCAAATACCAAAATGAGCAGTGTGTTTGATATACCGCAAGAGTCGTTTGACAGCCTTCCAATGAGTTGCAGAGGGAGAATGCATAAATTGAGATAGCTTGTTAACATAGTAAGAGACATCAGGCCTGGTAAAGGACAAATATTGCTACTTTCCAAGGACCTTATGATACTCGGTGGCATCATGGGGAGCAAAGCTATCATCAGTTTGAAGACTTTGTGTGGAACTCATAGGAGTTTGGACCCCCTTACAGTCTTGCATCTTGAGGTCACATGGAATGTCAGAGATATATTTTGCCTGGGACAAGATTAAACCACCAACACTATGAAGAAATTTAATACCAAGGAAAAATGTGAGATGGTTTTCTCACCAAGATATTTAAGAGAGAATTGAGAAAAGAGGGAAGAAACAACATGTTGAATAACAATATCATTATTAACTGTAAGCATGATGTCATCTACATACACTAGGAGATAAATAGTGGCTTCCAAACAATGAAGAATAAAAAGAGAGGGACCAGATTCAGACTTTTAGAACACCAAAGACAGTAGATGGGTCCTGAGTTCATTGCACTAAGCCATGGGAGCCAATTTGAGCCCATAAATTGCTTTGCGCAAGCGACAGACATGTGATGGCAAATCAGGATTCTTAAACCCGGGAAGTTGTGTCATAAATACCTCTTCATCAAGCTTACCATGAAGGAATGCATTGTCGACATCGAGTTGACGCAGGAACCAATTGCGCTAGACAGCAAGCGATAGAACAACAGAGACCGTTGTAGGCTTTATTGTAGGACTGAAAGTGGAGTGAAAGTCAATGCCTGGCACTAAGTAAAGCTCGTTGCAACCAATCGTGCCTTGTAGCGATCAATAGTGTCATCCATTTTCCGCTTAATCTTGAAAAGCCATTTACAGTCTACAATATTGTTGTTAGGATCATATAGTATCAATTCCCATGTGTCATTCTGAAGTAATGCATTAAATTCTGATTGCATGGCTACCCACCAATTAGGGAATGTGGTGGGAATGAATGATGGGAAGAGGTGAGCAACATAGTCAAAGGGTTTTCTAGGTTTGAAAATATTATTCTGAGACCTAGTAATGATACAGGAAGTAGGAATTTGGGAGGGTAGGTTGGGAGAGTTGGATTGAATCTGGGTAGCATCATGCCGAGTAGTTGGAAGAGTTGAAGGCATAGATGGAGAAGCTTGGATGGATATGATACTGGTTAGAGGAATAGCGAAAGAAGAAGACCGCTGTTGATATGTGATTAAAGGGCATTGGGGCCTGTAATTGTTACTCCGTATAACCTTCCTCCGAAAATGTGCTTGACAACTCCATATATGTTCCTAACTTGTTTTAATTCTAGGTCCAAACTTAATCCAAAAAGTAGGATTGATGTTTATTTGCAGCCTTTGATTGATGAGCTTGAACTTTTATGGGAAGAGGGGGTCCCAAAGTATGACGTCTCTAAAAACCAGAACTTCCAAATGAAGGCAGCACTCATGTGGACAATTAATGATTACCTTGCTTATGGTATGCTATCAGGGTGGAGTAGAGCTGGAAAATTGGCATGCTCTATTTGGATGGAGAAGTCCAAGGTAGAAGACAAAATTATTTTAAGCACCGATAGAACCGGAAGCGCCTCTTCTTTCAAAGAGAAGAGGACGGGCCTATTGTGAAAAGAGAGTCCCCTATCACGATAGGCATTCAGATTGAAATTTGGAGGAAAAAATTCATGGTTTGATTGTCATCGGCAATTCTTGCCTATTGATCATGTTTTTAGGAGGAATAAAGATTCTTTTTACAAGAATTGTGTCAAAAGATCAAACTCGTCTACCAGGTTAAGTGGTGCCAAATTGTTTGAGCAAGTTAAAAAATTGCCAAGCATGCATACTAGAGTTGAAAGTAGATAATGAAAAAATTGAAGGATATGGGGTGACACACAATTGGTCCAAACGAAGCATATTTTGGGATTTACCCTATTGGAAGGATAATCTAATCCGCTGGACGTTATGCACATAGAGAAAAATGTGTTTGATAATGTGTTCCACACTGTGATGGATAACAAAGATAAGACAAAAGACAATTCAAAGATAAGCAGGACTTGCGCATATATTGTAGACGAAGTGAATTAGAGTTGAAGGCCCTACAAAATGGTAAGCTTGCCAAACCAGAAGCAAACTTTACGTTGACAATGGAACAAAGATGAGAAATATGTTCTTGACTTGAGGGGTTAAAGATGCCAGATGGCTATGCTTCAAATATAGCAAGATGTGTGGACATGAATAGAGGCACATTAGTGGGGATGAAGAGTAATGATTGTCATATGTTTATGGAGCGCTTGTTACCAATTGCGTTTAGTGCATTGCCTGAATCAATATAGAAGCCTATATAACTTAATTGTGTCATTTTTTCTGTGATCTGTGTTGTACAGAATTGCGAGAGGATATGTTGTTGCAGATGGAGAAAAATATTCTAGTCATACTGTGCAATTTAGAATGAATATTTCCATTAGGATTTTTGATGTAATGGAGAATTTGCCCATACATTTGCCTTACGAAGCACTAGTTGGAGGACCCATTCAATATAGATGAATGTATCCATTTGAGAGGTAATAATCATTTTTGTAAAGTTTTAATTAGCATTGACATATTGTAAATTAATAATATCTACTTTTTTATTAAATCAAATATAGATTTCTATATGACTTGAAAGACATGGTTAAAAATAGAGGTTGTCCAGAAGGCTCACTATGTAAGGCTTATCTATCTCTCGAGACATCATACTTTTGTTCTTATCACATTGAAGCTGATGTACAAACAAAAGCCACAAGAATTGGGCAAAATAAAAATGATGGATTTGATGCAACCTTGCCTGCTACTCTATCTGTTTTCAGATATAAAACAGAGTGACCAGTTGGTAAGAGTGAACGTCAATTTTTGACTAATCAAGAGATGGCTACTGCAAACTTGCACGTGCTATTAAATTGTATAAGTCAAACCATTCCTAACGTAAGAATAACACGCATTATTTGATTTAACTTGCTTGTAAATTATCTTATTACTTATTAAAAAAATATTGTGTGTAGGATGTACAAGCAAGCAGTGCGATGTTATTATTCTCAACTAACTGATAAGGAAGTCGAGAAATCAGTGGAAGATAACTTTGTAGTTTGGTTTCACAAATATGTAAGTATTAGTACAACATTCAATAAATATCTAATTGTAAATCCTACATAATATAACATTTTACCACTTATGAATAGGTTATAAATCCACAAAACATGGTGCAAAATCAGCATTTGCATGACCTATCGTGGGGCACTAGCAGAGAGGTTCAAAGATGGGCAAAATGCTTTGTCAATGGGTACATCTTCCATACTATTGAATGGGCAAATGGCAGTAAGAAGACCAATAACAGCGGAGTATTTGTTAAAAGTGAAGGGTCCAGTGAATTTTATGGTATCCTTAAAGAGATGCTCGAATTGCAATATCCAAATCAAAAAAAGGTTGTGATTTTTAACTGTGATTGGTTTGATTATGTGAGTAATCTAGGTATTAGGGTGCACAACCAATGTGGAGTTGTTGAAATTAGTAGAAATGGGAGATATCCAAAATTTCACCCATTTATACTTGCACAACATGCAGCTCAAGCCTATTATCTTGCTTATCCTGGTAGAATGAGGGGCAAAGTGGATTAGTGGGTAGCCGTAAAGTCAAGGCCAGGGAGTAGAATTGACAAGGAGCATAATGTAGAGAATGCGTATCAGGATCAATGTGTTCTAAATGTTGTCACTGTTTTAGATAATGACCCCATTGGTCTTCTAGTAGACAGTGATGGAGTATATGAAGAAATTGATATGCAAATTGAAATTCCTTTAGTAGTTGAAGAAGCTGAGGAGGAATGAAAATGAGGATGACAATAAGGAGGAAGAAGATGAAGGTGATGAAGAAGAAGAAGATGAGGACGAAGAAGATGAAGATGAAGAGGAAGAAGATGAAATTATGCAATATGAGAAAGAGGAAGATGATATACATGAGGATGAGGAAGATGACAATTGCTAACATCTTTTTCTTTTAACATGAATTTTTAATTTACCATAAAATTACAAGATTTGCACTTGGAACTATTACTTTTCATATAAAGATGATGGGTCATTTCTTTCTTCTTCTTTTTTTGTTTTTGGAACTATTACTTTGTTTTTTTTTTTTTTTGAATTAAAATTTATTGTTTTTAAAAATCTGGATCGGTGTTACATTTGAATCATTTGATTATTAGCAGTAAGGGATTTAGTTTTTTGATATTTCTATTTTTAAATTTTTTTTGATCATTATATTGATAGATCACATTCTTTTGTTATTTTTATTTTGGTGTAGTCTACTACTTCCTAGTAACTATTTTGTATATTGGCACAGCATTGAACTAGAATAAGGAGTTTAATGAATTTGAGTTGTTCTTTTGCTTTCTGTGAAATCTTGAGTTTAGATGCATATAAAAGTTTAGAGTATGTTAAAGTGTGTAAATGAAATTCCTAGTAATGTTAATTACTCATGCTGGTATAGACCATTGATGTTATTGCAAATGCTATTTATTTTGTAATGGAACTTAGAATAAAGGTGGGCTAGCCAAAGCAGAATTGCTACTTGGTGATTAAGAGGGGTATTTTGCATAAATATTTTCATACAAGTCTTTTAAACTTGGTCTTTGGCGGTTTGTGGTTTTGATCTATGAGATTATTAAAAATTTATCTTTTCTCGAGCCACTTTAGTAAGACATGCAACTGTAATGAATTGGGAAGTTAACCCTAGGTTTTGAATACATAATGTGAACCTATTTTTATTAGTTGGTTAATGCACTCAGTTAACTACCGATATATATATATATAGGCATCCCCACACCTTGCCTGTGGGTTAATAAACTAGTATAGTAGAAGTGTATTAAAATAGAGTACACTTCCATTTCTTGTCTTTTTAAAAAAAAAAAAATAAATAACATGAATTTCTTTTATTACTGTACCTTATTGTTTTATAATTTTGCAGATGGTCGATAAAAGAAAGAAAAAAAGCAAGGTTGGGACGAGCAAGAAGAAGATGACCCATACTTCATCATTCATGCCTGCTGTAAACACCACAATACCACCACCTATATCCATTCCATCATCTATATCTATGTCAGCACATATATCAATACCACCACCTATTTCCATGCCACCATCTATAGCTATTCCCCCACCTATATCCATTCCTCACGTATATCCATGCCACCACCTATATCCCAGCCACCATATCTTATCATT
Source organism: Cinchona pubescens (assembly GCA_025175665.1). Lineage (NCBI taxonomy): Eukaryota > Viridiplantae > Streptophyta > Magnoliopsida > Gentianales > Rubiaceae > Cinchona > Cinchona pubescens. The sequence goes on from JANKKI010000200.1 coordinate 579,871, forward strand.
CACGTTCGTCCATCTATATCATTTATGCCTACTCATGGTGCTCAACAAGTACAGAATAACTATTTTTTCCTACCCTTCACTGATACTACCCAATACCAACAAATTATGTCACCTTCTTCACAACCATCAGTAAGATCATCAACTTCTTTTACAAATGGTTCTCAATATGGTACTCAAATTGGGAGCACCATTTCTAAGACATTTATAGTTCCAAGGGGAAAAGAGTAATGAACTTACAACTTTCTTATTATATTACTTATGTACTACGGATATAAATTTTAGTTTCACTTTATTTTATTTTATTTTATTTTATTGTGTTTTATATTTATGTGTATTGAATAATCATAGCATTTTTTATTAATAGGTTTGACAAATAGAAGGAGTGTGCCAGCAAAATTAGTTCCATCATTAAATCTCGTTATAATGGTGCTCATTGTTCATGGAAAAATGTGCCACGAGAAGTAAGAGACTTATTGTTTAGAGAGTTTGGGGTGAGTTATAAATTCTCAAAGTTATTATATATTTTCAAGTATTATACACTTTCTTTTACCTTAATATGCTAATTCATACTTTTTTTTTGGGTGCTACAAATTAGAACACTTATTGTTGGGTTCTGGAGAAGGAACATGAAATTCGCCACACATGGGGATTGAGCATCGTGGCTCTGAACAGTTAAAGAATTTGATGGCGAAAGTTAGAAAGAAAAAGAAGAAGCCTCATTGAATTGGGAAGTCTCATTGGCTTGACTTAGAGAAGAAGTGGGATGACAATGATTATAAGAACAATGTGCAAGACAAACCAAAGAACTGTGAATCTGATTACAATTGTCAAGGAAAACCAATTCACTTTGGTGGAAACATCACTTATTTGATCCATTGTGATAAAATGGTAATTCTATTTCTCATGTTATTATTTTACCTTCAAGTGAATATTTGTCTTAATGATAGGCAAAATATCTTACTGAAGACCTTGGTATAGCACGAACTTTTCTATGTACGCATTCAAAGATGATTGATGGCAATATACGACGAGTAGATGAACGTGCACATGATTTTCACGCACATATTACATATTAAAATAAAACACATTCTTAAGTGGTATAAGAGATATAATTACATGTACATATTTTAATGTAAATTGGTGGTGTTTTTAACTGATTGTTGATATAATCTTGGAATATGACTTCTCTTTTATGTAATTTGGGAATTTGACTTCCCTTGGACTGCTTTTACAATGTTGATATCTAACTAATTAAAATATCAAAATTTTACACTTAAAAAATATAATTACTCCTAGAATGAATATAACTATTATGTGATTGACAGGACAAATTTACAGCGAAGTAGAATGCTATACTATCTGCTTATAATAGTTCACAAGTTGAGGGAGAGACATCATTACAACTGCCTTCTGAAATGGATGAATGGATAAAAGAAGTTGGTGGGCCAAAAAAATAACGAGTTTATGGACTACCAAGGGAATCCAACTTGGTCAGAAGCAACTCTAGGTCCACATCAAGGGTCAATTGGAAGAGAAAATGGGAGGACTAGTTGCACGTAAATGAGACCCTCAAGAAAACAACTGAGCAGCTTCAAAAAGATTTGCAGCAAAAATTAATTGAAAATGAACAAATCAAGGCTAGACTAGATACAATTGCAGAGAAAAATGGATTCATCATAGTCCAATTCTGTATACGCTCAGTTTGGCTTAGCTTCAGGCTCTGGCTTGCCACTATTTGGTCCACCACCCGGATTTGATGCTTCACATCATAATAATAATGAAGAGTGTGAGAATGGTGCATCTGAAAATGACAATGAAAGTAGTGAGAATGATGAGGATGATGAGTACGGTTCTAGATTTTAAACTTTAGTTGTGTTTTGTTCTTTTTTAGATATATGTTTATTGAATTATGATAAGTTTAATTCGTAATTGAATAAATTAGTGATATTGTTGTTTGATTGGGACATGATAATTTGGTTTTGGTTTTGATTAGTATTTGTTGGTTTCAAATGACAATTGGTTATTGGCAGGTTTTGGGTTTCTAAATTTTTAGGGCGATTTATTTTATTTTTTTTGAGATTTGCAATCGATTTTCCGTTGTCAATTTAAAATGGATTATTTTCGATTGGCAATTAGCAACGGAGTTTCTCATTGCTAATTGCCAATTAGCAACAGAATTACCCGATGCTGAATTAGCAACGGAATTTTCCATTGCTATTAAGCAACAGAAAATTCCGTTGCAATTTAGCAACGGCTATTTCTGTTCCTAATTTAGTAACGAAAAATTCCGTTGCTAAATTGCAACAATAAATTTTGTTGCTAAAATTTTCGTTGCTCAATCCGTTGTAACTTGTTACTGTCGAGGTATTTAGTAATGAATTTTTTCCGTTGCTAACTCTACTGCTAATCTCATTAGCAACGGATTCTTCAGAAAAAATCTGTTGCTATTTTCGTTGCTAAAAAGCTTTTTTCTAGTAGTAAATGAAAAATTCATTAGACAAATAAAGGAAATCAAAGAAAATAAGGTTATTTTAATTCTAAAGAGTTAAATACCATTTTGACTATTCAACCTAAGAAAAAATCTCAATATAGCATTTTAAATTAAAGTCGTCCTGATTAGACCCTCTAAATTGAAAAAATATTTCAATATAGTCCTCCAAATTTAAAGAGAAGTCTCAATTTGGTTCTCAAAACTAAAAGAAATGTCCCATTATGGCCATTAAAGATGAAAGATTATCAATTCGACCTCCCAAACTGAAAATTTGTCCTAATTTGCCCTCTAAACTGTATTTTGCTATAAAAATACAATTAACCTTTTAAAAGTACACAATTTTATAATATATTTTCAATTTTAATGATTACTTTACTATTAAAAATAGATTTTTGTACAAAATAGACGTATCTAGTTTGGCTTTCAAATCAGCTTTGAAGTCCCTTTACCAATAAGTTGCATCAAGGATTTTCTTTTATGTATTTTAGTGCTTGTTCGTATTTCAGATTCAATCTTGCAGTCTAAGAATTAGTATTGGTATTGATGCATGGTCGGACCATTGGTTGTTAGCGGCCGCCCCAAAATATTTAGGGATATATATAGGTTATGTGTGTTTACAAGGATTGGGTCTTCAAAAGTATATTATTTGCCCCCGAAGTTTTTTTTTTTTTTTTATGTTGTTGTATATCTCAAACTTTGACTTTCCATATGTTCCCAATTTGAAATTTTTAAAATTTAGTTATAACCTCACAAAATTAGACTTTAGAATTTTATACAATTATGAAAAAAAAAACTAAAATAACTACAATTAAACCAACTTGATCAAAATTATAATAATGTGATTTAAACATTTCAATATATTTTTCAACTATACTTTTCTTATTATCTCTATAGTTATTTTAATCTCATCTTTAAATAGAGTATCACACTCACTTCAAAAAGTAAATAAGTTAATATGTTGTCTCTTTATATTTTATTCTACTATAATAATTTATGATCTATTAATTATTTGTTATGACCTTAATTTGAATCATTTATTAATTATAAATGTCTAATATGTTTTAGTAATATGTAATGTAAATTACCTAACTAACTTTCTATGTTAAATTTACAAATTATGTTTTTTCATTTTGATAGTTATTAGCAAGGATTATAATTTTATACCATTAACTATTAGGGTATATATAAACGAATCACTTATAAATTAACAGTGTCCCAAAATAATTTATTCTTTCTTTAAAAAAAAAGTCATTAATAAAAAATCAATATTACTATTTAAACATTATTGTGTATAGTTATATTTTGGTAAAATATCCAAGTTTTTATCTCGTGAAAAAAAATATAAGGTAAGGCTATTGAATATAAATCAAACTGTTCGACACTTTTCCTAATCTTGTACAAAATGAGAGTTCTAAGTATCGGATGGCCTGTTCCCATAAACTCCCCCCTCAAACCTTCATTTCTGCATCCGCTCCTATATTGATATATGTTTAACAAACCTGTTACATGGTTAATAGTTAAACCTAGTAACTCATGTGTTTCGCGTACTGAATACACACATTGCATACGAAATCACATTCTGAAGAATATTGCGTATTCGATAACTATAGGTTAATGGTTGAAAATTTGTCTCAAAGTTGTTACAGAACGGCCAAATTCATCGGTAGTAGTATTTGCTCCATGGCTTAGATCTCTTACCATTTGAAAAGTTGAAACTGGTGCTACTACCATAGAACTATGAATTCATTGAATCTAACGACAGTGAGATATTAATTAACCATAATAAATTTTGGTAAGATACTAATGTATGCAGGACTCACAATAAGTTATTAATAGTTTAAAGTAAATTAAGATGTGCCAGATAAAGAATTTATTCGGATAACTAATCAAAACTTGTCACATATAATCAGAAGACCCTAACTTATCCATAACTCTTCCATAAAAATCTATAACCATCCCAAAAAAATAGTAATCGCACCTTTTTCTCTCTCGTAATAAGGAGATTCAAAAAAATCAAATCTCAATTAAATTAATGATGCATGGAATACATCTAATAATATCCAAACAAAAGTTTTGTCATGATTAGCCTAACAAAAATTTTTCTGAATTATTAATTATAGGAGGAAAAACAACCAAAATGGTCCCTAAAATTTGTACTAAAATTCTAAGGGAAAAATGCAATTTTAGCTCCCAAAATTTGGGTATCGTGATCTATCTTTGTCTCTAAAGTACTGGACAAAACACATTGAGCTCATAAACTTTTTAATTTCTACTAATTTAGGACAAATTTGAAAACTCCAAACATTAAAAAAAGTACAATTTTAACTTATCCAAACTTCTTAATCTCATGATCCAAACATGAGAAAAATACAATTTTAACTCCAAAATTTAGATCGTGGTCTATCTTGGTCTTTAAATTTCCAAAAAAAAATATTTAATCTTCAAACTTTCCAATTTCTACTAATTTAGGACATTAAAAATTCTATAAATCACAAACGAAAAAAATTATGTTCAATGCAAGTGACTGTTAAATCTAAACAAGATTATAGCACCTCTTAATTGATTTCAACCCATTTAACCTGGTATTCAAAAAGTTATATCCAAAGAAAGGACAGTAATAACACAATAATAATTCACTAATAAATTTTTAAAAAAAAAAAACAATTGAATTCAAGTACTAGAATAGTTTATTTATAGTCAAGACATATTAATTGGGTGGTGCTCTCCTTAAGAGTGATACATCCTCTACTGCATTGGGTTGATATGGCATTCCTTTCTTAGATACAATTATCTCCAAGTAAGTTTGATGTAACGAAACACTACCCACGGACTGATATTGCCCTTATACACAATTATTTGGATATATAATGTAGTAGACTATAGTTTAGTATAGTAGTTGTAATAGTATGGAGTGTAATTAGGGACAAAAGTAATACAGTTTGTATTGCATCAAATGTGTTTATTTATGGTGGAGAAAACTTCTATTTGTAATAGTTTTTAGACCACAGAAAATAGTTGTTGGAGGTGAAAGAAATTTCAACATTAATTTTTTTCCCATTACATTTCCTAAATATTCTAATATATTCATTAACATAGTTATGTAGTTATTATCTCCTAATTTTGCAATGTTATTAGATTCTGGAGAGCTTCTTAAGGAATTAGTTGGAAGACTTCTTCCTACTAGTACAAGTCGATGAGTTCTATAAGATTTCTACTTATTCCAAATAAATTTTTAATTATAATTAACACGAAGGAGGAGACTTTTCATGAAATTAGGGTTTAGATCTAGGCTATAATCCCTTAGAAAATCTAGATAATAAGACCAGTGGTTGTGAAGATAGGAGTGGTAGTTCAAAAGATGTAATGGTAGTTTTGAAAATGGGAATGTTGGTAGTGGAATAATTATACCACAATTAGTAGTGGTAACAATGAATCTACTGGTTCTAAAAAATAGTCTTCCTTAGTTGGCGTTAATTATGATACGAGTGATGATGAGGATAACAAAGTATTTCTTGACAATGTAGTCAAGAATATTGAATGGTTATGCATTGATAATCGAAGAAAAAGTGAAAATATAGCTAAATATGTTGAAATCAGTTTGGAGGTGTTATAACCAGGTTAGGTTTAGCAGTTACGTGCAATGAACATGATTTTTTCGTCCGTAATTGACAGAATTTTCAAATTTGTCTTAAATTGGTAGAAATTAGAAAGTTTGAGGATAAATGCATTTTGTTTGAAACTTTAAGGACCAGAATAGACCACAACTCAAACTTCAAGCGCTAAAATTGTAATTTTTCCATATTTGGAACTTGAGATTTAACAGTTACATGAATTGCACACGATTTTTCCATTTGTAATTAACAAAATTTCCAAATTTGTCCTAAATTGATAAAAAAAAAAAATAGAAAGTTTGAGGACTAAATGTGTTTTGCCTGAAATTTTGGGGATCAAGATGTACCTAGACCAAACTTTGGGGCTAAACTTACTTTTTTTTTTTCCAAATGCTAAAGGTCCAGTTCCTGAACTTTTTTTTAAGTGCCAATATGATCCCTATTGAAATCAGAACTAATTCTTGGCTCTTTTCTGGCTCAGGATCTTCTATCATATTTTCTATTCCATTTCTTGTCTCACTATCTAATAAATTGTCAAGATTTTGATCAAAGTATCTATTTGGTCACTTAACTATGCCTCGATTATCATTTTGGTTACTAAACTTGATTGGTTGCCGAAAATGGTCACTAAAATTTCAAAAATTCGTTTCTGTAGTCACTCCGTCTATTTCTCCATTAACTACTTTGTTAGAAACAATATGTGCAATTCACATGCTTATTATTTGGGGCATTTTTATCCAACTACAGTGAATTAGCATTAATAAAATAAAAATAAAAATTTGGCATCAAAATTAGATGATATAAAGCAAGTATAAATTATAAGTGAGATCTTACTAGAAGATGCAAAAAACTTTGGTAAAAAATTGAATAATTTTAATTTACTAAATTTATAATTTAAGCCCCTACCACCCCATCCCTCCCTACTCCCACCCTATCTTGACACCCCCAACTCCTATTCCTCTTTTAACATCTCTAAACACTTCTTATTCTTCTCCCAAAAATTTAGGAATTTGTAAAAAAAAAAAATTTCTAAGAATCTACTACTAACGAATAGGTTCCACAATTCCAAATCAAAGGCAAATGCTTCCAAGGTTCGAAGATACAGTTAATTCAATTGGGTTATCCTCCCACATCCTCCTCCAGTCTAAATAATAGCAGTAGTAATTTGAAGAAGAAATGGTGGAATCTAATGCCTATTTTAGTGTGTTTAGTGGTAATTAAGGGTTTTTATGGACCGGATACCTGGTACATGAGCTTGTGGAGTGATCAGAACCGATCTTATTAGTTTGCTAATTTTTTGAATCGTATCCGATCTACACATTTTGGGTAACCGGGTGATCGGTTACCCAATTGAAGCGGTTTGCAACCTGTGGGTACCCGAACCTGTGTGAACCCGAAAAAAAAAAAAAAACAAAAACAAAAATTAAAGGTTTGTACCAAGTGAATTTTATCTGCGGAAAAAGGGCCATCAAAAGTTTTGTTTTAGTGTTTGTGCTAGATCTATTTTCTAATCCATGAGATATACCAACAGTCATTAGACACACCAAAATTATAGTACTTTTCTCAAATTTGGACTCAAGTACAAAATATGACCGTAACATTTCTATCTATGACTAATTGAATTTAAAATTATAGATTCAATTTATGTACTTACAAAATAAAATAAAATTCCTTTTCCAATTATAGGTAATTTATCACAAGGAAATATAACTAATTAAAATAAAATTACCAATTTTATAAAATCTCTTTTCCAAACTAAAAATTTTAATTTTAGACAAATATCCCTTTTCCCTTAAATTATCATATATCCCTTTAGAAAATATATATATATATAACTCAGTCATGCATATAAACATAAAAGAAAAAAAAAACTTACTATGAAAATAAATTATTAAATATCCGTTTAATTAAATTATCAAAAAAAAAACTTGAATTATCAAATATCCCATTAAGTAAATTTACAGTTACAAAATAAATCAATAATCTATGAACATATGGATAGAAAATTTTAGCCATATTAGGTGAAATTACACAAGTGCCCCTGATTATGGACTGGTTCGGATAACAGGCGATTCACCAAAGAGTGAACTGGTACCCGAACCTATCTGTATGTGGATCGGTTCAGTATCCGAACCAGTTGTTTGACTCCGATTCGGATACCCATCTTTTACAATTCGGAATGGATTGGTTTCATCGATTTTTCAGATCAGTAGGTTATTTTGAACACCCCTAGTGGAAATTGCTAAGACTGCTTTTTTGGTTTGACTTGACGAGGCCAAGAATGCTGACTTAGTTAACTCTTAGGCTGACTATTTCTATCAATTTACAACATCGTCTTGGTATCATAAACCCTTCGCTAATGACCTTGGTTGACCATTTTGACCAATCTCGACAATGGATGAGGGATGGGGGTGTGGGAGGAGTGGAGGTAACGGGATAGGGGTAGGGGAAGAGGTTGGGGGGTTGGATTTGATTGGGAGGGAGAGGTTGGAAATGGCAGGGATGGGGCTAAGTAGCAGTAGGAAGGTACTTATGGGTGTTAAAAGAGGAGGAGAGTGGTGATAAGAAGGAAGATGTTGATAATAAAGTGTGGCAAAAGGTGATTGGACAATTTTACCCCCATTGTAACTCATATGACATGCACATGCTTTAATTCAACTATATTGACAAACAGAGATTTAACACCTCAAATTAACGAAGTGACCCATTACATGTATTTTTAAAAATTGAGTGATCTTTTTGACCACCAAAGAAGTATAGTAATTAAAATGACAACCGGAGTATAATTTAGTGACCAAATAGGCACTTTGCTCTTTTAAATATAGTTATAAGTTTTAATAGAGGAATCTTGATAATTTATTTGGCAGTGAGACAGAGAATCAGTGGTAGGTCCAGGAGTTGTACTTTTGGGGGACAAAACGATATATAGATATTCTTGGAGAGACAGTTTCATGATTTTTACAAAATTTTGTACGGTAAAGACGTGAAGTCTAATTTTTTTAAGGGTGTAATTAAAATTTTTAAAAAATATCAAGAAAAAATGACATATTTTTAAACTCTTGGAGGATAACACTATATAAATACATATATAGGAAACAATTTTTTATATTCTCTAAAAAAATTTTGGATGGACAAAGTCTAATTTTTATAATAACATAATACTAATTTAAATGATGAATTTTATAGAAAAATATAATTTGAACATCTTGGGCGCGGCCACCCCTCCCCACCCCCCTTGATCCATCTCTGTTGAAAGTGGAATAGAAAGTATAATAGAGGATCCTTAGCGCTATTTTCGTTCATGATTTTGCTGCTTTTTCACCTCCTTTGTTGCCTCTAAGAACCCCTTTGTCACCTCCTCATCCCCAGGAACTTCATGCATCAGTGTCTCGTAATACTCAAGTGCAGCGTCCCATCTTTCGAGCTAAATCATATAAACCATGAGAAAGGATATTAGTAATTTTTCGTTAATAATATTAGATGTTAAATAAGATAATTATTTGATTTTACGTTTATTAGTATCTACACTAGCTGTTTACTGACAGATATTTATTTGTATGCTTTCTACGATAGATATCCATGTTTTTTATTCTCTTTTCTTTGTAATCTGGAAAACAACGAATAAAGGTCAAGAAATTATATGATCTTCTACTGACAGCTACCTTAGCAATGCAATCTGGCCCTTCACAGCCTGGCCTAGTTGTAGGAAGCTCGGACTTTTAAGGGCCGTTGTACAATCTTCAAGCTGCTGTATTTAGTGCTGATGTATATGCAAGAGAAGCCTCCGAGAACATTACATATGCCATGTAGATTAACCATCCTAACTATTAGCATATATAACTTTTGTTCTATATGTTAAGAATATATTTCGTTGTACAAATTTGTTAAGTGTATATTATGTTGCTTAATTGTAGCTCATAATTATAAGTCTTGATTAGCAAGACATTCATTATTTATATCATAGAGTAGTCTATTTAAAAGAATTTATTGTATTATAATACACACAAAAGAAATATAATTCTTCTTCAGAAATTCGTTCACTAATTAATGATGAAAAAATAATATAAAACATTTGACAATTATTAATTCATTTTTATGGTCGATCTGAATATTTTCCCAAAAGCAAAGAGAGTATCAACAATGCATTTAGCTTTCCAAATTACTTGAATCAAGATTCTAATTCGAATATGAAATAGAAAGAAAATAAATTTGTATTTTTTTATCAATTAAAATAAGAGAAAATTACCTAGGTTGTGATCTATTTTGATCCCTAAAGTTTCAGAGAAAATATAATTAATCCTGATACTTTCCAATTTCAACTAATTTAGAACAATTTTTAAAATTTCATTAATTACAAACGAAAAAAGTCACATGCAAAGCAGGTGATTGTTAAACCTCAAGTTCCAAACCTGAAAAAAAATGCAATTTTAGCCCTCAAAGTATGGATAATAGTTTATTTTGGTCATGAAAGTTCCAAACAAAGCACATTTAATCCTCAAACTTTTTAATTTCTATCAATTAAGGACAAATATAAAAATTTTGTCAATTACATACTAATAAAGTCACGAACAATCTATCCTTAGATATAACATTTCATAACCGATTTCAAAAACACGCTCTCACGTGCCCCTACTCTATAACTGGAATTCTGTGAAAAATAGTCTAGAGGAAGAAAAAAGCAAAGGTAATGAGTGTTTCAAGAACACGCCTTCTTCAGTAACTCCAAAAGTGTGTTTCATAAACACGCTTTACTCCTTGCTGGGAAGCCCCCGCCATATCATTTGCCACATTGGCACCAACATGTCTGACCCTATATATTGTCCACCGCATCAGCCACATGTATTGCCACGTCATCTACTTGCCACATCAGCAGTTTACATCTTTGGTTCAGTCTTAGGTTGATTTGGTTTGGTTTGCTAGTCAGTATTTTCTTTTTGTTCGATTCAGGCTATTTTTGATTTATTTTCTGGTGATTTAGTCAGGTTCACTATTATTTTCGGTCTTCTGGATTCAACCGTGTGCTTGGTTTTTTGTTATTCTTCTCGAACAGCAAACTTTCTTTACAAAGTTACTTACTTTATTACCGATTTCTTAGTTTTTAATTTTTATTTCACTACCATGGCTCAATCAGATGTATCCCATCCTATTTCAACTACATTGGATGGACCTAATTATGTTTCATGGGCTTAAGATATGCAATCATAGTTTCCTCAAAGGTTGAAAGTTGTGGCGTATTGTTGATGGATCTGCAGTTGTCCCAACACAACTAGAGGGAGAGACGATTGCCAAATTCAATGATCGATTTAAAGATTGGGATATTAAGAACCATCAAATTATTACCTGGATTTGCAACACCACTATTCTTTCCATACGTCAACAATTTGGGCATTTTAATACTGCCAAGGAGTTATGGGATTTTCTTACTCATCAATACACTATCAAAGGTCTTGCAAGTAAGTATCAACTTTTGACTACCTTATATCATATGAAATAAGAGCCACCCTTCCCTCACGGTGCGTCCTTCCCGGTCCTCTCGTACTATGGAAAGGTTATCTCAATGCTCTAGCCTGTTCATTCCTTTATCGCTACTTGTAGTAGTCTCTGGGATCAGCTGGCCCCTTCAGATCACAAATGGGATACCTCTGGAGATGCGGTAAAGTACTCTATTCTTTGAGAAAATCAACGCTTGATGCTATTTCTCATGGGTCTTAATCTTCATGATGACTTTGAGCCTATCTGTGCATCATTATTGCATCGGTTTCCATTACCTACTCTTGAGACTTCCTTTTCAGAGGTTATTTTTGAGAAAACTCATCTTCGTTCTCTCACGGTTGCAAATTCTATTGCTGGACACCATTTCACTAAAACTGCTTTGGCCATACCAACTCCTTCAGGTTCATCTCAACCAAGGGAATGTCGCTAGTGTTACGATCCTGGTCATTGGCTTTTATATTGTCCTATTCGAATTTGTCATATTTATCGTTACAAAGGACCTCGTCATTTTCCATCCAACTATCCCCAGAATCCTAATCGCACTTCAACAAATTCAAGGCAGTTCCTACCTAAGTCTGGTCCATATCAAGCTGCAGCTATTACTGATGTTGGTGATGTGCCTACTAAATCTTCCTCCCTAGCTATTACCCTCACTAACATTAAATCGATGCTTAAACAAATTTTTCTTAAATGTACTCCATCCACTGCCCTTTCTATCACAATCTAGGTACTTCTTCTTGGTATTTCGATTCTGCTTGTAGCTATCACATGACCTCCGATTTCTTCACGATCAAAAAATTCTTGTTTACCATTTATCCATATAGCTGATGGTCCTACTATGCATGTTAGTCACATAGGCAACATCTCTACATCAAATATTTCTATTCCTAATACTTTTCTTATTCCCAAACTCAAACTTAATCTTGTATTTGTTGGCCAACTATGTGATTTGGGTTTACATCTATTCTTTACCCCGCTTGGATGTTCTGTACAAGATCCCCAAACGGGGCAAATTCTTGGGACAGACCGTAAAGTTGGTCATCTATTCGAGTTGATTCAACTTCGCCTTCCACCTCATTTCTTTTCTCCATCCTATTCTGTTGTTTCAACATCATCACTTGATTTATGGAATTTTCGCCTTGAATATATTTCCATTGGTCGTTTAAAAACTTTAGTTTCTCGGGAAAGTCTAGGTTTTGTTAAGGATGAACATTTTGAATGTGTTTCCCTTGTCAACTTGCAAAACATCATGCTTTATCTTTTAATAAAAGTCATTCTGTTTCTACTATACCATTTCATCTTGACCACTCTGATATTTGGGGATTTCCCCTACACCAACTATGGATAGTTCCAAATATTTTATTATTTTTGTTGATTACTATTCACGATACACTTGAATTTATGTTATGAGTCATAAATCTAACTTATCTAAAATTTATTGTGATTTTTCCACTATGATTAAAACTCAATTCTCTAGTATCATCAAAGTTCTTCGTACAAACAATGCCATTAATATAAAGAAAAGTCCTTTTTAGACTTTTTTCATCAAAATGGTACTATTGTTCATAGATCTTGTCCAGATACCTCTCAACAGAATGGCGTGCTGAATTTAAACATAGGCATATCCTCGACACTACCCGTGCTCTACTAATCTCATTTTCTTGTCCTGAGAGGTTTTGAGGTGAAGCCGCACTTACTGCTGTCTATACTATTAATAGGGTTCCTTCCTCTGACCATTAACAATCAGACTCCCTATGAACGTCTCTTTAAATCTCCTCCTAATTATACATCATTCAAAGTTTTTGGTTGTGCTTGTTTTGTTCTTCTTCAATTCCACGAGCATAGCAAGTTAGAATCTCGTGCTTGCCTTGTTTCTTAGGGTATAGAATCGAATATAAAGGCTATTGATGTTGGGATCCTCAATCTCGCAGGCTTCGTATATATCGACATGTTGTCTTTTGGGAGCATAAAATGTTCTCTTCCATGTCCAAGTTTCATCTTTCCCTTACTTCTTCTGAACCCTTCTTTACTAATCCCTCGTTTGATCATTTTCTTGCTAAGCATGTTGTAGATTCCCCAATTGACTCCACTTCTGAATCTCCTCTTGATGACCTCCATAGCTCTCAAGATCGTGCTCTTGACGGTGATCCTGCCCCAGCCATGACTCCAGAATTGCCTCCTTCATCACCACCCGCTCTCGTCCATCTAATCGTATAAGAGAAATTCCTTCCCGATTTCGTGATACTTTCATTGATGTTCTCCTGTCTTATCTTTAAATGAACCCATCTATTACCTAGAAGCCAGTTCTAATCCAGTTTGGCAACAAACTATGTTAGATGAGTTGCAGACACTTGATAAAATGCATACTTGGGATCTAGTAGATCTACCTCTTGGGAAATCTGCTATTGGTTATAAATGGGTCTATAAAATTAAGACTCACTCGATGGCACTATTGAGCACTACAAAGCTCATTTAGTTGCAAAAGGATTTGCTTAGGAACATGGCATCGATTATGAAGAAACCTTTGCTCTTATTGCATGTCTTACTTCAGTTCACAGTTTACTTGCTGTTGTTGCTTCTTGCCAATGGTACCTTTTCTAGTTAGATGTCAAAAATATTTTTCTTAATGATGATCTTACTGAAGATATCAACATGAAACCACCTCCTAGTTATTCTCATCCGCCGAACCAAGTCTACAAACTTCATCGAGCTCTTTACGATCTCAAACAAGCTCCTCGAGCTTGGTTTCTCCAAGTTTAGTTCTACCATTTGTCAGCTTAGGTTTACTTCCAGACCTTATTATTCCATTTGTCAGCTTAGGTTTACTTCCAGACCTTATATTTTTCCAGACCTTACTTCCAGACCTTATGATTCTCCAAGTATCTGATCATGGTACTATTCTCTTATTATTGTAGGTGGATGACATGATTATAACTGGCGATGATATTGCTAGCATCACTGATCTCAAAGGTCATCTTCATTAGGATTTTAAGATGAAGGATTTAGGTATCTTGAGTTATTTCCTTGGTCTTGAGAGTTCTTCCAACTCTGATGGTTACTTTCTCACCCAAACTAAGTGTGCTTCTGATCTTCTTGCTCGTGCCAGCCTCACAAATAATACCATTGCTTCAACTCCTATTGAGGCTAATGCTCGTTTTACTCCTACTGATGGATCTTCTCTTTCTGATTCTACTTTATATCGTCAGCTCATACGTAGTCTAGTCTATCTTACTGTCACTCAACCTGACATTGCGATTATGATGTTCATGTAGTTAGTCAATTTATGGCAACTCCGTGGACGACTCATTATGTTGTTGTTCTTCGCATTTTGCAGTATATCAAGGGTACCCCCTTTCATGATCTTTATTTTTCTTCCAGCTCTCCGCTTGATCTACCTGTGTACTCTGATACTGATTGGTTTGGTGATCCAATAGACAGACACTCTATTACCGGTTTTTTCTTCTTCCTTGGTACATCTCTCATTTCTTGGAGAAGCAAGAAGCAGACTGTCACCTCTCATTCTAGTAGCTGAATATCGAGTTATGGCTAATGCTACTCAAGAACTTATTTGGCTTCACTGGTTACTCGAAGATATGGGAGTTGCTCATTCTTTTGCTACTCTTCTTCGTTGTGATAATTGGAGTGTTATTCAAATTGCTTACAACGTTATTTTCCATGAGCGCACTAAACACATCAAAAATAATTGTCATTTTATTCGCCAGTATTTGGTTCGCGGCACTCTTCAATTACAATTTGTCTCTTCACCCGAATCTGACTACTGATATCTTCACTAAGGTTCATCCATCTGGTCATTTTCATGCACTCTGTTCCAAACTCAAGTTGGTTTGCATTCAACTGCTTTGAGTTTGCAGGGGATGTTAACATATTTAACTTTTGTTATATATGTTGAGAATATATTTCGTTGTATAGATTTGTTAAGTGTATATTATGTTGCTTAATTATAGGTCTTAATTACAAGTCTTGATTAGCCAGACATTCTTTATTTGTATCATAGGGTAGTCTATTTAAGAGAATTTCTTGTATCATAATACACACACAAGAAATATAATCTTCTTCCGAAATTTGTTCACTAATTAATGATTAAAAAAGAATATAAAATATTTGGCAAATATTAATTCATTTTTATGGTCGATCTCAATATTTTCCCAAAAGCAAAGAGAGTATCAACAATGCATTTAGCTTTCTAATTTACTTGAATCAGGACTCTAATTCGAATATGAAATAGAAAGAAAATAAACTTGTACTTCTTTTTTTACATCAATTAAAATAAGAGAAAATATATTTTAGCCCTCAGAGTTTGAATTGTGATTTATTTTGATCCATAAAGTTTCAAGCAAAACATAATTAGTCCTGAAACTTTGCAATTTCAACTAATTTAGGTCAATTTTAAAATTTTCGTTAATTACAAATGAAAAAGGTCACGTGCAAAGCAGGTGACTGTTAAATCTCAAGTTTTAAACTTGGAAAAATGTAAGTTTAGCCCTCAAAGTGTGGATAATGATTTATTTTGGTCCCAAAAGTTTCAAAGAAAACACATTTAATACTCAAACTTTTCAATTTCTACCAATTAAGAACAAATTTAAAAATGTTGCCAATTACATACGAATAAAGTCACGTACAATCTATCTTGAGATATAACATTTCATAACCAATTTCAACCCATTTAACTACATTTTCACTTTTCTCTCTAACTATTAACGCCTAACCATTCACTATTCTTATTTACATTATAACACTTCCAAACAGATTTCAACTCATTTAGCAACAAATTTAACAACGATTTTCCAGCAAAAATCTGTCACTAAACAATTTTTAGACGAAATTGCCAACAGAATCTATCTGTCAGAAAATACCTCGTTAGTAAAATATAACAACAATTTTACAAACAAAATTTTAGCGATAGAGTTTTTAGTCGGCAAATCAGTTACTAAATTTGGTTCTGAGACATTGTGAAAATATTAAACTAGTGGCAATTTTTTTTTTTTGCTGAATATAGCAACCAAAAATTCCATTGGTAAGAATAATAGTTGAGAAAAAAAAAATCCGTTGATGATTAATATCTTAAAATATTTTTAAAAAAATATTAGCTACAAAAAAATCTATCATTAATTTAAAAGTATTATAAAAGAGGTTGCTTATGAGGAAATGAAGTTCAACTTTAAACTAATATAATAATCATTTAATCTTGTTCAACATTTTCAATTAAATATTGAATTTTCATTTACTATACCAAATTCAGCAAACATTTCAAAGGTTAACCTCAATAAATGAATAAGGATCTCATTATACTGTAAAAAGTGAACTATTATTGTTTTACAATAATTCAAAGATTAATCTTGAATTAAATTATTATTTTAATTTATTAGTGAATTATTATTATGTTATTATTATCCTTTCTTTGGATATAACTTTTTCAACATCAAATTAAATAGATTGAAATCGGTTAGAAGGTGTTATAACCAAGTTAGATTTAACAGTCAAGTTCGTAGAAAGTGACAGAATATAGACAAGAATGGTGAATGATTAGGTGCTGATAGAAAGATGAAAAAGCAAAAATATGGTTACATGAGTTGAAATCGGTTAGGAAGTGTTATATTCCATAATAGATTTAACTAGGGGTTGTCGATTTTCAGTAATTGAGTTAAAAAATTTTAGTTTTTTTTTTTTTCTTTTTTAAGTTTTTAGTGCAAGAAAATTAAAACCATATCTAAACCAAACTTTTTATCGATTAGTTAGTTAACCAATTTTTTTTTCGCTTTATCCGATTAAGCGAATTTCACTAGTTAATTTAAAATTTAAGTATAAAATTAAATGCAAGACAACTCAAATTAACAAACAAAAACCTAAAACTACTAAAACTAATGCCAGAAACTAAAAATACTACTAAAAAACTAAAAACTAAAATTAATAAAACTAAAAGTTTGGTTATTTTAGTTATTCGATTATTTATTTCCAAAAACCAAATCCGAACAATATAATCAATTTTTTCTTTTTGGTTTATCTGAAACCAATTATCTGAAAATCAAAAACCAAAATAGTTTGGTTCGCTTAATTTATTAGATTAGACCAATCTATGAACACCCCCCAAATTTAATAATTACGTGCAATGTATGTGACTTTTTCCATATATAATTGACATAATTTTCAATTTGGTCCTAAATTGAAAAAATTAAAAAGTTTGAGGATTAAATGCATTTTGTTCGGAACTTTATGGACCAAAATAGACCATGATCCAAACTTTGAGAGCTAAAATTGTGTTGTTTTTTCACGTTTGGAAATTGAAGTTTAACAGTCACGTCCTTTGCATGTGAACTTTTCCGTATGTAATCGACCCGACAGGTTGACCTGGGGGCTGAGCCCGTTGGATTGGGAACGGTCCGGTTGTCGAGCTAGTTCAACCAATTGCACCGTTGACTAGCTGAACTGTTGGCTGGGCCGACTCGCACCCTCGCCAAGCCCGGCCTTATTCCTGGTCCTGGGCTAGGGCCAGGTTGCTACAATAATTTACGAGTGGCCCGACCCACTGCCATCTCTAAACAGTATACCACAATTAATATTTCAATGTGACTTCCTATCTTTTTCCCATAGTGCATAATTATGATTAGAGGTGGCAATTCTCATCCATATCCATCTATCCATCCAAATTCTCTTCCATCCATTTACACCAATGTAGTTAGGTGGTTTTTAAGTGGATTATCCACGTAATCCACTCAAATCCATCTGCTAAACATATTAACTAAGAATTTCATACATCAAATCTCAAAAGTACTTATTGAATTTCAAACTACATCCACCTTATCCACAATATTGTTCAGCACAAAATTAAACCATAGAAGAACATGTAAAGCTTTTTGTAGGCCTTATTTTATATGAAATACTACAAACTAATGACATGTATGGAATGTTTTTAAACTTGAATAGGAGGATGACTCGGGGCAGTGTTCGGTTCGCAATTCAACCGTTTGAATCACCCATTTTTTAAATTTTTTGCTTAGACATTTTATTTTATAAAATTATGAGAAATTAGCGCAAAAACATGATGTTGGAGTGGTCTTTTGATGAAACTTAAAAATTTTGCAAGTTCTTGACACGGTTTCAAAATCCACCAACAACCATTTTCTACCATTGCATTTTTATTTCAATTTTCATTTCCCTTCTAGCCATAACAACAGCAGCCTTCCATTTTTTCCTTCTATTCAGCAGTTGCTTCCTTTCCTCTTCCCCTTCCCCTTCCCCTTCGCCTCCCCCTCCCAATTCCCTCACTCTCTCTCCCTGCTTTCCTCCCCTTCCCAATCAGCCTACGCCTCCTTTCTCTCCTCTCCTTGCTCCACCGTCCCCCCTTCTCCCCTCCCCTGCCCCGTTCATCACCAATTCTCCACCCTTTCTCCTTTGTAATGAATCTTTTTGATCTTTTGATGGTACTCCATGAATTTTATTTATCTGATTAATTAGAATTTGTTGGAAAAGTTAAAGAATTTTTTTTTTTTTACAAACTTTTGGTTTTATGCAATTGTTGGATTTTTTAGTAACTGATTTCTCCTTACTTTTTTTGTGTGATTTTATTAGGCATTGTCTTAGCTTATTTACGACAAGTTCTTCTTTTTGCTCTTGAATTTTTTGTTTGGGAGAAATTTGTCAATTGATTTAGTGAAATTTGTCAAAAATTTGGTGAATTTTGTCTCAGATCTATTAGATTAGTAGTGGTTTTCATGAAATTTGGAGTGAATTGGTGGTAATTTTGTAGAAAATTTGTTGATTTGGCATAGATTCTTTGGAAAACAATAAAACCGGATCTGACCAATTTAAGCGGTTTTTATTGGATTTGCGAGTTTCACAGGGTTTTGTCGGTTTTTATCATTTCCGATTTTATCATTCAATTGGACCGGTGTCATAACTGATTCACAATTTAATCAGTAGAACAAGCCGATCCGATCTGGTTTGAAAAACACTGATGCATGTTTCTTTCTATCTTAAATAATCCCCTTTGAGTAAATGAATTGAAACATTGCAAAAAAACGGAAAGCATAGTTCCTTTGGTTCTGTTTTTTTTGGTTCTCGTTCTTCTTACCATATTCTTTTATTTCCTGGAAAGTGCTTCTGTTTCTGCAGAAAAGGCTGCTGCACTTTTTAAATAGAAAACTAGTTTTTCGAACCCGGATAATCCCCTCCTAACTTCATGGATTCTCCAGCAAATGCCAGCCCCTGCAGTGGCTATGGTGTTTCTTGCATTAATGAAAGTGTCAACAAATTGAACCTCACAAAATCAAGTATAAATGGTACACTCTACAACTTCCCATTTTCATCCCTCCCAAATCTTGAATATGTTGAATATGCAATTAACGAACTTTCGGGCAAGATACCGTCTCAGATAGGTAACCTCTCCAAGCTCATATATCTTGATTCGCAAGGCAGTGCGTTGTCAAATGAAATACCCTGCGAAAATCGGCCTGTTGAAAAATCTTTAAACTCTTCACCTTAATGACAATATACTCTCAGGTCCAATTCCTCCAGAAT